>OY998169.1:16275381-16720381 GCA_963921995.1 Oxystoma pomonae
AAAATTACACTACTTTGATCGTCTACGATGGATCCATGGTGTTCTTGGTGTTGGTTGGCAACGGCTCGGAGCACTTTTTTGATTTTTTGTCCAATAAGCTAAAATTTCTTTCTGAGGGCACCGATTCAAATTTTTGGTCTTAGAAAGAAATTTTAGTTTAATCGGCAAAAAATCAAAAGAGTGCTCCGAGCCGTATTAATTTTTTTAAATGTGCCTTCCGGTCAAAGTTTAGCCAAATTTTATGATTATTTGACTCCAAAAAGTATATGGATATCACATGACCCGTTTTGAACGTTACTTCGACATTTCCTGAGCTAAGGTCACTGACAGAACAAAAAAGAATCTCCCAAATATTCTTTCATAGGCCACAACTGATTATAATAACCGCGAAGGTTATACATCCTATATTGTTTAATCAAAGGTCGGGTCAGGTAATATAAACAAAGTAGATTTATCCGTAAAAATCAAAAGTTACAGGTTCTAAATCCTATTCTTAGAAAAGACATAGATTTCACATAAAACAAAATAAAATTATCATAGAAGATGTACGTGAAAGGAAATAAATTTCAAAATAAATAAGAAAATAAAATGAAAAATAAAATATATCAGAAACTGCTAGCGAATATTAAACTCGAAACGTATCAATATTTTTTGTGATCAAAATGCACACAACCAATAATAAAACATTGCTTTTTCTATTTTTAGTTACAAGGTCATGCAACATCACATTCAATTTATATACATTTGAATTCGAAAATATAAAAAGTAAATCGAAATAAATAAGTGTCGGAAAATATATTTTATTTTCTGCATTTTTTTCAAGTATTTTTTTATTTTTTTTTCATCTAAGTAAAGAAAACGCAAGCAGTTAAAGGATCGTTTGTGCATAGATTAAAATTTATAAAGCTAAAGGACATCTTTATAAGAAAAATGGAGATTTACTTCATAAATATATATATAATATAAATTTTATGACAATTTATAAATCAACATCTACATCAGCTGCGGAACACAGATAAATTAATTAGTTATTTAAGCGAAATAATTGAATACAAACCCAAATACAAATATTCTATTTGAATAAATAACCAAAAAACTGAAATAAAGCTATAGAGAACTGAATGTAAAAAAAGGACAGGGGTTAAAAGGATCCCCGTTACCTCCAAACTTGAACTTGATCATATCGATCCAATTCTCGGTTGACGTCAATGCGGAACAGTTAAAGGATCGTTTATACATAGATTAAGAATAAACCGTATCGATTCTTATAGGTACGAGACGGTTCCCAAAATTTATAAAGTTAAAGGACATCTCTTTAAGAAAATGGCGATTTTTCATAAATATATAATATAAATTTTAGGACAATTTATAAATCAACAAAAAACCTCTGCTACATATACATCAGCTGGGGAACACAGATAAATTAATTACTTATTTATTATAAATTAATAATAATAAATAACCAAAAAAATTAAATAAAGGATAAAAGGACAGGGATTAAGAGGATCCTCGTTAGCTCTGAGCTTGAGCTTGACCATATCGATCCAATTCTCGTTTGACGTCAAGGCGGAATCCAAAAAATAAAGTAGGAATATGAAAAAGTTAAAGCGTTAAATTATAAAAAAATACAAACAAGATACAAAATAATATAATTGTATAGTACCAAATAAAAACAATAACAGTGATTAGTTGCTATAGACAAATCGTGGATAAAGTTTAATTCAGTATTTCAAAATAATCTAATGGTGGTACCTACTTTACCACCACCAGTGCGCTAGTACTTTGGAAACTTATTCGGTAATTCACTTATTCATACCCACCCTTGCAACGCCAAAGGTTGAAATTATTGATTTTTCGGGTCATTGAGATACAGCCCCTAACACTGCTTTGGTTTACGTGAAGCCCGGAATTCATAAAAAGCGGGTTTATAATAAAACCGTATTGACGAAATAGTTTTGGTTTCGTTCAAATGTCAAAAGTGCTGAATCAACTACAAATAATTTTTGGTAGATGGACGTATTTGAAATACTAGGACAACTAGGTTAAAATAGTAAAGGTGTATGCATATATGGCACCGAGACCCAACGAAGAATTTTTCAACGAGAGAAATCGGGCGAAGGAAATATAACCGACGACTTTACAATTCATTAATGAAAAATTTTAAAAGCAATAAAAGAAGGGGCAAACTTTGTAATTTTTCTGTCATATTTAAACAGAAAAAAACTGACTTTATTGGTAAACAATTGTTCTTTTTCTTTAAAATTACTATACGGTATTTGAGCAAATATATATTATTTTTTTTAAATATTTACTCAAGAGATTGTGTTAAATACCCATAAAGTAATTGCCACCTCAAAAATGAGAAAACGATTATTTAACGGACTTCAAAAAAAGAAGAGGTTATAAGAAGATCGACTCGTGTTTAGAAACGGCTCAACCCATTTTCATAATAGTTCCTTTTTTTATTCAATTCAGGAGTGTCCCCTTTTTGTAATATAATAAAAAACAAGTAAAATTCAATAACTTCAATACTCGGGTCGTTTCTCCGGGCCCATTGTAACCCGTTTTATTTCTAGCATAATTTCCATTCAGGAGTGTCCCGAGGGGTGACATTTTATTTAAAAAAAACATATTTTCCCTACCAGTTTTGCGACAAAATTTGAAAAAACATTACAAAAGTATAAAAGTCGTCGCTTTGGGCTTATAGGCGCAATATCATAAAATGACAGTATGAATTCAGTGCATGATTAATTAATTTGAATACACGGGTCGCTTCTTCGAGCTCATTGTGCTCCGTTTTATTTCTAGCATAACGGCTCAACCACTTTTACAAAAAACATAAAAAAATCACTATAGAGGCCTAAAGTGGTCACTTTTGACTTATTCGCGCAATATAATAAATAACAAGATGTTTTACTCTTCTCCGGGCCCATTTTACCCGGTTTTAAATCCAGAATAACTTCCAAACGGTTCAACCGATTTTCATATTTTTTTATTTAAGAAGTGGTCTTATTTAAATGAAATATATATATATAGGGTGGGCCAAAAAATTTGTCACTTTTTGAACGCGCTATAACTTTGGACCAAATCGACCGATTTTCGAAATTTTTTACTGTTTTTATAGAAAAAAGTTGAAACTTTACTAACGCGACTCAAAATTTGACATAGCTTTAAAAAATTGTTAAATTTCACCCCCCCCCCTGCGAAAAATTTGTGTGCGACCCTGGACAGATTTTTCGAGAAAAAATTCCCTTACTTTTCCCTGACCAGATCCCTGACTGATAATTGTTTTAGAATGTTTATTTTACCATAAAATTAGAGTGATTATACTCAAACTTTCACTTAATTCATATTGGGTGCGTATTTATTAAAAAAAGCTAACTAACTAACTAAAAATTGTGAATATTTTCGAGACAAATGGCCAAGCTTTTTGAACACTTTGCTTCTGAATAAGTGGGAAGCAAACATAAAAAAAAGATATATTTTCATTTTTGCTACGGTGCTACAATAGTTTATTCACTAGAGCACTGTGAAAAATCCCCTCAAATTACTCTCAATGGGGAAAATTCCCTGACATTCCCTGACCCATCGAAACTTTCCCTGACTTTCCGTGACCATTTTCAAATTCCCTGACTTTTCCCTGACTTTCCAAGTTGTAGACACCCTGTTATAAGATAAAAAAGTTTTACAAATTTTAAATCAGAAGTATTTCGACCAAAAATTGTGATGTCTGTAAGAAGGTGCACTGTTTAAGGTATAACTTGCGACTGAGTGGTCCGATTTTGAAAGATTTAGATTTGTTGATAAGACAAGACATGAGTTCTTGCTAATCTGGCTCAAAGTATGACATATGTCAAAAATCCAAGATGGCGGAGAGCTCTAAAAAATGGGTAAATTTCACCCTTCGGCGAAAAATTTGTGTACACCTGGACTTAATTTTTGTCAATGAGGCACAAGCCTCAGACATTCTTCACCTACCAAGGTATTAATTATCTAAATTGGTTATGAGATAAAAAAAGTTATAAACATTTTACATCATGAGTATTTAGACCAAAAATTGTATGTCTGTAGAAAGGCTAGCATAACTTGCGACCTAGTCGTCCGATTTTCAGAATTTTAAGATCTTTGGTTAAACGATACATAAATCTTCACTAATTCTGTTCAAAATTTGACGTATGTCAAAAATTGGGCGGCTGGGTCAAAAGTGTTTCTACAATACAATTTTTGGCATAAATGCTCCTGGAGGATGCCCACAAATTTTTCGCAGGGGGGGTGAAATTTACCAGCTTTTTGACAGTTTTCACCTTTTGTCTATAAAATCAGCCAAAAATTTCAATTTCAAAGTGACCAACTTTTACGACAAAACTTAAAAAGTCACCATTAAAAATTAAAAAATAAAGACCTTTTAATACAAAATTGAATCACTTCAAAAAAATACCTACATCAAATAGTATAAAATAAAATCATTTTTAATGTTATATAAAATCCAACTTTATTTGACGTCGGTGCCTGAAAATAAATGAATTTTATGTAACATTAAAAATTAGTTTATTTTATACTTTTTTGTGTATTTTTTTGATATCAGTTCAATTTTTTTTAGATTTAGCAAATCATTAAAAAAAAAATACCCCCAAAAATAAATCTTAATAATGTTGGTCATATAGTTTTTTGTAAATATTTAAAAATACGTCTTCAAATCCCAACATTAGGAAGATTTTTCAAATCTAAAATAGCTGAACATTATTTAAGAAATAGTTCTGAAAATATTAAGTTTTGGATAAGATATTAAAAAAAATCTTAATTTTAGCTTGTTTATTTTTATCAAGTTTATGTCATTTTAAACTGTTTAATTAAACACCACAAACACACCCAAATCTCTTTTTGCGTCCGCATCTGTGTGAACCACATCATCCAAAATGCAGATAATATTGATTTTTAAAGACGTTTGTAAGTCATTTCCCATTCTCCCTTTCCGCCCTCAATTTTAACCCTCCTGTGATCTTACAAATGACACGTATACCATAGATTTTTACAGACGTCGCGTCGTTGGAAAGTAGTAGTAATCTCGTTATCTAGATACCTAATCTATAGACACTACTGATAAAATGTGGTATATATTTGTTCTATTTTAATTTTTATAATGGCAACCAAAGTATATGACTTGGTTGACAAGCGGGTTATTTTATTCGGAATCAAGTATTGATTTTTCCGTTCGTACGCCATCTACCTTTTTCGCAACCCCTTTGCTGGGCTTGACGCTGCGCCCTAATTCGACATTTTTAAAAGGAAAATGTTTTATAGAAGGGGAACCAATTTCGTCTTTTGCCTTTTATTTAATGTAACGGTTACAACTTTTTTTGAAATTTTCTTCCTACTGAATTTTATTAGTAAACCAAAAAAAAACTCCAGAAAAAAAATGGTTTTTCGGTTTTTTTTCCTTTTTTTAAAAAAAATTCCCTAGTTCATTTTGTTGTGGGTTATAGTCAATCATAATCAACTCCTCGCCATATTTCAACAACCTTCACTTGCACTACCTTGGTATTAACGAAAATATCCTCTGCATTACATGATATTAAACCAAACAAATATTCAATATACACGAATGTATTTTTTAAGAGTCAGTGACCTTGATTATAACGAACATTAACAAATAAAAATGTAATCTTTAGTAAACTCTCAATAAGATGGATAACTCATAACTCACTGGTTATAATTTTATAAATACTAAAATGAGGCATCCATGTTCTCACTCCCAAAAGATCGATAAAACAACAGTGAAAAATGCTCGACCGTGAACATAAGACCAAAATAGATTTGACGCTTTTGCATCCAAGGAATGCCCGAAACCTGTTTTTGTATTACCTACCTATATAAATTTATCCGTTTTTACGTAGGTGTTCTCTAGCAAGCCCAAGTCCAAAGCGACAATTTTTGGGGGAAAAAGCGTGTAGGAATAATACAGATGAGGTTATGTTTGTCACGTAAAAATTTTATCCAAACTAGGATAAATATTAGTACGGCCAAGGTCCTTTACAATCGGAACCTAAAAGTGTCAATAAAAAATGCGTTTGTACAATGGCAGCATCAAACAAACTTACAAAATTAAAATTTAAAGAACATATTGCAACCACTCGTAAATTTGATACTTCGTAGTACTTGTAGTTATTACTGCATTTGCGCAGTCGTTAAATGTGATGCCGTTGTTGTAATTAACCACAGTTTATTTCGCAAGTTACTCCTTTTCATTCTAATAGTTATTTTCTATCGTTCTGTTTTAATAAATATTTGCATAATTTATTTTATCATGCAAAAAATTTCTTTCCTAAACTAGAGCAAATTATGGACAAACAAACCAAAATAATAGGTACAACCTGTGTTTTGTTATCAGATATTTGGAGGTTATATCGTTTATTTATACATTGAAATTCTTCTATAACCGGTTTCTAAAACATGTCTAATGGTGACTAAATAGGTTTTAAGGATTATAGCGTTCAACAATTTGACAAGTCACCCACGGTTTTAAAATTAAAACATTTTGTCGGATCAATCTGATGCGGTATTGATCACCAATAATAAAATTGTCAAAACTTTTCTAAAAATAACAACTTTATAATTTTATAAATAAAATAAATATCAAGATAATTTAATAGACATATCTATCGATTTTTAATTCAAATCAAAATGTGTACCAAATTCTTTAAATATATTGAATTTGGTATGATTCGTTCTACTACTATTATTTTTTATCAGATTAAATCTGTCAAATCATTGTTCATTTCACTTCCTCGTGATGTACACAGAATACAATTACTTGTAGTGTGATTATCTCGAATATTTGTAAATTATTTTTTACTATTTTCTTAAATACGACGCCTATGGAATTTGCCAACTGGCAAAAGAAAGGAAATCTATCGCCGAGTCAGTAAATATCGCGTTGTAGGGGCGTATCCCTCGAGCATTGCGTGCGCAGAACTTATATAGGGTGACTCAGGAAAGTGTTGGTTTTAATGACTAATCCGATTTTGATCATAAAAGTACATATATTATATATTCTCCTTTAAAACTGTAGATATAAACAAAATTGACTTTGTAATAACAATTTGTATTAATAATGCGCGCATTAGTTAAATATTTCGCTAATCTGTTAATTTGTACTTTGGAACTTAATTATAATATTATAAAAGCTTATGTATAATTTCTTTAAAATAATAAAATATAAAATGTTTTAAAATTAACAATTGTTTTCTTTAAATTGATATTTTTGACATCACAATATGTAAACTCACAAAAAGAACTGTTTCTGTTTTGTAATTTTTGATAAACATCTGGAAAACAATCACTATAATAAGGTAAACGATTTAAAATACATATATATATACAATTGTTTCCTAATTTAACTTCAAAGTTTATATTTTAATAAATATTTGGATACATCATTTATAAAAATCTAATTAGAAATCCTGGAAAAGATGTTTATAACAAAACTTCCATAAATATTTAACCCATTATGTTTTTTATGGAAGAGAGAGAGAGATCAAGTCAAATTCAAAGATGAACTCATTTTAAAAAAGATAAAATTAAAAAAGAAACCTTATCTAATCAAGGCAGAATTCGAGTTGATAAAATAAATGTGACAAACATTGTATAAGTTATAATAAAGAAAACAAGGTGATGTTTTCATCGAATACAGCTGTCTAACGAATGTCAAAACGAAGTCTTAACCGGTTCTCCCTAAAAAATTTAAGGAGAGCATCACATTTAAAAAAAAATACTGTCCCAAATACCATATTCTCCGGACCAATTTTAATATGGCGGACATTAAATGGACCTGTCATTGCGAGTGTCATTGACACTGTCAAAAATTGTTCCGATTGAGTTTCGAATGTAGCTTCCGAAATAATTACTACAGTAATTTCCGAAGTTTATACAGATTTAATTGACGTGAACTGTCAGCGAAGATTTTCGACATGAAGTTTGGTAATTTTGTTTCTCTCTAAAAAGACAGTTGGTCACACTTGGGCCAGCGCCGCATAGTTTTTAATTTATTTTATTTTATTTTTTATCATGTGTGCTAATAATATTGTTGTAAATATTTCATAAAACTTTTTTTGCATACTGTTTCATCTATAATTTTAGGGCTAAAACCATCACTTTCATGAACGCATCAATTCAAAATGTTTGTCCACATTTCCAGCCTTGTCTAGCCAAAAATAACGATACATTTTGTGATACCATGTCAGTGTCAAGAAGTGCAAACAATGAAAAATAACATGAATGCTTCTCAAACCAAATTTATTGATGGCAAAATTGTAAGGTATTTTTAAATAATTACTATATTCCCGGGTCTTGAAAACTTCGAATTTGACAAAAACAACAATCTAGGGAGTTTGTATTTCTGTCAACTTTCAAATCTGGTTTTGTTCAGTGGGTCATTCTCTACATAAAAATGGAACGAACCGTATATTAAAACGCTGTTTCGAAATGGCGGAAGAGTGATTTTTTTAAACAAATTTTGTAATAAGTAGCCAAAGATATTGTTAGAACCTTAGTTTTTCCGATATTAAAAAAAAATTGGTGCTAAAAAGCACGGATAGTTCACCAAACAATCAATTATTTTATGTTGAAAGGAAATGAAAATGTCTCGAAAATTGTAGCTTTGAAAGATTTGAACCTTATAACAAAATTTTTGGGTAATATTTCCCAAAACCAAATTCTGAAAACCGCATATCAATAGCTGCTTTACTTCTAAAGTTATTATTTTTTTAAATATATTTTAACGCTTTTTCAAATAACTTGGAAACTAAAGCCCCTACGAATTTGGACTTTATAACGAGATTTGTAGTCCATATTCATGCAAACTTAAATCTGAAACCCGTATATTGCTACTTGCTTTTGTTCCAAGGTTACAATTTTTAAAAATATTTATCCTCCCCCCTTTAGCTCGTCCACCACTCTGTTCATCAGTTCATGGTCAGCCGATAGAGGATTTTTTACCAAATTTCGTTAAAATTTCGCCGATTAAGGTGTTTCGGAACCTTAGTAACTCATTCTTGTTAAAATTAATAAAAGTCAAAATTTCACGATTTTAATAGTCCCCCATACCATATTGGTATAATGGACTAACAAATTGATTACCCAAGTTCCCCACCCAAGCTCTTCACACACAAACTTGCATGGTATAGAGACATTGCAAGACACACGTTTTTATGCATATATATGCATGTTTATTTTGTTTGAACTGTCAAATTTACATCATAACCAAAGAATTTTGTTGTTGTTTTTCAATTAAAAGTTCATGAGAAGTTGCAACATTTTCGAAGACATTTTCATTGTTTTCGGTATCATTGTCGATCCAGGTTACAATTTCCTCACTTTCACTTATATCATAATTATAAGATTTTATACAAGTCTCAAACAAAATAACATCAAAAATGTTTACTTATTTTAGGTTAATATTTTTTACGTATGTCCACGTGACCGAAATATCGATTTTATTGGTTAGACATAACAACTCTCAATAAAAGTTTAACCTTACTGATATTTTCTATGCAAATACAAAATGGCGCCCCAAAATCGAGTGCTGATTGGTTGGAACCCTATGCTATGCGTTATGCGGTGCAATGCAAGTTTGTGTTTCATCAGCTTTATCCATGTTTGGTAATTAAGCATTTCCAAACATAGATAATTAAGCAAAAATACAACAAAATATTGCCTGCTTCATCATCTACTTATAATATCATTGTTTAATATATAGGGAAGTTACACAACCCTATGGACAAAGCAGTTGACGCTTTAATCATTTTCATTTCATACATATTTTATTTTAAAACCTATCCCAAATAAGATATTTATGAAATGAAAATTGTGCCGCTCATTTTGTCCAATATATTTAATTAATTGGACTAAAAAAAGTATCAACTTATTTCTCTATAAGCTGTCTAATGTATAGGAAAGTCCTATACATCAGACAATGATAATATTATCAATCAAAATTCAATGTTTAGGAGTCGATATTCTATGGCTCTTGATAACTTGATCAAATTCTTTTTGGTAAAAAAATATATGGTACGCCACTGAAAAATATTTAATTTTTTGGAATAACCTAAAATTTTTGCAAACAATAACGAATACCAAATATTAATTTTTTAGCTTTTAAATCCAAGTAAGAAATCAAGATTATATTACAACAAATTTTGTAAAATTACAAATACATTTTGTCATAGCTTTAATTGTCGCGATATGTTTTAAAAAATTGCTTCTTTTATATTAATAAATTACATAACCCATATGTGTAGGTATATATAATAATTATTCAACCTACGCCACTGGAAAATAGGACGTGCAATAAGATATAATTATAGCATTTTCTGGGATAGCCTTAGTATATAAATGATCCAAAACAATGATGACAAATATTTAATTTTACTTGACAAGGGGAGGGGGGGGGATCAAAAATTAAAACAAAATTATAGCTAGTCCGAACCAAGACATAGGTATATCGAAATGCGGTTCGGAAATATTGATAAGAGTGATGTTTCTTCAAAACTATAAAAACAAATAATATTTTCAAAGTTTCTGAGATATTAATCAAAATTACTTTAGAAGGGTGCTACACCTAGTTATACATCTGTTTAAAGACTAATCTACGGACAGAAAAAAAACAAACTTAAAAATATCTATGAATACCTAGTTATCTCTGCTTGGTGAAGTTAAATAAAAATCGACACCAAACAACCCACCCCCCACTGCTATAGTAGGTATGTATATGTACCTTCATAAAGGTACCTCAAGTTCTTTATAATGAAAAATATTTGATACGCCACTGGAAAATAGAGGTCATGTAATAAAGAAATTATATCATTTCCTGGTATAACCATAAATTATCAAAAACAAAAAGTTACAAGGATATAATTTTACTCGACGAATCTCCATATTTTTCTTGCGTCGCCATCTTGAAAAATTTTAATTCGCGCATGGGTGTTTTAACATACCTATAACCTAAAAATTTAGAATCGTTTAATACGCACCTCGTAATCGATCTTGCAAGATCTTGCAAATGATTTATGTCAATGGTGTGGCCATCTTCTTGAAGAAAAACAAATAAAGAAATATAAAATTCAAATCACAAATCCTTTAAAATAAGCCAAACTATTTTCAGCGTGGCCGACAGACCTCGCTTCTCGGTTACAAACAACACGCAGTGAATCGAGGTGGGTTTGCAACATGGCCAGGCATTGCGCGCGCAATCCCCTCGTGTCGTCCTTGGGGTGATGAATATCATTTCTGTCCTTCTTCACAATGCCTGATTATTGTTTGTTGGTTCCAGCCTTGTGGGAATGTGAGTAGCTCTCCAGAAATATTAGGAGTGGGGAAAGATATATTATATTACGTACCTACGAGGATTAAACCATTAGGTGTGGAGGCAATTGGCGTAAAATAATATTGCACATGTGATGGTATAGAGGTTCTTGGTTTTACAGTGGGTAACTATATTTTAAGATAGTAGCAATTTGGAACTACTACAAGTATAATGGTTATTTTTAACATATATTTCTCCATAGGCGCGCGCAATATTCATAATATAACTCAAAAAAAAAAATTGTACTACCGACTAAAAAATGAATTGAAATTTGAATAACAATGTAAAATGTTGGTTGCTAAATACCTACCTATTTATTTAATTATTATTGTCTAAATATTATTAAGAAATATCGACTTATTTTATTTAAACTAAATAGGTAACGTAAACTTTAATGAATATAATTTTTACTTCATGTGATTATTATCTTATTAAGAATGTGCACCCACCAATGTGTATATTTATAGTGTCTTTAACATGCATATTCTTTTGTCCTATAATTCCAAGACTTCTAAACCGGTTTTAGTCAAATGAAGTTTTTAGATATTATGAAAAGTATAGAGATTCTTTTTTTTTGTCAGAAACGTTAGCTCAGATTATGTCGAAGTGACGTTCAAAAAATGGGGCATGTGATATATCTACCCTTAATGGAGTCAAATAAATATTAGAATTGGCGAACTTTGTAAAAAAAAATTAAAATGGTATAATATTTAAGAGAGTTAAGAGGCCATGAAAGAAAGAGATAAATAGTAAAGGCAAATAACACAAACTTAATTTTGACAGAGATATAAAATAATTCGAAGAATTGTATAACTTTACTATTTTAATAAGTGACGTGTTATAAACACTGCGATAGAATCGTAGAAATAAGGTTCTGATTGATTACACATCTTAGCGTAATTACAGTGACGCACATTCAATTTTTCCATTTTTTAAAACGTCTGTCACATTTACCGCGATGGAACTATTATAATTGGTATTTACCAGTGGCCTTTTTTTTAAATTTACTTAAAAAATCTCTGGTATTGCATAAAAAACACTAAAATTTTTGATAGCTTTTCAAAAATTTTCGCCTAGCGCCCTATTGAGTCGAAAGTTACATTAATTTTAGAACTTTTACATAAAATCTTTTCTTTGCTTTTACAAAATTTTGACCTCACTCCCCCCCCCCCCATTTGAGAAAGCTGCGACCGTCACTGTATTTACCAATACATTTCCGCGACCCCGGTTTGAAACAAAGTAGGGTAAATCGTCATGTCACTGATCAGCTGTTTTGCTTTTGGTAAAAACCAACTTCGAACCTGTGTCAATGCTCCGGTTATAATTTTTGGGGTTATGTTGTTTGTTGTTTTTTGCAAAAAAATACAAAAATGGAGAAATATCAGGTAGTTTTAAATAACGAAGGAGCGGACTATTTAGTGGAGGTTGACGACCTCAACACGGCTGCTGCATTAATTAATGGTAAGTTTTGAAGCTGATTTATTAACAGCAGAGGACTTGTTTAACGCAGGAGTTATATTAACTGAGGGCCTTGCACATCAGATCAGTAGTGTTTTTTGAAAATTGACATCTTCCGTGAGAAAACTGGGTTCATTTTAATAAGATCGCAAAAATGAATTAAAAAACTAAACACCAGAAAATAAAAACATACATAACCCAACATTTAATCAACCAATTCGTTTCCGCGATCACTTTGCCCGGTTATAATTTTTGTGGAGTGTGGGCCTATGACGTCACGTCTAGCTGTCAAAGTTGTCAACCAATTATAATCGTTCCATCACGGTAAATCACGTTAGAGTAAAACACCTGATATCTTTGCTTTATTTCTGTGGTGCACATACATATTTTTCAGGGGAGGGCTAATATATTCTCGTAATTTAAACAAAGCTCGACCCATTTATTACTGTATTATGGAGCCAAAAAGAAAACTCACAGAAGTGACCTTGATCCCAAAACAGTGGCGGTCGCAACTTTCTCAAATGGAGGGGGGCGTGAGGTCAAAATTTTATAAAAGCAAAGAAAAAGTTTTATGCAAAACTATCAAAAGTTTTACTGTTTTTATGAAAAACCGGCGATTTTTTAAAAAAATTCTTGAGAAAGGGGAGGGGGCGATCGCCTCCGCCGCCCACCCCCCTTGGGACCGTCACTGGCCAAAATGTGACTACGTTTTTCAAAGCGGATGCATGGTTTGCTCAGTCCGCGCCTCTGTGAACTGCGATATAGAATGTCTAGCGAGACCTCGTTTTATTGATCGACGTGACTTCACAACAGCCATTTTAGGTTTCAGTAGATTCGTTGCTTGAAAGTAATCTATTTCAAACAACGGTAGATTTTAGCGGATCTGCATCTTTCGTTAAATCAATAACATCGCTACGATCTTCAATTATAGCAATTTTTTGTGTCATGAACATAGTTACTATGGTTCTCTTCTTTTTATTGCATCGGCTTCAGAGAGATCAAGCTTACCAGAAAATGCTCCCCCTGCACTCCTCTGCCCATAAACTTATATATGTACGAAGGGTGTACAGGCGGGTCCGACAGGCCATGTTTCTGGTGTATAGAGTATGCTGGATCTCTATCGAAAGAATGCATTTAGAAAAAGAGAACCATAGTAAGCAATTTTTAATTTTTTTTACAAAAGAGGCTAATTATTTCTTTATTTATAATGCGGCCTTTACCTAAATCTCCATAGCAATTAGAAAGAAATGCAGTACTTAGAGTTTTCGATCCCGTTAATTAATGACAATTTTAGTTACTAATTTTGAATTCTAGTCGACAATATAGCTGTATATATACCAAGCTAACAACAGCTGACTGTTTGCTATACAATTTTAAGCTGTGTTTATACAGGCAAATAAAATAAACAAATAATTAAATATTTATTAAAAGAAACTTTTGAAAAATAAGCTCTTATTAAATGCACTCAAAAGTAGAAAATAATTTTGTGTCTAAAGTGATGGGCGAAAATTAAAAATTTTAACTTTACGGTGGCAAAAAGAGAACTAAATTCTTCTTCTATTCGAATGATAAACATAATGCTTTCATCATGCTTTAAAATTTTTAATTTGCGCCCATCGCTTTTATTATGGTATAAGAGAGATAAAAAATTATTTTTCACTTTTGAGTGCATTTAATAAAAGCTTGTTCTTTAAAAGTTTTCTTTAATAAATATTTATTTTTTGATTTTTAGATTTGTACTTCGCAATATTGAAATTTTCAAATCTGATCAAAAATTAATAAATCGGACAAACTAAATCTTTTTCCTCCTCCACTTCCCTTGTCGCGGGAACTATAAACGCATACCAAATTTGAACACACACCCTTCATTTTTAGATTTGTAACCTTAATCGTCCATTTTGAATGCGCCATATTGACATTTTCAAATCTGATAAAAAATTCATAATCCCGCTCCTTAAAAACCCCTGTATGCCAATTTTGATTAGAATTGAACAAACTAAATCTTTTTCCCCCTCCACTCCACACAATCGTTAGAGGGAGGTGGATACCTGAGAAAATCATATTACTATATTTTCACCGGAACTATAAACGCATACCAAAATTGAACACAATCGGATGTGGATAAGTCAGTTAAAATTGGTTAGCAAAACATGACCGAAAATCGTCCGTCTTGAATCCGCCATATTGAATTTTCAAAATCTAATCAAAAATTCGTATTCCTTATCCCCAAAAGCCCCCGTATACTAATTTTGGTTGAAATCGGATAAACTTAAGTGTTTTCCCCCCTCCTCTCCCCTCGTAGGGGTGAGGGGTGCCTAATAATAACATTTCATTGTATTGTCACTGAAACTATAAATGCATGCCAAATTTGAAGACAATCGGATGTGTTTAACTTATTTAATATTTGTTAGCAAAACATGACCAAAAATCGTCCATCTTCAATCCGCCATATTGAATTTTCAAAATCTGATTATAAATTCCTTATCTCCATCCCCAAGTGCCACAACACACCAAATTTCAACGAAATCGGGCGTACTTCAGCTGTACCCTACTCCACCCCCTTCGAGTAGGGGTGTCAATTTCATCACACTATATTCTTGTATTGTCACCGCAACTATATAAGCACTCCAAATTTGAAGTCGATCGGATGTCGGGAAGTTGGTCAAAATTAAGTTGCAATATAGCCAGCCAAATAAAAATAGAATAAAAATAACTTTGGACGAATCAGCACACAGCTTCTGTACATGTAAACAAAAGTGACACCAATAACTGAAATAGTTAAACCAACTTCATCCTATTGCTTTCTTAAATAATATCTGTCAAAAACAAACCAAAAAATCTTAAAAACATCCTTTAAATGACAACAACAAATAAAAGTGAGATTCTGTTTTCAGATAAAAATATAATCTAAAAGTTGCGCATCTTTTTATTTCTTATTTTTATTTCTCCTGAACTCTGTTCCCTATAAGCTAGACTTATTTTATGTATTATTTTAATTTTTATTTGCCTGAATAAGCTCAGCTTTAAAAGCAATTTTTGTAATGACTTATGAATGTTTTAATAGTTTATTTTTAGGTCTATTTATCGGCTGTTAAGGTTTTATATGGAGGTAAACCTCAAACATAATTCTTTATAATTTTAAGTTGCGATTTTTTTTTTTTTAGCAACAGTACTTGACGTGCATGGTCAAAAGGATTCTTAAAACTATTTGAACTAGTAACAAAACAAACCAGTAAAATCCAAAAATTAATAAAAAATACAAAAGTATACAAAATATAGAAACTGTTAGAAATAGTTATTTATCCTTTACGCTTTCTATCATATTCAGCTAAAGAAAGATCTCATATTGCAACCAAGAATCTTGAATTTTTCCAGCATATTTTGAACGATCTCAACATAGTTTGAGTCTTTATAATTCTTTAGAAAATTACGTAAAACTTCTTTAAAAGCATTACATGCATGTTTTTCATTATCTTCCGTTATATTTTCAAATTCTGTATCTTTCATCAAACTCTCAATCTACGGCCCTTCAAATATTCCCTCAATTTTGTCTCTGATAGAGTCGGAAATGTTTTACACAAATATTTAAAACAATTTCCTTCTTTCTTTAATGCCTTAACAAACTGTTTTATAAGTACAAGTGTTATGTGAAGTGGTGGAAGAAAAAGCTTTTTGAGGGTCAATAAGACTCACGAATTACATTTCTGGTTCCGGGTGTTAAATTCTCTCTTAGTGGTCAGAAGCAGCTAAAGGAAGGTCTCAATATCCAATAGTAATGGGCCATCATTTTTGTGTCCCAGCGCCCCTGGTATTTTTTTCCATCTCTTAGGGATGAAATCTTTCATCTTGCTCTTCACTCACGTCCTCAAAATTTTCCGGGAAATAATCCAAAAGTGAATTTTCATGCTCATATTGCAACCAAGAATTCTGAATTTTTCCAGCATATTTTCAATGATCACAATGCAGTTTTTTTTCCAGAATATTTTCAATGATCAATATGTAGTTTGAGTGTTTATAATTCCTTAGAAAATTATGTACAACTTCTTTAGAACCATTACATGCATGTTTTTCCTTATCTTCCATTATATTTTCAAGTTCTGTATCTTTCATCAAGCTCTCAATCTGCGGCCCTTGAAAGATTCCCTCTTTTAATTTTTTCCCTGTCAGAGGCGGAAATGTTTTATACAAATATTTAAAACATTTTCTTTCTTTGTTTAATGCCTTAACAAATTACAAAACTTTTCGAGGATCAATAAAACTTTCGCGAATAACATTTCTGATTCCAGGTGTTAAATTCTCTCTTTGTGGTCAGTCTCATCCAATGCTGTTCTCGATTTCTGCTATCCCACTCAGACAGGAAACATGGAAATTTAGTAAATCCAGACTGCTGACCCAAGAGGACGCCTAAAATTTTTAGATCTCCACACACTTCCCAGTTGTGATTTTCACATTGTATTCTTAGGAGAAGAAGAAGTCCTCAAAATTTTAATAGTTTTTCTTTAAATAAACTGAATAGTCGACCGGAACAGAAGCAAAATCATTGCGATTACGTAAAAGAATAGCTTTAAAGCTCCTTTTTAAAGAGTCGATGAAAACTCAGAAGGTGTGTACTCAGGAGCCCCGAGGCAAGTAACTAGATCAGCAATTGCTTGGCAGTTTTGTGCAAAATATATTACAAATACAGCCTCACGATTTTTATACCAAGAAAAGGTAGTTTCTGGGTCAAGCAAATGTTTTGCTTTAAACTAGACCCCAGAACTTCAGAAATGTCTTTTGAAAGTCCCAAATCTCGTACTAAATCATGAGGTTAACAAATACAACAAAAATCATATGGTTTGTTTTTACAACACCGGCTAGACATGTTTTTAAGCAATGTTTATCAAATACCATGTACAAAACTAAACAAAAAATAAATTTTACTTGTTTACTGATCAAAACCCAGAGCTAGAATGAACGAAATGACATTAAAGTATAAATTTTGTTTGGAGTGATAAACTTAAAACCCTTCTTCTTGGTAGTACTAATAAAGTTAAGGCATAATAGGATTTTGCAGGTCCAAATTCCCGAAACTACCATAAATTGAGTATTTAATATATAATAAAAGATTTACCTCAGGTAATAAGTGCCTACTTAATAAATATCTTGAAAAGCATCACAGAAAATAATTTTTGGATTAATACCTAGAATTTGAAATACTATAGATTCATTTTAAAATGTATTAAAACGCCTATTATAAGATTTCTTTATATTTTTTCTTTTTTTTTTGCAAAAAAAATTTTGTGGAGACCAATTGTATTTTAATTAGTTATTTCTGAGCTTAACAAACAAAAATCACGTCGTCACAGTCGTCACAAATTTCATGCAGGCCTGTGTAACTATATGGACTAGGCATATCATTCATTGATTGTGGCTTGATGACTAGATTGATAGTATTTTGTATCAAACTGCCAAAAAAATTAATCTTACTGGCTTTAGTCTATTCTGCTTTCCCTTCCAGTTTTGCAGTTTTGCGAAACATTCAAACATTTGAGTTGGCCTTAGAAAGAAATTTTAGCTTGATCGGCCAAAAATCAGAAAAGTGCTCCGAGTCGTGTCTCAGTTTTAAGACTATAGTTTCTCCCCAGATTTTAAGTAAAAAAAAGTACAACTGGCAACGTCTTGTTATTTAATTTTTTAATCTTTTGCCGGAGTGCCCAGGAAATTTTGCAGGGGTGATCATTTTTAAATGCCTAACAAAAATTTCTGAAGGATTTTTCAAAATTATAAATTATTTTTTCTTCAAAATAAAAGCTCTGGTACTGTCATCTATCCCAAAAGCCTCAAAATAATTGCGGTTTAGAACAAACCCGATTTACAAAAAAAACAGAGAAATACTCACAATTTCCTCTGGATTACATTTTTCCTTTTTATATTTCCTTGCTTTAGCGAAAATACAAACTAAGTTTCCTTTTTTCTAAAAGCCTGTGCACTCCGGAAAAGAAAATCGATCAATCAATCACACTTCATTAAATTTGGAAGACACACACAGTTCAAGTGTTGTCCGATAGACCGCAGAATTTATACGATACCATGGTAACTGCAGGTGTTTGATCAACAAACTTTAAATCGGACCGCAGTGGGACAGAAGAGTATTTTTACGTTTTCTGACAGAAAACCATTCGAGATTATGTTTATCTTTCAAAAATATGTTTTTAAAAACATTGTTCTAAAACAAATATTAAACCACTCCGATTGTGCGATCGCCCGCCGAAAAAGGCCTAGCGCAGTCTATCAAAGAACCAAGAGAACTTTACTGGCTCGCTGGGATTACTAGGAATTCGCAGAGAAACATTCGGCGCCCATATCCCCACATAATTTTGTTTTTATTTTGATTCAACCATTTTTTTAAAATTTAAATTATTGCGGCATAGTTATGTGCAATTGTACTAGTGAAATGTTGGAGTGCAAAGGATAGATTTTAGAACCTCAGTTTCAAAAACACACAGATACGTCTGGCGCCAGTGGCCGATTTTTAAGTCTACATGCTTTAAGTTACCTGTAAATGCAACCTCAAACATTACACCCAGTTACTTTGATACGTAGTTGGGTAGCGTTTTTTTAGCAGGTAATTCTGCAACAAATGGTTTTCTTTTATTTTCGTATTTTACTTGGTTTTTTAGCGGCGCAGAACGCGAAAAGTCAAATTAAGTAACAAATCAGATCGACACAGTTAAATTGATTTCTCGTACAGTGTTGCGAAAAATACTTCCCCAGATTGTAACTACGACCTTAACAAAATTTGCTTTCCATTCAAAGTTCAGCCAATTCTGATGTTTATTTGAAGTATGGATAACACATGACCCGTTTTGAACATCACTTTGACATTTCCTGAGGTAAGGTCACTGACTGAAGAGAAAAAAAAATATCTAGTCTTAATTTTCCAGTTTGGAAAATGCATAGCTCTCTTTCTATTTTTCTGAGTTTCTTTTGCCATTGGATAATGAAACTGGAACAATACAGAGTCGTCGGCACAAGTATTTTTACAGTTTTTTATAGCGCAATATTTAGTTTTTTAAAAACAAACGGAAGACGGCTGTGGCACTGTAAATCTAATGCAAAAACAAGAGTTTTTTGTATTTTAGTGCAATTGTTTCATAGATTTCTTAGTTTTAAAAATGTTAAAAAATTACATTAAAAATGCAATTTTTGAGTCAAATTAAACTAAAATCGTAATAATTAACGTATTATAGCACCGCAGTCGAAGATCTTTAAGAAAAATGCATTTTTTTTATTTAAAATTAAATTAAAACTGTAAATATATCAATGGTTTCAAAGAGCAGCAGGCGAAAATGTTTAAGAAAGTTACACTACAAATGCCATTGTTAACAAAAAATTAAACTAATACCCTAAATATCAAAGTTGTTATTATAGCGCCACAATTTATGCTACTTTTGATTTTCTAAATATTTTCGCAAAAAATTAAAATCCAGGGGTGGGGGGGGGTTAATTACCCAGTACAAAAAAATCTTGTTTTTTCATTTCATTTTTAAACCGCATCTAAATAATGAAATTTAATATTTTGTTTTTAATATTGACGTCATTTCACCAAACCAACACGATACGTTGCGAATATGATGAAAAGGTCTAAAAATATATTTTTATATGCAGTTTCAACAAGTTGAAAATAGATTCGAATGTTTATCTAAAAACACAATAATTGATCCCCTTTTTTGAAATGATGCTTTTTTGCTTTTGTTGTAGGGCCTTCGAAACCGCAAAAGTTAGGTTGTGACAGAGTACTTTCATCATCGAACATTTTACTCGAGCGGATCCAAAATTTCAAATATAAAAGTAGTTGTGATCGAAACGAGTGGATATGCATCTTACCCCAGTAAAAAACGCACCGGTGCTTGGTGTGTCGCCGTTCAGGAATATGAAAATGCCCGGTGCGTCTCATTTTCCTCGTTCAGGAAAGGTGGTGTGTCTACTGGTGCATTTATAGCGTCATTAGCAAGGCCACTAACATGCGGCAATAAGGGTCAAAATTGCACATATTTATGTCTATTTTAGTGAGCTTATCACACCACATCGTCACCCCAGTCTCGACTTGGGTGTTGGTTGGTGTGTTTGAATGAGGTTATCTTATGATGAAATTTTGATAATTTTTAATGACAAGACTGTTTTATAGCAGGTCACAAAAAGTTCTAGCTGATACTTGGTCATTTTCAAAATTTTGGGATGTTTATGTAGCTTTTCAATGACCTCATATTTAAATGATCCGTTAAGAAATAAAAAAGTGGTGGGGACTGTTTTAAAAACTATCCAACATTTTTCTGCTCACTTATAGCCTGAAACCAACACCGTTATCAACTAAAAAGCCAGTTAACTCATTTTCGTTTTAGTATGCTTTGGCATATGATCGGCGCCATATTGACACCAAACTGACAGAAAATCCATGTTTTACTTGTCAATTTGGTTATAAAAATGGCAGCCACAATAGGCTAAAGGGCACTGAAGCGGTAGGAGTTAACAAGCTTTTTAGTTAAGTACGGTGTTGCCTGAAACATGCTTTTTTTGGGTCATTTCATATTGGATAATATCAAAAAAAAAACAACCCCGAGAACCAAGCGAAAACCCAGCATTCGAAAATAAGAGAGGACAGAAAGCCTATATTTTTATTTTTATATTTTTCTACCCACTTGCAGCCCAAAAAAAATATGTTTTTGGGTCATGTTTTATTAG
This sequence comes from Oxystoma pomonae, assembly GCA_963921995.1. Lineage (NCBI taxonomy): Eukaryota > Metazoa > Arthropoda > Insecta > Coleoptera > Brentidae > Oxystoma > Oxystoma pomonae. The sequence continues at coordinate 16,296,920 of OY998169.1, forward strand.
ATAATGTGACACAAGAAAAGCAACTCCAAAAACCAACCCAACTTTAGAAAACAAGCGGAAACAAACAGCCTATTTATTTTGTTTTTGTAAATTAGCTGACACACCGAGTGCGTGCACCCACACCATGCTGTGGGCTTTCTGAACGCAGCCCTGTAGGTTTCAGAAATAAAGATATGGCTATCTTTGTTTGACTTATTGTATATCTTTGTCATATATGAAATTAGTAAGGACGAGTTGTACTTAGTTAGAATTAAGGTTTAAAATTTTAAAAAAATTAATAAAAGGTGTCTATTTCTAGATACGAGGTTACTTTATTAAAAAACACAAAACACACTTGTGTGTAGCAATTTTACTACTTCCCTTTTAACTTTTTAAACGTCGGCGTTCCTTATTGGGCTCCTTTAATAAAAATAATTCAATTTCCTGTCAGAAAAAATAAAATAGTTCCTCACAAAAGAATAAAAATCTTCTAAAGAGCAAGACGACGAGTCTTGAACCATTTTCGTCACATAAGCAGTAAAATTGAAAACAAAAAATTCTAACCAAAAAATCTATCAGCCACCTCAACGCCAACGACTTTGAGAGCTGATGAAAATAATCAACTTTAGAGTTCATCCGCAAGTTTAAAGTCTTGGTCGGGAAGTGCTTCTTTCCTTTACCAATGGCATGACAAAAAGAGACAGAATGAAATCAACGACAATTTTCCGTAATTCTCGGACATACATAAAATATCTACATAAAATTTAATGAATTCTGATAAATTTGACAATATCACGGAAAGAAATAATGTCCTAGAGTTCAGTAAACCATGTTATCAATTTTAGAATCTGTCAATTTACTAAAATTTAGTACAATATATTTGATTTTATCTTCTGTGTACTTGAATTTAGTACAGTCTAACTAAGATCAATCTTTGGACAGTATTTAAAGCTAGTATAGGCTTAACCGACCCTAATATTTGATTTAAACTTTTAAGTACTAACCTCTAGTACAGCTGCTACTAAACATAATTATAAGAATATATTGGTTTTAGTATTTACCATTGAACTAACGATAAGTACATAAGTACTGAATAATAGTACTTAAATATAGCAATAGTTTTTATTCCTTATAAAAATTGGTATTAGTAAATTATGTTACTACCACTCAGTATATAAAGATAGATTCTAGTACAGGTGAATTAGAGATAATCAATAAAATGAATATCAATGCAGGTGTATTGATATTTAATATGTACGTACTAAAGATGTCAGTTATCCCAGAACTTTCACGGGTGCATGTTGTACGAGTTATTGTCTTTCATGGCACCGTTTTCGCTTGCAAAAGACGTGGTATTTGTTTTCAGTTTGGGACAGGAAAAAACTTATTATTTAAAGGTATGTTAAACAAACTATTTAAAATAAGTATTTTTTTACATAATTACGAATTTTATTATGTAATTTTGTAATTATTATACATGTATTTTTTTATTTTAGATTCAAGGAACGTTTTAATTGTCGAATTGTTTACAATGCAGCATGCCCATCGATTTACTAAGACGCCAAAGAAAATTTAGACCTGCCGATGCCAGCAATACAGGACTATCTATCTGAATTTAGAATAACGTTCCAACAAGTTATGGGTCATTCCATATCAAATCAACCAAAAAATCACAAAAATTTTACGCGACCAATTCCAATTTTGATGATTTTTGGTATATATTTTCTTCTTACCATAAAAGTTGAAAATGCAAATTTTTAGATTTTTTTGATTCGTAGTTTTTTTTTTAATTTTTCAAAATAAAAAAGTCAGCATTTTGACCTTAACAAGAATGTACAAAACTAGCAATATCTCGAGAACCACTTACACTAGGAAAGTAATAAATGGCTCATTTTAAAGTCATTTTGAAGCTCTTTTTTATGAAATATCACAACATAATTTTAACAAAAAAAAAATTGAAAATAAAAAATTGAAAAATTCAAAAAGGCCATTTTTAATTTTTTTGAAAAAAATATATAATTTTGGTCAAAGTGTTACTTAATTATCCACAAAATTTTATGATGGAGAAATGATGGGTTCAATGTCAAAAAAAATATCAAAAATATTAAGTACATTAAAAATCATGCATTTAAAAAAATAAACATATTTTAGGAGCACCAATAGTGCACTGGATATTAAAATAAATAAATTTGTTGGATGGATACAGGTTTTAAAAAATACCCAGAGGCTTTATCTACAAATTATTTTATTTTAAACTCGCAAAAGAAATAAACAAACTTTTCTACTTCGTTGATAAAAATTAGACAGAAAACACTAAGACTAACTGAAAACACTAAGACTAACTATATACCTTAAATTTATTTTTTTAACTTTCTTTTAAGAATTTCTGATGAATCTGACATTTCTTTTTTGCTGACATTGTAAGTTCTGCCAGTAGCAGTGTTGGGTTCAACTTTTTTTATAAGACTTTCTGGTTTAATAATTAAAATATCTTGAGGTGTTGGGTAAAAAAATGATGAGGCTGGTCCTCGTTCAGTTCTCCGCTCTCATTATTTTTCCCCAAGACACAAGCCAGCCACCAAGCACTGTCATATTCTACAGTGACAAACCCTGACTCGATATTTTGCAAAATAATGCTTCCACCTTTAAAAAGATTATGTGTTTCGACCTCTAAGCATGTAGAAAACTGTTTTGCCAAAACGTGCTTTCTGTAAGAGGAATTACAGCATGAATTTTTTGTGTCCCCGGTATTGTTAAGACTTCCGCAAATCTTTTATTCAAAATTATTTCATGATTTGTATAATCTGCTTCTGTGCAATATTTAAAATCAATGCCAGATATGTTTTCTTCACACCAAGTAAACAATTGTAGAGGTGTCATTATTTGATTGTCATAGGGCCTCTGCAAACTGGCTTTGGCAGCAAGTCTTTTAACAGTTCCTCCCAAGCCATCGCAGGCACTTTTGCCATGCGAGGTGGCAAAATAATGCCACTCTGCTTCAACACCAAAATCTTTTTTATGCAGGCATATATTCAGAAAATTCTTTTTGTTTTTGTACTGCGCAGCACATCCATCCGAAAAATAAAAAATTTTGTTAAGTCCTGGTATTTTGATTTTTAAATCAGGCATTAATTTTTTTAAAAATAAATGAAATGCAATTGTATTATGTGTCAAGCTTTCCGAAATAAACACATAATTCAGGTTGTGCAGTTTACCATCACTTAGAAAATAAATGGCAAAAGGGTGGAGGGTTGCCTGGCTGTTATTCCAATGATAAGACTGGACTTCATCTTGCATAACAAAGGAATAATTTTCCGCAAAGTCGCAAGTGATCAAAGACTCTCCAGGTTTAAGGTTAATTTTTATTTCATTGTATCTATCTTTTTGCATTTTTGCAATAAAAGAATGTGATTTAAGTTTTACAAGATCATCAGTAAATTCCTGGACAAAATCATCACTTTTCTTAACAACGGTTTCCATAGTACACCTATCTACTGAGACCCACTTTTTAAATGAGACCTCATCAATTAATTCTTCCTCAAATTTTTCTATTAACGTATTTTTAAACTGTTCTACTCTAGGACATTGCTTGCATCTATTGCTTAAAAAACAGTCCACTGAAGGTGGATTACACATTAGTTTATAAAGGCAATCATGATAAGATATTGCAAGAGGCCTGTTATTTTCATCATATAGCTTATTTAATTTGGAGCCATTGAGCATTAGTTTTATATTTTGATGTATTGGGAAATCAATTTAACCGTGGCGACCTGATTTTTTTGCAAAACTTTACGTCATTGCATTTGTTTTCCATGGCAACGCGGAGAGTTTATTTATTTTTGTCCACAGTGGGACACCAGAGCTTTTTTTGCACCGGGCCAAAAATTTGGCGATAGTTTACTTATTTTGATTTCGCATTCCGCGCTGCTAAAGCACATAAGTTTTTTTTATTTTCGCTTCCGTGTAACTCATGATTCGTTGCTGTAGCCCGAAATTGCCTTGCATCATCATTACCGCCGCTGTACGGTACCACCGCGCAAATAAACCTTTAGGTCCATGTGACTGCCTGTTTATTTTTTAGGCAAAAACAATAAGTTTTTCTATTTGTCCCTCGGTTTTTGCTAATGTAGTACATTATTTGCCTCTTGGTGTGCTTAAAGACTCCGAAAATATGCAATGGATCAAGAAAAAATAAAAGGAAGCAAATTCTTAAGGTAAGACCTCGGGTTGACTATACATTTTTTGAATAAGTATTGTTGTCTTTATAAGGGTTTTTTCCTTGGTTTTTCCTTGGAAGGTAATTATGCACTATACGGTTTTCTGCCATTTTTTATTTTTTATGAAAAATTCTTTATGGGGGCACCTACTAGGGTCCCTAGGGCCCCAAATCCGGCTGCGCCCGATTTTTTTTTTTTAAAGAGAAAAAAGGGTGCCTGGAGGGGGGTTGTAATGTTTTTTTCATTGTTTTGGGTTGGACTGTGTTGGATTGGGTTGTTTTGGTGAAAAAAAATTAAAAAAAAAAATCAAAAATGGCAGAAAACCGTATACTGCATAATTACCCCTTGAAATAACTATAAGGGACTAGGCAACATTGTTAGGTACTCATTTTTAGTTTAAGGAAATTTCTTCCTTCTAGATTCTTTTAAGGTGTATTCAGAGTTCCATAACTATAGCAAGCATATGCTGCTGTCCTCAGTTACTACGTTTATATGCACCTAAAAGCGCTTTTATATATTGATGGTTTTAAATAAAATCGCTTTCTTCGAGGGTTATGTCCTTCATTAAATGTCAGTTTAAAGAAAAAACAAATAAAACAACATAATTAATTAATTAACAACAGATTTTTTGAAAGACTAGGGTTTAGTATTTTCTTTAGGTTAGAAGAAATGCACTAAAGTGTTTATAACGACCCTAAAATGGGCCAACACTGTTCTTAACTAAAACAACCAGTTAACTCATTTTCATTTTAGTATCCTTTGGCCTATGATCAATGCCATATTGACACCAAACTGACAGAAAATCTACGTTTTACTTGTCAATTTGGTTATAAAAATGGCAGCCACAGTAGGCTAAAGGGCACTGAGGCCGTAGAATTTAACTGACCTTTTAGTTGAGAATGGTGTTGAATGGGATTTTTTTGAGTGATAAACTGCTTCCAAATAAAATCAATTTAGTGCTTAAATCGGTTTTAGTGGTGTTTATATGACAACATTTTCAAACCATCCTTATATAAAAGCGCTTTAAGAGGCCTATATAAACAAAGTAAGTGTTCCATAAGCTACAAGCGGTATGCAGTAAAAGCAGCATGCATTTGTTATTGTTTATTTTCCTTGCATCTTACCTCATACCTCTTGCCTTACGGAACTCTAAATACGCCTTTATTCCTCTGCAAAACAAGTTATTTTATGTAGGTACCTATATATAATAAGTATGTTTTTCCTTTTTGACTACCACTAACATATGTGGAATTAGGTACCATACAAATTAATAGTCCCACAGCCCATAACTTAAACTGTTAAGACCTTGCATAATATTTATTTTTTATGTCCACTCAGATGATATTTTAAACATATATATATACTTAAATTTGTAACTTTTTTAACAAGAAATGGACAAAAATTTTGTCAAAAAAATATATTTTGTCATTAAGCCCCTCTTGATATCATTGAAAAGTTAAATTAAGCTCCTCACAGCTGATTTTTCAAGGATTGCTTTATAAGTATTTAAAACACATGGTCACATTATCTAATTTAAACATTTCCGAGAAATTCTGTTGAAAGGACCTTAACTTAAGGGCTCAGTTAAGGGTTAAGTTTGGAGGGGTCTCTAAAAATACCCCTTAGAACATCTTGAAGAACACATACAAAGTCTCAACGGTGAGGTAGTCATAAATTTTCATAGGCCTGGGCTCACGGACTATAGTGAAAATATTAGGTAAAGAATAAAAACATTATACAAAAAAATAGTGAGGCACATTTTGCTCACTTTGGCTCATTTACTTATTTCTAAGTTTTCTCTACAGTAAAGCTAGAGAAAGTCCAGTTTTAATACCTACCTCTATGCACTTTTTAAGAGTTGAAAATAAAATTAGGACCTGAATATTTTTGTAAATTTAAGGTGTCCAAGATAAAGGACCAAGAGGTGAGGTGAGCAAAATTCCCCTCACATTTGTTCAAGATTAAGCATACTGGCCTGAGGAAACTGTCTAGGAGGGAGGGTTCCTGAAAATACTAATAAGAAGGCTGCTCCACCTGGCAAAAAAAAACACCTATGTGAACAGTAGAAAAGAATATGCAATGAGGAATACAATAAGCCTTGCAATAAGCAAACTAGCTGCAGTATCAGGGATTTCCTAAATCATGCCTTATTGTAGGAAAGAAATCTATCAAGATGGAATGACACTGTTTATCTTGTCTTCAAGGTATATATATAAAATTCAAAATTTAAATTCTTATTGTAACAATTTTAATCAGTCAGAGTATGTATGGAACTGAAAAACCGAGAAAAGTTGAGAAATTTATTCTTTGAAAAAATCTGGAAGCCCATCTGGAAAAAATTGATTTAAAAACAAATTAGAATCATGAAATTTGTCAAACTAAAATTTTGCAGCTGTTTTCTTTTATACAAAATTCTTGAAAAAATTATAAGTTTTTTACAAATGGTTAGGAATAACTGGGAGACATCAGAGAATCCAATTAAAGGTTTTCTGTACAAACTCTGTTATTGACCTTATGTACTGATGCCTTTTTCATTTAAATCTCTTACCCAAAATTATTACTTCTTGTGCAAACTCAAAAATAAATAATTCAAATAAAATCCAAAAACTTAATATTTAATATGCTTGCACACACAGAAATACTACCTATTTATTTTTGTTGGCATTTAGGTAGGTACCAAATGTAATGTTACATCTCTTGCTATCTTTTATGTAAACTTGTGTTTTCTGTTAGTGAATCATTTATTGTTTAAAAATTTGAAATTTGTAGCTTCTGAAAGAGATACCTACAGGTCCAAAAATCTCTAATTTCCTAATAAAAGATCCTTTAATTAAAACTCTAATTACCAATGCCCAATGTAGTTAAAAATGCATAAGATAAGGTTGCGGCATAGATAGGGTTGCAGAAATACTTTCTCTTTTTTGGAGTTCTGTTTTGGTTGTAAGTGAACATTTATTAAAGTACTCCTTACTAGTACTAAAAAAAGCGTTGTAGCTAAATTAGACAAATGTTTACCTCTAATTTTTTTTATTTTCAGATTTTGGAATTTAGGCAAGAAAACTACCAGAATGAACAATACAATTTTTATATATTTTAGTTATTCACAAAACAATAACAACTATATGGGTAGAATACTTTAGCATTTTTGTGTCGTAGAAATATTTTTAGCAATTTTAATTAACTATATATAACAAAATTTTAAAAAATATGCTGAAAAATTACATTTTTACATATACACCTCATTCCAAATTCTCCGGACCCATTTCAATATGGCGGCTGATAATTAAACACAGAAGCTAAATGGAACTGTCATTGTCAGTGTCAAAAAACTGGTCTGCAGCAATTTGGAATGGAGTGTAATAAATATTTCAATTTAAAACATAATTAAATGTATTTGGTGTTTAGAATGTGACACCCTCCTATTAACACATTGCCCATGCTCACATGTGGGCATTTCTGTTTTACGTCTCAGGACCGCGTGCCTACCGATGGTCACAAAACAGTGGAGGATTTGTGTCCACCGGTGGGCATCTGGTCCTTGGAAGTAAAACTAAATGCACACATGGCTCAACTTGTTGAGGTGATTATGGCCACAACATTATAAAAACCTATGCAATTAAATAAATTAATTTAAAAACTTATCTCAAAAATACTTATTAATAATCATTTAAATTAAATCTAACTTAAAAAAGAAAAGAATAACATGTTATTTTTTCCTTCTTTGGAACCGCAAACTAGTAGCTGTAGTTTCAAATATCAGGCTTCATGTGGTTAGGTTCTGAAATTTAAAAAAAAAAAGTATACGTGTATGAACTGAAAAAATATTTTCTTTAGAGAAAACAACAAAATTGAAGAAAGAGCTTGATAACAGTTATTTTTTTACTGATTTTGGGAAACTTGAATCCAGATATTCAAGGTGGTGACCATTTTTTAAAAATAACTAATAAAAAAAATAAAACAAAATATAGGTATCTGATACATCAATTCAGGGGTTTTTGGGTTCCCTTAATCCATTTATGTGATTTAAAAATTCTTAGAAGTATCTAAGGGTTCTAGTAGCAGTTTTAAAAGTAAACATTTTGCATGCATGGTTGACTAATTTCAGTTTTTTTAGTTGATTTTAATTGGTACAGCTGTACATTTTATGAATCCGATTAATGCCACTCTGATACCCTTGTAAAACTCAAAATATTTAAGATGGGACACAAACATTTTAGAAGAAACCAGATCAAATACAGACATCCACTGATATCATTCTTTGGATAAAAAAAAAATCTGGAGACAATAAAAGGATCTTAGGACAAAATTTTGGGACCTAGCCCAAACTTATATTACCTCTTAATATATATACAACTTTAGAAGACTTAAAAATATCCAAATCGATATATTTCCCTAAACTACCTCTAAATCCTTGTCTGAATCCCTATTGTAATAATTGGAACACCAAAATTAATTTTGGAAGACCCAAAAGACCCCTAAATTAATATATCACATATCTTTTACACCAATAATTTTTTATGTTGCCCTTTCAGGCTCCTTACATTACCCCTAAAAACTGTTTAACCCCCAAAATGAATTTAATTAACCCCAGAATCTCCAAAGTGATGTCTTTCTATCAATAGTATGTTGTTTTTACCCCTAAAACTCACCCTTAGGCCCCTTAAATTACCCCTAAAATTTTTTTTTTACACCAAAAATGAATTCAGTTAATCCAAAAATTTCTTAATTGAGGTCACAAGTTTTTTTGTCATTTACAATTCTTTTTGCCCCTAGGAACCTTAATTATATTATTCCCAAAAAATGTTTATTCTAAAAAATGGAATCAGTGTTTCCAAAAATCCTGAGGTTAATGTATTATACGTGTGTACTTGATCTAGTTTCTCATGAAAATTTTGTGCTTTTAAGTCGCCGTCATCGCCACCTGGAATATTTGGGGTGTCAAAAAAAATATATATTCCGACAAAAATGGATTTATATATAGTCCATTTTTGATGTGTTTATTTAAAAAAATGTTTACTGTTAAATCTGTTCTTAGAACCCTTATGGTGCCTATATTATGTTTTATTTTTTGGAGTTCTCCCAAAGGAGCCAGAGTTTCATCACTTGGATTTGTAAAATAGACCCCCTTAGCTACCAAAATCCGTCAAAAAACCTTTATTATCAAGCGCTCCCTTCAAACATGGAAAAAAGCCCATTGGCACCTTGATTTATGCTTGAAATAATTCAAATTCATGTTCAACGAAAACATAACAGAAGTGTTTTTGAGTATTTGGTGAACACTTGAAAAACATTATACAATTTTAGTAGTCTAGAAATTACTTTTTAATATATTTTTTTCCATAAACAGGCTTTTTGGGGGTGACTTGAGGGATATGAGTTTTTCCAGGAGAAATTATATAAAAAAGTGGCTCGAATGACATCTTATTTAGAAGATCGTTTAAATTGCTTTACAAACATGCAAGATATTAAGTTTAAATTTGTCAAGGAGCGACAAATAAACAATTTCTTGCACAAAATTCAGGAAAAAATGTTGGTTTTAAAGTTACATTTTTCATAATAAAAAAGGGAATAAACATTTCATGATTTTTTTCTGATTGTTTTCTCAAACATATCATCCAAATAAGCCTACTTTTATCCTTTAAATTTTGGTGGTCAAACTGATCCGCTGAAAAGATTCAAACCTTTTCTTCATTCCATACCAAATTTAAAAGCAAATATCTTAAACACCAGTCATCCTAGCTTTTTAAAATTTTGACATAATTAATAGTAAAGACCTTTCCCCTTTTAAATTCCAGAGATAAAAATTACCCTATGAAATTTCCAACAGAGCCAAAAAGTATCTGTGAGTGTCCCCCTTCAAAATTGTTCTGTTTTGTTCTTTGTGTATAGTTTTTCTTTTTTTTTTTAATGGAATTGAAATAGATGAGGGGAGGCTCAAAATATGTCCAGAAATAGGTCCAGGAAATTTACAATCAACAATAAGAGTTAAATTAATTTTTGATATCGGATCTAGACTACAATAAATTTTGTTTATTTAAGGAAGTTTCACCAAATATAATTGAAATCAGAAGCAAAAACTTACTTTGAGTTTATAGATTATTATTCTTTGTTTGGTATTGACTCTATAGAACCATCTTGTTTTGCTATACATTTTAGTTGGCAAAATATCCACTGCTCTGTATGTTTGGGTACAAATTGTAGACTTTTTAATTTATAGATTATTATTCTTCTCTGGGTCGTGGCACTTTAGAATCTTCTTCTTTTTCATTTAAGGTAGTTGCCTAAATATCCACTGCTCCATATGATTTGTTGTTATATACAGCTCCTAAAAGAATAATAAAAATAACAAGAAATATTCTATCTCTAAATTTTGTTTCTATATTTTGCACTTTAGGCGAGAACAACCAATATTTCTTAAAAATTTTCTCTTGAGTGGCACATGTTTATAAACTGTTTAAAAGATTTTTTGCATAATAATTTTTTAGTTACATAAGCAGAGGTTTGGTTTTGTTATCTAAGTTATAAGTTAGAGACAAAAGTATCAAGCCAAAGAAAATCAAGTTTTGTAATCTGCAGTTTTATTTTCCTGTGTTATGAGTTTTAAAATCTAAGCAGGTTCACAGTGCATGATTCAACTTTCATAGAAGTGTTCACTAACCACCAGTTATGACATATACACATAGTATTTGATCCTGTGTATTTAATTTATTTGAAAGATGAGTGAGCAACTATTTATATTTTAAAGAATTTTTCCTGATTAATATTCTCCAATTTTCAAGTCACTAACCTATTTTATTCAAAAAACAAGAGAGACTAAGGGCCGGTTTCTCAAAAGCGAGTTTGTGTTAACTCAAGCAACATAACCTAGTAAAAATCTTTAAAAATCAGGTTAAAATTAACTCCAGGATAACCAGGGCTTCAAGGTGAGGGTAAGTTACATTGCCTCAGGGTTAACCTAAAACAAATATTGGCTTAAAAACAGCAAGGAAACTGGGATTTATAGCGCGCGAGTTACTTTAAGTTTCTGATAATCCGCTATTGAGAAACTGGCCCTAAGAATAACTTTTTATCAGTAAAATTTTCTACAGTATTATTTCATGCTGCTCACTTAATATATTAAGGCTAAACGGTATTAGTGTAGTAAACAGTTTTCTTTAGATACCTATTTAGCACTTACCTGAGCCCCTAGGAAGTTCAAATTTACCAGTGATGAATTTTTTTTCATTTTTTTTAAGTAAAGCGGGAACTAAACCACCTAAATCCTGAACTCAAACCAACCCAGCACTTTTTAGCAATTCCAGCGATCATAAATTTTAACTCTTTAGGGACCCTAGTTAGTGCCTACATACAGATATTTTTCATAAAAAAACTGAGTAAAATACTAAAATAAAAAAAAACCATTTACTGCACAATTACTTGCTAAAAAAAACGGGTAATTATGCAGTATACGGTTTTCTGCCATTTTTGATTTTTTTTGAAAAATTCTTTATGGGGGCACCTTCTAGGGTCCCTAGGACCCCAAATCCGCCTGCGCCCGATTTTTTTTTTTTTTTTTTAAAACGGTGGCCAGGGGGGGTTGTAAAGTGTTTTTTTAATTGTTTTGGGTTGGTTTGGATTAGGTTGGGTTGGACTGTGTTGGTTTGGTTTGTTTTAGTGAAAAAAAATTAAAAAAAACCAAAAAAAATCAAAAAAAAAACCAACCGGCGCAGACGGATTTGGGGTCCTAGGGACCCTAGAAGGTGCCCCCATAAAGAATTTTTCAAAAAAAATCAAAAATGGCAGAAAACCGTATACTGCATAATTACCAAAAAACGCTACCCAACTACATATTAAAGTAACTGGGTTTAGTGTTTAAGGTTGCATTTACAAGTGCATTTATTGCTAGCTGTTGCCACTGATTTAAGGACAACAGGTTAACTTAAAAAGCATGCAGATTTAAAAATCGGCTGCTGACGCTAAACGAAATAATCATATTCTATTTTAAACAGGAGCATCAACGACTAGCAAGAGTCTCTTCAACCTGTAAATGGAGCTTTACTGACCTGTTTTGTTAATACTCAAGTATCCGTGTGTTTTTGAAACTGCTGTTGGGATCTAAAATATATCCTTAGGCCTCTAAGATTTCACTAGTAAACTTGCACATAACTTATGCCGCAATAATTTAAATTTTAAAAAAAATTGAATCAAAATAAAAACAAAATTATGTGAAGTTATCGGAATGTTTCTAGGCGAATTCCTAGTAATTCCAGCGAGCCAGTAAAGTTCTCTTGGTTCTTTGATAAACTCGGGGTAATGCTCGCGCAGCGCTAGGCCATTTTCGGCGGGCGACCGCACACGCGGAGTGGTTTCATATTCGTTTTTGAAAAAATATTTTTGAAAGATAAACATAACCTCGAATGGTTTTCTGTCAGAAAACGTAAAAATACCCTTCTGCCTACTGTGGGCCTTGTTGACAAAACACCTGCAGTTGCCATGGTATCGGGGGCTTTAGGATAGTTGGGGGCTTTAGGTTAGAGGGCGCTTTGCTTATCTTGATTTCCCAATAGTACATACACATACAGTATGAGTCCCACTTTTTCCTGCCAGTATACAGTTTTTGGGTCGCAGTTCACAAAATTTTGAAAACCCAATTTTTTCATTGGGGTACTCAGTTTTAAACAATGCATAAATTTCTTTTAAATTAGCTAAGACTAATTTTTTTTGTACATATTCTTTTTCAGCTCCATATTTTCTGATAACAACATAATCTTTTACCTGGCATGGTCCTGCTAATGTCATCCCTTTGGTAAAAATCTACCACTATTTGGGCCACTCTATCACTAAGGGTCTTTCCCGGTTTGGGGTTAGGAGAACATAATATCCCATTGTCCTTAACTAACTGTTTTACAGCTCTGGCCAAATATTGAGAAACTCCAAATTCTTCTTCAATCTTCTTTCTACTCCAACTTTGAGGTAAACATGATAAAACTAGTATTTTCTCACTCCTCTTTTCGGTTTTTAAAAATTTGTCCTTTAACTGCTTAATCATTTCACTTTCGTCACTCTGGCATTCCTTTACTAGCGTTGAATCTGATTCCTTTGTAAATGCTTTCGCAATTGTATGCTGTACAATATCAATTTTTTCTTTGTATACATTTTTTCTTTTAATCGGCGACACACCAAGAAGCTCCAATGACTTGTTTAAAAGAGTAAATGATTCAGCAGGATCTTGAAAATCTGGATCATTTTCTGGAACTTGACTGGTTCTAAAAAAATTTAAAAAGTTAGTTTTTTATAAGAACTAAAAAGGGGGTAACAGCTGACCCAAAATGTGTACATAATGCCAAGAAATTTGTACATAATGTCTGTATTCTCAAAATGCCATGCAAAATAATGCCATGCAAAATAATGCCATGAGATTTTTCCACTCCGTACTTGACGCAATTGGTTTAGTTTATTAATTTTATATTAAAAAATACTATTTGTTACTTACCCTGCCTCATCTTCTTCAGATGCCTTAAACTCCTTTGAAAGCTTTAGTCTACAACCATCACAGATTTTCATTCCCATTTTGACATTTTTGTAACTGCACATCCACTTGGTCACATTTCTTAATTTCCCAAAATGCTTGATTTTTAACTCTAGTGGATCACAGCACTTTACTTTATATTTAGTCCATCCACTTGCCTCACCCATAGTTGAAACTTTTAAAATTACACAGAGATGACTTCTGATAAACCTTCAGTCGAACTATTATGTATCGATTATTTGGAGCTGTATCAGGAAGATACTTGCCAAAAATTTAAAATCAATTTATGCAGGAATTTTCATGTCAGCAAATCCCCACAATGTACCTAAACAGACCAATAAAATGAAGGAGGTGTGTCCTTAATGTTAAACAGGAATAAACAGGCAGTATTTCACAAAAGTATTGACAGGTTTATACAGGCATATTTTCCTAAGAATTGGAACATCCAATAGTACGTCTCCGGTGGAAAAGAGGTTTTGTAAGTAAATATTACAATGGGGGGCAATGTTAACCTGATTACTGATACAGAATGAAACGTAGGATATAATTTTTTATTAAATAAAATATTGTTAAATATTTTTATAATATCGCTTTAAACCCCATTATATTCTTCTAATTACCAAAATGCATTGTCTATTTATAGGCGATTTTTCATGCATGTGACATTTTTAATAAATTTTTTCACATTGAACCCATGATTTGTCCATCTCAAAATTTTGTGAATAGTTTAATAACACTTTAAAGAAAATAATATAATTTTTTGAAAAAAATTAAAAATGGCCTTTTTGAAATTTTTCAAAAAAAAAATCAAAATTTTTTTTTTTAATTTTTTTTTTCAATATATGTTATGCAATATTCTCATATGAAAGGTCTTTATAAGAGCTTTAAAATGAACCTTCACCTACTTTTCTATTATAAGTGGTTCTTTGGATATTCCTAATTTTGTGCGCACATGTTAAGGACAAATAAGTGACTTTTTCGATTTTCAAAAATTAATTCAAAATAAACAACTGGTCAAAAAAGTCTGAAATTTTGGATTTTCCAGTTTTTTGGTAGGAAAAACATGTATACTAAAAATCATCAACATCGGAGATGGTGTGGTAAAATACCCTGGTTGACTTGATATGGACTGACCCTTATCCTGGTAATGAGTAATAACAGTAATACCTATACAAATCCTTAACTTGTATTATTTAATAATTTAATAAATCCATATTATATATTTTTTGTCCGTTACCGATAAAATTTAATAATTGTTTTTAATGTCAGAAAACAATACTTATTTATATATTGAAATTTTGTACTACATTTAAATCTACGATAGGCTTATATGTAGTGCGAAAAGAACTAATTGATTAAAAATAGTATTAAAAGCCATTTGTGGCACTAAAAGCTAGTACAATAAGTACTACCGTTTTAGTTTAAAAAGAATAAATATTAGTACAAATGTATTAATATTTACTCCAAGATGTTTGAGATTTACTACAGCAAATACTAAATACTATTATTAAAAGTATTGACAAAGAGTTATTGCTAGTACAAATTTTCTTAATATTAATGCAATCTGTACTTTTTCAAAATAAATATTAGTGAGGCTTTATACTAATATTTATTCTTAACATACTGATTTATAGTTCAAAATCAGCCAACCTCAAGATCAGTTAACTTGTACTAATATTAAATACAAATGTTATTGAAGCTATATTGATCCCAAGATTTACTAGTTTTTAGTGTATAGTACTAATATTTAGGACATACTTTTTTCCGTGTATCAATCAATAAATAAAAGTAATAGTGCCATCACAGTTTCACAAATGATTTTAAGATTAAATTTGAAAACAGTTAAAAAATACGTTTTTTAGTCGCGTGTGAACAAAACTTAATTCTACCAAACACAAAAAACATTCGCGTTGTCCAACGCGAAAAAAAACGCAACTTTTATTGATCAGAAACGTGACTGCGACAATAATATTTAGTGTCAGTGGTTGCCACCCAACTAACATTTGGACGTCGTTTCGACGTTGGCGTAGTAGTAGCGACTCAAATTTATACCAAAATGGGGAATACAAATCCGGGTTGTACCGACGTCGCTATACGTGGGTTAGTGCAAATAGCGCAACGCCTGGACAACAAACTTAGTTAATATTTTTGTCCAAATTTAGGTAACCCCTACGCTTTGATTAGAAATAACAACCAAGGGTCAAACAAATATTCCTAGATTTTTATACTTGTAACGTTGCCAGACATATAAGATGCCGTCAGTGTTTCATGTCAAAATTATTACATACCCCATGAGAACATTGGGACTTGTAACTTGTGCGAGCTTGAAAACCATCAGGCTGAACACCAAAGATTAGCAACGCACTTCACTTTACTGACACACATGACCAATGCATGGCCGAAAATGCACGATAGCCACGAATATTCTCACTTTTTCAATGAAAAATAACATTTAAATGAAAAAAAACTTCACTATTTTTTTAAAATATGCCTAAATGATGTATTTAGACATTTCAATAATATTTTATTGCAAGGTTCATGGGATTTCATGATATTTCACACAAAAATAAAAAATTTCCGATCGGCTTCATTATTTATTACCAACTACCGCAAGGAAAAGACGGCTACGTCAGAGAATTCCAGTAAACTTGCCCGATTTCTACTGAGAGTCCAGTTTTATTTTCCAAATCTCCTGACCACTAGTGAAGTTTTGTTTACTTAATCGCTCGCCCGTTCTGGCGACACGTTGGTTTCATCTACAGTGACTCAACTGCAAGATCCTAGAGGTCGCCAGCCGTGTAAGTTTGATTCGATCTGGTGGGTCTGACCTCTGGTGGTGTTTGCTTAACTTAATCTGTTTAGGGAACTTTGCTTCCAAAAAAGATTCCTCCACTGCGTCTGTCCGACATCGGAACAAGACCTAGAAAGGTGGCAGTAGTGACTTAACGGAATGCCAAAAATTCCAACCTGCAAAATTTTGTGACAATTTTTGCACCTTTTCCACCTGCCTTTCATATTTTCTTCTGTTTTATGTTTTACAAACACGTTTATATAAAAGACGTTAAGTGCTTTAAGGCCGAGTTAAGGTAAGTTTAAAGTTGATCTTCTAGATTCCTGTAGAACGTGATACAATATTTAAATTGGTTTTTCTTTGGCATTACCAGTTATAACACAAAAATGTCCGCACGCACGAAAATGCAAAAATTAAGTCTAATTTTCACTAGTTTGGGTTGGATTCCAAACCCTAACGTAGAAAAACCGTCAGGTGTAGGTCAAATATCACCACATACATCGGGTATATTTGTCGCATCTCGGACGTGGCACATACGTCCTAGTTTTTACCAATTGTAACGTTGGCTGCACAGACGTTGGACAGTCGTCAGAGAACTTTACTAACACAAGTACTATAAGTTCAGACGTCGGGCTAACGTCTTACTCTGTACTACATGCCAACGTTCTTCTTAACGACGTCGAAGCGTTGTCGGCAATCTGCACTAGACGACTCACGTCCGTCTATACAAGCTAAGACGTCGTAAGAACGAAAGATAAAGTAAAATCCTTGACTTAAACCACTAATGTCGTCAACTAACAATTGCTACGTTTTCATGGGAATTGAGTTCGTTCTGAAAACGATTTCAATCCGATACCGTCCATGAAAACGCCTGTTTTTCCAGTATTCAAATCGATTTCAATATAGATCCGACCCTGAAAATTTTTAGGGTTGGATCAAGATCGTATTGAGATCGAAATACCGATTTTCCATGAAAACGGGGATTGAGTTTACACATGTGTATTGCGTCGGATTACCAAACAGCCGCCAAATTCTATTTTATTGCTCTCAATCTTTTTGAGAGAGAGAGAGAGTGAAATAGAAGTGAAACTGTGGAACCGGCATTCTAAAATTTGGGGAGTGTATAGAAAAAAGAAGATTAATAACATAACATTACTTAAATAACTAAAGATTTGTTTTTTTAAAGACTTTAAAAAAATTAATTATGGAAAATAAAAGGAATATTTGGCTCGAAAGTGTATGTGCTATGCACATATGCCAGTCCAGCATTTCTTTCTTCACTTCCACTTGCAAACAGAGTAGTAATTAAAATTAAAAAAAAATGTGTGGCAAAAAGTACCAAAACTCAAAAATGAATATTTGACAACTGTCAGCTGCCAAATATCAAAATTTGAAAACCGTTTTCAAATCGATTTGAAAACCTGTCGTGAAAACTCATGAAAAAAAGTTTTCAAAACATATTGAAAACGAATTCAATATCCATGAAAACATAGCATATATTTTATACTTGCTCTGAAGTTCGAAATCGAGTTGCTCACCCGATACCACCGAGATAACTGTAGGCCGGTGTAGCTATTCTTGAGATCACGGAAAATAAAATAATTCCTCACAAATGCGCGGTTCTCATTGGTCGATGCCGCTGATTTCTCCCACAAATGACATTATTTTAATACAAATTGGCATCTTTTATTTCTCTCACTAAAAACCAGTAGAAACAAATTTCATCAAGTCATGTTATTAGTGTCATTTTCGAGGGAATCGGTGGAGTCGACCAATAGAATCTATGCGTTTCAGGGAGATAATTGTTTTCTCCCTGATTTCAAGAATAGTTACACAGGAGTCGAAGTTTCCGCGGTGAGGTAAAAAGGGAAACTGGGGCCAATGTGATGCGTCATGCACCGGCTGATGTCATGTGACGTTGACGTCGCACCGTGTGACAAGCCATGTTTTGAGATTTGCAATTTTTAAAAAAGTACTTCCTTTGTCCCCCCAACTCGATTCCCGGCCTTCAGTTCTCTCGCTGGTATCGGTTCACCTCCCTCTGGTTAAACAGTCACCATCAAAAATATTATACAGGAGGTTCTAGACGAAGCAAGAAGTAGTACGGAGGATAAAGGGCAAAAATCAAGCCAACCTTGCAAAAAATGATTAAGCAATGAAACTTGGCACGCAGTGGACACTTTGAAATATTTAGCCACCATGAAGTCCCCTGCAGAGGATCTCTATTCCCGAAAGTAGACATAATATTCGTAGAATTATGTTGGAGCGATAAAATTTGGCACAAATGTAAATTCAAGTCCCAGAAGCATTTAAACATCTGTTACTTACTCAAAGTCCCTCGAAGGGGGTCCTAACTTTTAACGTTAAACAAAAAAAAAAGGAAAAAACCAAATTATTAATATCAACTCTCCAACCAGATTTGGCACAAAGTCCTATGCAGAGTGTCCCAATTCTAAAAGTTATACAGAAAAAATCAACACTGAATATGATGATAGAATAATCTTTCTTTATCCTATGATTATACGTTTTTAGCCAAAACCAACTAATATAACCGAATTCAATACTTTTTTAGAGCTTTTTGATCAAACTGGTTGGTATGTTATGCATCAAAACGTTCAGTCACTTAACTAAACTAAACTAAAAAACAAAAGATCAAAAGATCTTGGGTGGAAATAACGAAAATTCAAACTTGGTTGAGCATCCCACAAGGAACACACAAAAGATCAAAGCGAAAAGAGAAATGATTATTGAAATGATACTATATTTGGATTGGTACAGATTGGTAATTGCCTCTAGAAACAGGGATGAACATGGAGGATCTGCAATATTTGTGAGGGAAGACGAAGCTGTAAACGTTAAGGTTTTATCAAACATCACTAATCTATCGGTTGATAGAGTTTTGGAGTGTTGTGCGGTAAAAGTAAATAATTTATGTGTCTCAAATCTTTATCGGCCCCCAAACAGCGACTTTTTTCTATTTATTGATGCGTTATCTTCAATTTTAACTATTGCGAGGAGATTTGAACGTAGAACGAGCCAACCAGAGAATGTTTAATAGAGGATCGGAAAATCTCTACAGCGATTGACTAAGTTGTTACAAATCATAGATTAATAAAAACGATCGTATTCGAAGCACATTTTTCAGATCACTACGGTCAAATGATAAATACCCAAATAGATTCCTCATACAGGTTTTTAAGCAGACATCTGTCCCATTCAGGGTCTTTAACAAAAATGCCATGGCTGAATTTCAATATAGATTCAGATGGTTTTCAATAGAAGTAGTAGTAGTAGTAGTATAGGGGCAGCCCATGGGCCTGGCAATTGGGCCTCTTCATGGGCCCTTTCTGAAATACCCCCGTTCGTTACCCCGTTGCATCTCCCTCTCCGGGCCTCCCTGTCTTCTTTACGAAGTTCAGTATGTCGGCCCATTTGAGCTAGTGCAACTCTTCTTCCTCTATCTTGAGAAATCCCCACTTAAGCTGCCTTGATCTGGCATATGCATCACACTCTGCTATCAAGTGCTGCGCCCATTCCTCTTCGAGCCCGCAAGCGGGACACGCGGGATATCCTGCTACTCTTATTTGCATCAGATGTTTGTTCAGCCGATTGTGCCCAGTCAGCATCCCTGTCAGCAGTCCAATGTCCTTTCGGGTCTTGCCTAAGAGCCATTTAGTTCTGGCTACATTCGGAACATCCACGAATAGCTTGGACTGTCTGCACTTTGACTCTTGCCTCCAGGACGTCTTCAGTTCATTGTTCGCCCATTTGTTGAGCTCACTCTGTACCTGTTTCCCTGTTATTCCCAGAAGAGGTTCCGGTCCAATGTATTAAGTTTCGGCACCTAGTCTGACAAGTTCGTCCGCTTTCTCGTTCCCTGGTATTTCCTCATGACCTGGGACCCACATCAGTGTCACCCTTTTGGCTTGAGCCAGTGTTTGCAGTGCTTCAGCGCACTCCTCTACCAGACTAGGGTGCACTTTAGGGCAGTATATGTATACAGACCGCTTCAAGCTACTGCGAACATAGGGCGGAAGAAGTCTAATTTGCCAGTGTACGTACATGCAGAGACACCGCACGCCTATCAGTGAAGCAACCAATACTCAGGCTTGCGATCATCACTTGCATGACTTTCCTTTGGTATTTAGTACGCCTCTAACCACGGTGCTGTGTGAAGCGTAGTCAATGAAACCGGAATTTGGTCAATAAATACGCAAATTTTTATAACGTAATTTTCTTATTTTTTGTCACTGATAAATAAGAGCGTTTTATTGTCAACTGCTCAGATTTATCAGTGACGACGTGTTACAATGAAAATAATAAGGAGAAACAAAATAAAAGCAAGTTCTCAAAATAAAATAATACATTCTAAAAACCAAAAAGATTCTCTCAGTCAAAAAAAAATTAAAGCAAATGTTCGAAAAGTCCTCCTTGCTCGGCTAGACAATATCCGAGCCTACTATAAAAACCCCTTATAACGTTTCCAAGCATGTTAGGGGTGATAATGTGAAAAGCTTCTTCAAAAACAGATAGAAGTCATTAGGAGCAAGATCGGGAGATCGAGCTGGCCATAAAATAGTTCCCCGTGTACTTAAAACCCGATAAGGAAATACATTATCAAGATATTCCCTTACAAGGCCAACATTGTGAGCGGAACAACCATCTTGTTGAAACCATGTTTCACCAAATCTTACACCTAACAACTGCCTAGCAGTTGGAATAATGTGCTGCTGCAGTAGATCCAAGTATCTAGGACCATTCAAATTGCAATTGCCGTTAATAAAAAATGGCCCAATTACGTGTTCCCCTATAATACCCCCCCAAACATTTAGTTTTTTGGGATACTGTGTTCTTACGTCAAAATACAAATGCAAATTTTCCCTCGACCAATATCGAACGTGTGTTGGGTTATGACGATTTGATCATTTGACCATCTGCACTTTTTCGGCAACTTCGTAGACATCCATTTTTGGTTTTAAAAATGTATTATTTCAATTAAGAACTTACCCATCTGTTTCTCGAGCAAGGCAGAAATAAAACAAAATAATAAAAACAAAATGAATTTCCAAAAGATAACACTGCAGCGTGCTTCGAATCCACCTCGGTCGTACGACACGGAGAGTAAATTGGACTTGATTCCCCCTATGTTCGCAGTAGCTTGAAGCGGTCTGTATGTCCCTCCTGTCATTTCTGACCTCGGGTAGGTTTGCTGCCGTGTTCTCCAAGTGGATAACTCTTCTGAACTTCTAGGCTTTCCGCGTAAACTCCTGCGCCTGTTGTCTGCCTGGCTGACAGTTTAGAGCCATCCTTGTAGCAGACCGTCGCCTCTCTGCTTAATTCTGTTCGGAATTCTTCCTTTTCCCACTTATTCCGTTCTGGTATTGTGACCTTGTACTTTTTATCGAACCTCCATGGTTTAAGCGGTGCTTTCACTGGCAGTCTTAGGAGGGGCAACTCTTTCGTCGCCAGTCCCTCGACCACCAGATGGCCCTTTCTTTCCTCCCTACCCTTCCACTGTCCCTGGTCCCTTAATTGCAGGTGCGTCGCCATCGCCTCCTTCTTGATCCAAGTTGGAAGCGAGGGGAGACCCAAGATTGTTTCGAGGATATATTGGATCCTTGGTTTTATGATGGCCGTGTATATCCAGTGTAGGATCCTCGGGCTAATGCCCTAGGTTCGACCGACCACTCGACGTAACTGCCACAATGTTGACTGGACTTTAACAGTCATTCTGGCAACATGCTCGCTCTACTTGAGTCCCTTGTCCAGCATCACCCCCAAATACTTAAGCTGTGATACCAAAGTTAGGGATCTGCCATACATTATGGGAGCTCTGAATTCCTCTAGTTTCCTCTTTCTGGTGAATAGGATCATCTCGGTCTTTTCAGGATTCACTGAAAGACCATTCTGTCTGTACCACTGTGGCTAGAAAGCGGCTGTTCACTTTCACTACACCGTCGTCCACATATGCTTGTGCGTCGAATCCCTCCTGCGTCAGGCGATTTAGTAGATCATCCATTATTAGGCACCACAAGTGGGGCAAGCAGCTACCCTGGTGGCAGCCTTCCGTCATATCCACCTTCACCTTGGACTCTCCTAAGCTGGCCCGTGCTGCCCTCTCTGTTAACGCGGAGTTGACCTATTCAGTCAGACTTGCTTCCGCTCCTCTTTCCTAAAGGGCAAATGTTATAATTCGCGTTCTTGCATTGTCGAAGGCTCCTTCCACGTCTAAGAACACCATTAGTGCATATTCTTTGTGCTGAAGTGCCTTTTCTGCCTTTTGCACTACTGCGTGAAGGGCTGAGTCCGTAGATCTGCTCTCCCTGTACGCGTGCTGGTCCCTATGGAATGGTCTGTTAGCCAGTGTTCCCTCCAGGAGGTACCTGTCTACCATTTTTTCCAGTGCCTTCATCATAAATGATGTGAGACTTATCGGTATAAAGGATTTAGCCGTCAAGTAGTCATTTTTTCCCGGTTTGAGCATGTTGTGGTTTTACTTTTGAATCTTACACGTGCTTTCGATGCGGTAGATCCCAGGTTTGTTTCAACAAAACTTGAGAGACTAGGAGTTAGGGGTAGTATTATTAATCTTTACCAGTCTTTTTTAACAGATAGACACTTTTATATAAAAATCGAGAATGAACGCTCTGACGAATTTTCAATGGATTTAGGCACTCCTCAGGGGAGTGTGTTAGGTCCACTAATCTTTACGGTTTTTAACAATGATCTGTCTGACTTTGTCAAATGTGCAAAATTGTTTGTTTATTGTGATAACACCACCGCTATAATCCCAGATTGCAATCCAGAAAATTTGAAATGAAAGGTCTTGACTTGTTTGAATGAAATTTGTGGAGGGCGTAAAGGAAACAATTTAATGCTTAATCACATAAAGACAAATGTAGAATTTCAAAAAATTTTCACTTATAATCTCCCTAGAGCTTGAATTATTTCCGAAAAATTTCCCGAGGCGTCAGCCGAGGGAAATTTTCTTATAAAAATTCGCAACAGAGAAAAAATTTACGGACATTAATTCAACCTTGCGGGAGATTCGGTACGAAAATTTTATACCAAAAATTATTTAAAAAAAAAATACAAATTTTGACAATTTGGCAAGCGTTTATTTTGCTTTGAGGTTTGGTGTTTTAATATAAGGTGGCTATTTAATTACTTTTTTGACACTTTGAATGTCTGTGTTACCTATATTGTGGCTATACACTTATTCATCTATTATTTTTACAATTCCCTGGTACTCTAGTAAAATAAGGTTTGCATCATGTGTTATATTGGACGCTAGGTGTTTTGTATTTCAAATAGTTTGAATTTGTTTTTTGTTTTTACTTTCCCTTTGCCCTAGTAAAAAAAAAACGATTCTCAAAATTCCGAAATGAGCACATTTTTTCATACTCTAGAGAGAAGGGAAAATTAATTATTATCTTGCAAAGTCAATGACAATTTAACGCGGTAAGTATTTAGGTAGGAAACATAAAATCTGCGAAATTGGCTGTGACTGCTGCAGCGAATTGGTGGAATGACATTTTACCAATATCTTTTTGTTTATTAATTATTATTCGTCATATTAAATTTTGTTGTCGCAAAGAAAATATCATAAAATGAATAGAAAATTGTACCTACGCCTCTGTTGTTATTCTGACATCTGCACGTGACAGCTGTCAAGCCAGGGAAATTATCACTTATTAATTGTTCAACTAGGTCACGTGACCGAAAAAATTTCCGAAAAATTCGGGTTGTTGCCATAGCAACCTGTCAAAAACAAGGCATCTAATTGGCTTAAAACAACTGGTATAAAATTTTCTATTTAATTTTGGGAGACATTCACTTTTCCCATCAGATTGCTGTTCACAGCTTAATTAGTTACAATATAGTTTTAAAGGGCATATGACACTAATAACAGTATTTTAAATGGAAATCGGAGTCTTTTATTCCTCTCGCTATAGACCGGTAAAAACAATTTTCATAAAAAGTACGTATGTATATTCTAGATAACTTCGTTTGTCAAAGCCTCCAACATAATCGAGGACGAAATACCATGTGCATGCGCAGGGGTGTCCACTCCGGTCTTTAGGTGACCACCAGAACTTAAGCAATTTTGTTTGTTTCTTATGGGGTGTGTAGCTAGATATCAAAGTATACCCCCTCTGCTTAGAAAAAAGTGACTATGCCAGAATTTGGTACTAATTATATACTAATTTCGTCCCCTTCTAGAAAATTGCGTACTCTCAAGATAAATTAATTTTTTATGGGGTGTGTAGCTTGATATCAAGGCACACCCCTCTCTGCCTAGGAAAGAGATTTGAAAAGGAAAGAGATTTGAAAAAAAACTAATTATGCCATAATTTGGTACTAATTATGTACTAATTTCGTCCCCTTCCTTGCGGTGTAGAGATAGTCCCTCTTGTTTGAAATGGTCGCATCGAGAGTCATAGAGATGGTTTTAAGCAATTGGTCCTCACGGGGCGGTCAGCTCTTACACATGGCTCCACGTGCCACACCCCGGTAACTTCATCGACCTGCAGGGCAAACTATGTAAGGGTAGCCAGATATGGTATATGAATATTAGTGTTCGGCATATTTCTAGATATAGAAAACCAAACGGCAACAAATTACATAGTTAAAGGCGTGACAAGGATTGTTTTAACGGTTTTAATACTGCGATGAGGAAGGCAACAGGAAAACAACTCACTATTTCTCCCCAGGAAAATTATCACCATGACTGGAAAACCAAAAGCCCAGTGATCAGGGTGTTAAGAATCTCCGGTCCAGTCATGATGAAGATTGCAACCTGGAACGTACAAAGTATGTTTCTGCCAGGAAAAGTGGACAATGTTCTCAAAGAAATGAAAAGATTAGACATAGGGATCTTGGGAGTTAGCGAAGTAAGATGGCCTAACTCAGGGGAATGCCAGATAGACGAACACCATATCTATTATGCAAGCAATAACGACCCAAATCACTATAACGGCGTAGCAGTCATTTTAAATAAAGAAACTCAAAAATCCCTAATCTGCTTTGTCCCTGGGTCAGATCGAGTCATTTTCCTTCAACTAAACTCAAAGCCTTTTAACGTCAATATTATTCAGGTGTACAATGAAGTTTAGACTGCCCTTGATTTTGCTAAAAAATCAGAAATTACCATTGTTCTGGGGGACTTCAACGTCAAAATTGGAAACGCTCCAAGAAAAGATATTTTTGGAAAGCACGGTCTTGGTATATCAAATGATCGTGGAGATGGCCTTTTCCAATTCTGCCAGGAAAGGGATTTTGTCGTGTCGAATATTTTCTTTAAACTTCCCAACAGGCGCCTATACACCTGGACCTCTCCTGCTGACACTCCAAAAAGGATCGTTAGGAATCAAATAGACTACATATTAATTAATAAACGATACAAAAACTGCATTAAATCAGCAAAAACCTACCTTGGCGCAGACGTAAATTCAGATCATAATCCAGTTGTAGCCAAAATTAGATTTACCCTAAAGAAAAATCGCCCAACAAATAATAAACCCAAACTCAAGATTGACAAACTTCAAGATACCATGGAAGCAGCTGAACTAAGAGTCGAACTGAACAAAAAACTTAAAGATGATACATCTACCAAACAAGATGCAGAAATGGTCTGGACAGATGTCCAAAGCGCCATAGTCGAAAGCACAGCACGCTTATGCAAGAGTGAACCAAGGAAAAAAAAGAAAGTTTGGATGACCGATGAAATCCTGGACCTAATGGATAAAAGGCGTAATAAAAAAGGCACCGCGCAGTACAAAAAAATTCATAGAGAAATAAAAAACAAAATCAATTCAGCAAAACAAGAATGGCTAACACAAAAATGTCAAGGAACAGAAGATCTGGATGCTAAACATGACACTTTTAATTTGCACAAACGTATAAAGGAAGCGGCCGGTTTAGTTAATAAAAGACAAACAGGAATCCTTGTTGACAGTGAAGGAAAAATCTGACCTGATACCGAATAAAAACTAAAAGAATGGTGTAACTACATAGAAAATCTCTTTAGCGATGATCGGTCCGAACATCCAGAAGAATTCTCAAATCAAGGCTTAGATATAACACCGGAAGAAGTACAGCATGCAATATCTTTAGCTAAAAACAGAAAAGCAGTAGGGCAAGACGAAGTTTACACGGAAGTTTTAAAACTTATCAAAAACGAAGAGTCGCTGAATATTCTTGTCAAACTTTTTAATCTGATTTATCGCAGTGGTAAAATCCCAGCTGATTGGCTAAAATCAACATTTGTTACATTGCTTAAAAAAACATTCAACAAAGAAGTGTAATGATTACCGTCTAATTAGCCTAATGAGCCACATGCCAAAATATTTTTAAAGATTATTCATAGGGGAATTTATAACAAATGCGAATCCTTCCGATACGCAGTTCGGATTTCGTAGAGGCTTCGGGACAAGAGAGGCGTTATTTGGAATTCAAGTCTTGGTTCAACGGTCTAGAGATGTGTCAGTGCCAGTATTTAGATTATGAGAAGGCTTTCGACCAAGTCCAGCACGAAAAGCTTATGAAATCTCTTAAAGAAGTTGGTCTAGATGATCGAGATCTAAAAATAATAGCCAACCTACACTGGAGCCAGACAGCTCAAATAAAAGTTGATGGTCAACTGTCCGGAGAAATCCGAATAAAAAGGGGTGTTCGCCAAGGCTGTATATTGTCTCCGCTGCTATTTAATATCTATAGTAATAAAATCATCGAGAATGCACTTCACAACTGCGAGGAGGGTTTAACTATAAACGGCATAAAAGTTAACAATTTGAGATATGCTGACGACACCGTCATAATTGCGGATATGTTGGGGGGCCTGCAAGAGCTGATAAATCGAGTCGCAGCCGAAAGTTCGCAATTTGGGCTTGACTTGAATGTTGGAAAAACAAAATGGATGGTTATAGCTAAGCAAAAAAACATAAGAGGCATACTGGAAGTAAATGGCCAACAAGTCGAACGCGTAGAATCGTATATAGCTCAATGAAAACTGGACAACATGCAAGAAGTCTAGATCAGGCTAGATCATCCTTTGTCAAAATGAAATCAGTGTTGTGTAGTCGCGATCTTAATACTACTCTCCGAATTCGCGTGCTTCGTTGTTATGTGTTTAGCATTTTGTATTACGGCGTAGAGGCACGGACACTAACTGATGTCATGTGCAAAAAATTGCAGGCATTCGAGATGTATTGCTATCGTAGAATGCTCAGGATATCTTGGGTGGACAAAGTCCGTAACGTGGATGTTCTTTTTAGATTGAATAAGAATTTTGAAGTTTTATTTACCATCAAAAGACGTAAACTTGAATATTTTGAGAAATGACAAATATGAACTCTTAAAATTAATAATGGAAAAATTGAGGGCAGAAGAGGTCCGGGTCGCAGACGTATATCATGGCTTAAAAATCTTAGACAATGGTATGGCGTTAGTACTACGACACTTTTCAAAAGGCGTGGATAGGGTGCAGATCGCGCTGATGATAGCTAAGAAGAAGCTACCCATATAAACAAAAAAAAAGTTATCTTAAGAGTAGGCAATTTTTTACAAGGGGAAGAAATTAGTACATAATTAGTGGCAAATTATGGCATATTTTTTTTTCAAATCTCTTTCCTACGCAGAGGGAGGGAGTGTGCCTTGATATGAAGCTACACACCCCAAAAAATAAAAAAAATGAAGTTATCTTGAGAGTACGCCATTTTTTAGAAGGAGGCGAAATTAGTACATAATTAGCACCAAATTCTGGCATAGCCACAGCATATAAAAAAATACACTTTATTATAATTATATTTGGTAAATTCTATATAAAGGCCTTAAGACCCCAAATCCGGGTCCGCCAATTTTTTAAACTAAATCAACCAAACCCAACTTAAACAAACGCAAGTCAGCCCATGTCAACCAAAAAAAACACATTAAACGTTCGGCGCGCGGCGACCCAAAATTACATTAAGGAAACTTAATACTTTTTCCATGCACATGTGTTGGTATCAGAGTCACAAAGTGACGTCACGCCGAGATGGGCATTGTTATACCGTGTTAAGTGTATCGTCTCAGAAGATGGGTGACTCATATTCTGTGGTATCGTGGTCTAGTCGTTTGTACCTAGCCTTCAAAATGATTTATATTTTTCTTACTTGCTCCTCAGTATAATCGAGGACCACCTCTAGACACACAATTCAGTATTTTGGCCCGCTTTTGGATTCTACCCCTCTCAAGTACAAGTGGACAAACATTTCTTCTTCCAAGGAGGAAGTAGAAAAATTGAGGAAGAATTCTGCAATTTCAATAAACTGTATTTTTCGATACATTTTTTTTTGTTTTATGCCACAAAGTTTTTAAACAGCAAAAAAACAAGATAACCTCCACTCTCGCGATTTTGCGGGAGCAGGAAGAACGATCCGTTTCAAATCCGGTGTAACAGACAGAAGCGTGTTAGATTTTTTTGAGGCCCCCCCGCAAAATTTTTTAGTGTGCCCCCTTGTTCTACTCGATATTTTTTTTCGACATGTGTGAAACCCTGATATTTTAGCATATTTTTTATTATAAAAAATATTTATAATATATATACGAAAAAAAAAGTATTTTAAAAATAATTATAAATATATCAAGATTCTAAAAAGTATTATAAAAATATATTAGAATAAGATACTAATTGCTAAAATTCAGCATATTACATATAAAAATCTGTCGTATTTTAAAGTTGAAAATGTATTTTATTAAAAATTAAAAAATGATTTTGATTAATTAAAAAAAAATATGTATTACCGTTTAATATATCTGATTTTAAGATTAAATATATGTTTTATTAAGATTTAATAAATTTTCAAATTTAAAATCTTTTGTTTTACATGGAATTAAAATAAATATATTTAAAAATAGCATATTATTTATTATTATATGTTACAATACAATTATACTAAAATTAGATATTATATAGATATAACATTAAATTGTTACGAAGGCGGCTTTTCTCTGTTTCTTTATTCTGTCCAATCCCTTTCCAACATCCCTTGATTTAGTTTTTGCCCGATTTGAAGTTTTTCATTCTTCGCGTTTGCACGTTTCCCTGTATTTTTTTTCTTTTAGCCAAACATTCTTCTACTTCTTTCCTGGAAAAGAGTACCAAATTTAGTACAAGAAATATACATAAAATCTGGAGAGTAATTCATAAAAAACGTAATTATTTTAAATTTTTATAAAAAAATTAACAAAATTAAATGAGTTAAATGATGAACACCGTTCCTATGTACATTAAAGTTTACAAACTAACGTTAATTTTTTTAAAAAATACAAATAAAATAAAATTAGGCAAAACCAAGTCAGATTAGATTTTGTCCTAAAAAAAATACTTTGACAGAACAATAAAATTCTTCTATATAAGATTTTTTTAATTGTTTTTTAAAATTGGTGTTACCTCAATGTAAAATAGTTTGTTTAGGCATTTTATTTCCATATAATTTCAAAAATCAAACTTTCTGTCGAGCCATTTTTAAGAATCCATTTCCGTTTTTAAATATATTCTTTAAATTAACTTTCCTGATTCTTCTCTAGAATTTTGGCCAGTATAATTAAAATTATACTGGGATTTAAGATACAAGGGGCGTCAAAAATTATACGTAGGTAGAGTTTTTTTTTAAATTTAGGCAATTTTTATAAACAAGTTTAGTATTTATACTTTAAAAATGGTCACATCAAAAATCCTTAAATTCATAATGTAAATTATATTATACAGGGTGTCCAAATATTGTTATTAAGTGTTTCTTATTTTTGTTCTATTTTAGGCATGGTTTATTAAATAATATAACTTACCTTCTAATCAATTTGTTCTTTTCCTTGATTAAGATTTTCGACAATACAGGGTGTGTCCTGACTTGCGGTGTGCATTACAACCTTAAAAATATTTGATAGTTAGTCTGTAAATATAATAAATATATGTTGTGACCAAAAATTATGTTTTAGGTAGGGTCAATTTTATATTAAATATTCACCACCAATTTTTGGGCACTCTGTATATGGCATTTCTGTAGGGTATCATGAAGACTTTGTGATAATATTTTCGATTGAAACATGTTCAAAGTATTTATTTTATGTTTTAAAAAAATTGCCCAAAATGAAAAAAAAACTCTACCTACATATAACTTTTGACGCCCTCCGTATAATAAATCCCAGTTTGTATTGTCCGAAATTTAAAGAAAACATTTATAAAATGAAATGTATTTATTAAATAAACTGGCTTAAAAGGAGGAAAATGTACCGAAAACATGATATTTTAAACACCCTGAAAAGTTTAATTTTTTCTAATGAGTCCAAGTACCGAGACCTTTTTCCCATGTTAATGGTACCTGGTTCTTTTAAACAGTATAAAGAATTTTTTATAAAAGGCAAAAATAAGAAAAAAAATCTATTTGTGCCTCGATCTGTTTCAAAACTTACCTTGAAATTCCGCAATAAGTTCTGGCATTTGCCAATCTTCTAAGAGTTTTTGCAAATCATTCATAACTTCTCAAACTGTTAGTTTTTTATACGCACTTACTCCAAACTACCGTAGACAGGGTATATAACGAAAGTTTCGACCTTCAAGACACATCCGTCGCGTCACACGGTTGAGTATCGAACGAGCTATCGAATAACACTTTTTTTAAAATTTTACTAGCTTGATTTTAATATTTTCTTCTCACTTGTAATATTTTATATTTTACGGACAAATTGGAACAAAATTATTTTAGGTTTAAATAAGTTCGCGGTTTATTTTTAAAAATATATTTTATTAAAAAAAGTAAAAAATTTAATAAAAGACGGTGTTCAATTTTAAAACATTCCTATTAAAAAAAAAATATTAAAAAAAAATATATTTACTGTAAAATTGTAATAAATCTAATTCTAGATTCGAATATGTTGAGTCTAATACAAAAATGTATTTAAAAGAAATATTCCCACGTTTTTAAATTTAATAAAATTATATTCAAAATAAATATATTTTCTTTAAAACACAATTTATTAAAAAATACAATGCATTTTTTCAGTGTAATAAAACTAACTATAAAGAAAACCAAGAAGCTAATGGGTCTCATGTACTCTCTGTATATTAGTATTAAATATGTATGCAATTTTAAAGGAGCCGAAAAGTATTTATGTGCGTATTTCTTTTAATATATTATATTCTTTTTTTTTTTGCTTTTTTTAAGGCAAGGCGGCTAAGAGGCCCCCAATATGCCGTGGGCCCCCCCGCTTTGCGGGGGCAGTGGGGGCGTTTGACACGCCCCTGGTAACAGATTCGGAAAACCGAACACGCCACTCGGAGCAGTAGTACATAATTGTAATAAGCTCCCGCCGCTTTTTATTATGGTATCAAAAAGAAAACATTATTTTTTACCTTTTAGTGGCTTTTATAAAAGCTTGTTAAGGTTTATTTACTGAACTTTTAATGCTTAGTGGGTAATTGATAAGCACAACCCAGCAAACACATCGGACGCGAGCTGATGTCCGACGCCGCCGCCCTCGACATACGCACGATGTCAGTAACCGACTTCGGACCATCAGCATTTTTGGCCGCCGGTCGACGTGCAGCTGCAGATGAACTGCCGACGTGTCAAAGTCCATCTCCGGGAAGTACGAAAAATAAAGTCTCATTTAGAATAGCACACAGCAGCTTACGCTGACAGGTGTCAAATTTTTTATTTGTTAATTTATGGTGAACTGTGCAAATTTTTGGGAGGACGGGCTCTGATTTTGAAAATGCCTTGTAAATAGCACTTTACTTTCGGTCGGTGATGGGCTATACACTTAAATTATCCAAATAAAAAATTTGACACCTGTCAGCTTAAGCTGTCAAGTTTTACGTACTTTTATCAATTAGGCCAGCCTTAAAAGTTGACTAAACAGGCCTTTATTAAAAAACATTTTTTACTTAAATTTATCCGAAAATTTATCTCATGCCCCTACCTAAGTATATATATACATATATATATATTAATATTAAAAACAGTTAGTGAAAATCAAATCTATAAACAGCATATTTTGCATCAAGTTTTTATTCAAGAGTTATAAATTTTTAAAAATCATAACTCTCTAATTTTTTCCTTTATTAAAACTAGAAAATATTGTGGAATTGATGAAATCGGAAAACTTCATATGCACTGGCGCTGGTTTTGGGGTTAACCCCCTCTCCCCCGGGATGCCTGTTTATGGTCACATTTTTACATCAAATTAATTTTTTTAAATTATTTATCCTTAACCCCCCCCCCTCAATTCTTGGGCGGGATACTGGCATATTTGTAGCAGTTTTGGTTTAAAAGTAATGAATTTTCATGAACATCAGCGCGCGCGAGACCTGTAAATTTATGGAGACCTGTAAAGTGAGTTTCCGGTCATGTATCATACTTTTTCTTTCAACCAACTAAAAATATAAAAAATATCAAGAAATTTTTTTTTTTTAAAATAAATAAAAAATTTTAGGAAAAAATAAAAAAAAGATCCAAAAAAAAATTAAGCAAAAAAAAATTTAAAAAAAAGTCATAACTTAACTAAAAATGGGACCGTAACATGATTATTTTTTGTCTTTTCTTCCTTTTCCAGTCTATGTTTTATTTTCCGGTCCCATCTTTGTAAAGTTATATTTTCTGTACAAAAAATTCTACGGAAAGTGTGTACATACTTTCCAGTCTGTTGAAAAAAAAATCCATAACAAAATATTTGACAGACAGAGAGAGCATGCAAAGCTTAACATAATCGAAAATGTTGAGAGCATTTTTTTAAATGCAGTTTGATGTTGCAATTTTTAATTTAATTTTTGTCCAAAATCCAGACAAATTCGGACAAACAACAAAAAACAACCGGAGGACCCATATCAAACCTCCGGGGAAATCCCATTGGTAACAAAACATAATCGCCCAACCCCTGCCGCTACGCCACTGTATAACGCATTAATAAAATATCCTTATTAATACTTTGTTATATTATTGTTTTGTATCATGTATACCAACATTTTATACCTACCCCGTAGATGGAATATTATATACCTAGGTACATGTAAGTAGGAGCCCATTTACTACTATCCATTAGTTCTAAATACTAATATGAAAACATTTAAAATGTTTCTAGGTACCTACCTGACCTCAAAACATAACCTATATATATATATATATACAGTCATAATAATAAAAGTAAGGTTAGAAAACGCAAAACCTTTTCTGACACTTACCTAATTAGTATTTAATTCAATAAACATCCAGGTCATCTAGGAATTTATTTGACTTAATTCTTAAATAAGTCAGCAATTTAAAAAAACGTTAACAAATTTAATAAAATCTAAACCAAAACACCATCACTACTACACTTTCGACAACGGGCAACAACAAAAGTGGGAATCGCGCTATATGCGCTGTTGCCGCTCCTAATTTACAGCTGTTTTCACTTAGGCGCAAGTCAAGGACCGCCTTTTTCTGGCTCTCCAATGAAAAGTACCCTGCGGAGTGGTTTTGTTGTCTTTATTCACAAATGTACTGGATGAATAACATCAAATAAAACTATATGTCACGCTAGATGTCTGGATATGGTACCTTTATGGTGGAGGTACACGAATAAATTGTTGTGGTGTGAGAGAAATTTCGTGTTTGTTTGATTATAGTCTATGGAGGGGGCGAAAATAGAAGTTTAGTTTTATGTAGGTATTGTCTTTTGATCTTTATCCTTATACCTAGGTAGGTATCGGGGTACCTACTTTATAATTTGCTGTACATCAGGTACCTATATTTTAAATACATTTATAATAATCTATATTTTATAACTTTCCTTAAAATAAAAATAACATATCCTATATACCTAGTTAAACCAACAAATCATCTGTGGTAAAAATTGGCTTTTTTCGATGCAAAACCATCGACCATATGTCATGCATTAACAGGAAGGTTGGGCAAGTATTGATTTTATATCAGTGCGCGTGGCATAATTGCCTGTACAAAATATGGAAGTGGAGGGGATATAGAGCTACATCTGAAAGCAAAAAAAAATGAGTAGGTAGGTGTAGCATGGGTTTTGGAGCTGGGTTAAAACTTTATCCCCCCCCCCCCTCTCAAAAAAGACAGGTAGTTATAAGTAGAAGTTCTTTGGACCAAATTCCAGATGGCACCTGAGAATTTATTGTATAAAATAAGCAAAACTGTCAATAACTTTATATTGACTGATGTTTCAATCTGTCAAAATACGAATTAATAATAGTAATATAGGTCTATGCGCTGTAAAAGCTTATGATTATTGTTGTTATTCGTGCCTGCATCACGCGAATGACCTAGATATTCAATTCAGTGATCTTTGCATGCATGCCACATAGCGTGCTCGTGGTTACCGTACGGAGATTGCGCATTAGAAAGAGAATGCGGACGAAAATACACCGCCTGGAGGACAAAATTAACTTTTGCTGTGCAGTCAATATACCTTCCTCAATGCAGGTCCATGCGCAATCTCTGGCAACAGCGCGCGCTTCTAAGCTACTGCGTATTATTTTGACCTTTGTATATCCTTGGAACAATAAGTTCAATGTCCCATGAGGCACTGCGCGACGTTTCGGATTTATGAATCGCGATTGACAGATAAAGTGGCGCACCCAGGAATTCATCCGGGGGAAGGGGGAGGTTGGTGTGAAAATTAAAATAACATTTTTCAAATATAATTTTTTTTGAGTCAGTCCCCTGTCGGACCTACTGGACAGATTCTGCATATATATTTCCTTCGTATATCCCTTGGAGGTAGAAACGGGGGTAGGGGAAGAGGGGGAAATAATTTGGAAAAAGCAGAATTCAACGACTCTCATCTTGTAAGAGCCATTAATGCTTATATTCATTCCAAAGTCAATCGGACCAATTTTTTGACACGGACAGCTAGTTCCATTTAGTTTCTGTGTTTAAATGTCACCGCCATATTAAAATTGGAACCGAGAATTTGGAATGAATCAGTAGGTATATTTCTATAGGTAGCCTAATTTTGTTTTTAATTTTCAAAATAAAGGGAGTGCAAATTATCCAATTATGTCACAATATCTACCTACGTCATTTTAATCAAAACGTTTACAAATTCAATGGGAAAGTCGCAAATGGGGTAGATTTTTCTAAATACAATATTTCTTTTCTCTCACACCACTATGTAACGCGGTACCTACCTGCTGTGCTGAGAAAGGCAAAAATAAAATTTTTGACCCAAGTTAACTCCAGGTAATCTGCTATACTATGACACGAGTTTAGAAATCAACATTTTCCTGTCATTGACCTTGCAGCTTGTACCGTAAAATACGCAGCCAAATAGTATACAGCTGGCGCCATCTAACATCTCTTTACTGAACAGTTGTTTTATAGGACGTTAAAAGCTGTAAATTGTTATATTGATTAGTTGGCTGCTTTCAAGAATTTCGTATAGATGGTGCTGTTTTAGAATTTTGAAAAACAATTTTTTTGAGAAATTTGAGTTATTAAAAATAAAAATAATGACGTCAAAAACTATCAAAAAAAATTCAGATTTGAGGAAAATTATCAAAAAAGGTCCAGGTCTAGCTGTATTGCTCAGGCTGTGACAAGGTTCCCGCTCCCAGGCGCGATCCCACTACTGCACGACGCGGGAGCTTTTGACTGCTGGGTTTCCCCCCTGGCCCGGTGCGCCCCTCCTTGGCCAACCTGGCCGCCCTGGGCTCCCCCAGGACGTCCATATTGACGCCGTGCTTAGTGTGGACACCCGGTCAACACGAGACGCCTTGCCACAGAGCTCCCGACCTCAAACCATCCACTGAACCCGACCTCCAAGTAGCTGGATTACAGGAGACGCCACGCTCCCAGTCGAAAGAAAATGCTTCTATTCGGAAACCGTTGCGTCAAAAATTTTATTTGCATATTTAACAAAATTTTTACCGTTTTTTTAAAACGCGAGTAAAGAAGCAAACGTTATCCGCTAATTTTAAACTCTATAAAATAAACTATAGATACAGGGTGATTCACTAGATTTTCCACCCCTTCCCCCATAGGTTTAACATAGAAGTTGCCTAGTTTCTGTAAACTTTCATCGCAACCAGTGGCGACTCTGGGGGGGGGGTTCATCATTTAATAAAAATCAACTAGCTACCTATGGCAACTTTTAAAAATAGGTAGGTGCCTATTGCTTGAGCTCTTGAACTGAAGAGAGGGGAGAGGGGCAGTTTAATATAGGTGTTGATTTAGTGAATCCGAAACAAAAATACTTATTTTTAGAAGCAGGTCTCATCTTATAGTCTTCCCTTAAATGCAACGTAGGCAAAAATTTTAAAAAAATTACATGAAAATGCTATTTTTTAGGCGTTAATGCTGTTGACAAAAAAATTGCATAAAATTAAACAAAATGGTAACAATATTTAATACAATATTTAATATTGAGATAGCGCCGCAGGCGAAAACTGACAAAAAAAAATTCTTTAAAAATTTTCATATCTGAGGTTTTTTCTAAAATATTTTAAAAAAGTGGATTGGATTATGTGTCAATAAGGGGTGGGTTGCGGTGGTATACAGGGTGTTCCAAATTCAATGCTCACCATGGGGATCTCCCAAATGGTAGGAAATACGAGAAGGTTTAAATAAACTAAAAAAATATTACAAAACCCGAGTAGTTCCGGAAATAGGCGAAAAAAAAACGAATTTTTAATTTTTAGTTTTTATTTTTTGGCGCCTTTATTCTTAAAGCTGTCAAAAAACGCTTAAAACTTTCTACAGGCATTTTTTAAAGATCTATCTAATGACAGGTTTGTTTTTGAGATTTAACCTTTCAGTGTGACAGGAGCACTGTCAAGTTAATTTTTCCTTATGGACACGTGCTTTTCTTCTCTTGTCGTTTCGTTCATGTTGACAAGTCACGTGACGTTTTGGGTTAATTGACCATCGTCAGTTCAATTTTTGCTTTTGATGATATTTTGGAAACCCGCTTGCAATAGTAGTTTTTACAACTAGTGGCTAAAATAGTGCTTCTTTTACAAGCGTTGGTTTAAATAACGAGCGCACAACCATCTTTACACTATAAATCAAGGCAGCTGGTAAATGAAACAACAATGGTTTCCATAGCGATGTGCCTTTTTACTCGGTAACCGTTTGATTTTTCCTAAATATTTGGTGAAACTGGCGGAAATGGCTTAATTTTTAGGCAAGAATAATTAGATTTTTTCAATATTACTATTTTCCGCTATTTCTCTTTAATTTTGGGTAAAAACGGACAGAAATCTTTTCTTCAGCCGTGATAAAAAAAAAGTTTTTTTGCATTGGTAACCAAAAAAGCCATGCTTTAGTTATCTGAAGACATTTGCTAAAAATCATGTTTTTGATGAAGGTATAAAAAAAGCTTCCTAAGTTGAAACATTACCTTTTATTTGGATTTGGTTCGTCCCTTGTGGATACATTTGACGAATTTTTTTGTTGGGTTATAGAGGTAGGTTTAATAAGAACACCAATATTCTTTTAGCGACGTTTCGGCGCGTGATTGCGCCCGTCTCAAGTCCTGAAACAAGTGGTTTTATCTAGAAAAAATATAAGTGAACAAGCATTATGTTTTTTTTTATACATAAAAATACCTATAATCTATTTATTTTTTTGTACTTACTTAAGAGCTAGGTGAATTTTGTTGGTGGTGGTTGTTGATCCATTTGGCAGTGTCCTGGAATAACTGTTATAAGGAACAGAATCTATTAAAACTCTTGTTTTTGTTGCTTATAACAGTTATTCCGGGACACTGCCTAATGGATCAATACTTAGCTCTTAAGTAACTACAACTACTAGGTATTTTTATGTATAAAAAAAAAACATAATGTTTGTTCACTTATATTTTTTTCTAAATAAAACCACTTGTTCCACGGCTTGAAAAAGACGCACTCCCGCGACGAAACGTCGCTAAAAGAATATTGGTGTTCTTATTAAACCTAAGTACCCCTATAACCCAACCAAAAAAATCGTAAGATTACCTTTTTATATTGCATATCTCAAACCAAGGCCGACAAAAAAAACAACAGGCCGTAACTATCAGAAAAACAGCTGTTAATCTTGGGCCGGTTTTTACATGGAGTCTTATGGGAGAAGCGAGGTTTTTTCGGGATTATTTCTAAACGACTCGATGAATTTTCTTCAAATTCCCATGAAATATTCTTCGATACTATCCTAATATTTTAAAAAAGTTTTCTGGAGATCACAGGGTCTCAAAGAATAAAAATTCTAGGAAAAGTATTTTGTGAGGTTAGGTTGATGTAAACAACAACACTTATTTTATTTTTCGTAAAAAAAGGAAATTTTCTCATATTGTTAGTAATAAAATGCACATGAAAGGTTTCAAAAGGTGCGCATCCATATCTACACCAGAATAAAAATTGATTTATCGAAAAAATGCAGGAGACTAGTGTTTTTTTGTGATCATTTCACGAATTGGAAATGGTGGATTTATATACCTAAAGTAATAATTCCTGTCTTGTTGAGTCGCTAAATAATATTTTAGTCGCCATACATGACATCTGAATATATTTTGTTGTATAGCGAGTTTAAGTTCTTCCACAAGGTCTCCTACCAACCAGGTCCCATCAGAGTGACTACCTTATAGAAGATTGGAGTAATGGTAAAAAGTAAGACAATGGCACAGAATACGGTACAGAGAAGCATCTAATTAATATGTCATTTTGAGTGCAGTTTTTGAGTAATATCTGGGACTTTTGCTGTTTGTGTGATTTTCATCATAAGAGATCTAAATTGAACATTATTTAGATAGATAGATAGATAATTCTTTATTAGCAATTAAATATTTTTCATAGGTAGCTGCACTGAGAATCCTATTTATCTAAGACGTCTTGTGGGCGTTTCAACCAGTTAACATTTTTAATACAAATCTCAGATTAAATTAACATTATGATGATGAACTTAACAAAAATTACTAGAGATGGAAGCAGTGATTTCAGTGACATCACAAAGTTTTCTTGCTCTTTTTTGCATTATTTGAGGTGCTATGGAGGTGTATTTATGATAGGAGGATGACCGACAATCCCTCTGCATAATGTGATCCTTAACTTGTTAGTATTGTTTGTTTGAATGTGGTTATCAAATCACATTTTTTGATCCTTTGTCTCAGAGGATCTTGGGATTCATCACAAAAGTGTGACAGAAAAACGCTATACGATAACCACCCCCAAAACAAGCAACATTGACAAGTTAAGGGTCAAATACTATGAAGGGATTGTGGCTCTCCTTCCACCCACAAAAACACCTTCACATCACCTCAAATAATACAGAAAAAAGTAGACAAACTTCGCAATGTCATGATTTACTGTTTTCATCACCACCATCTCTGAGAATTACTGTTAATTTAAACTGGAATTTTAATTAAAAATGTTAACTTGTTGAAATACATAGAATATCTGAGTTACATACTCCAACAAGACATCTTAGTTAAACAGAATTGTCACTGTGTATACCTATTTGTTTTACTTAATATTGACATTGAGTGGACCTTCTACTGAATTCTTTCAATAAAATTCGGTATTCTTGTGCAAATAAGTTTATTTTCTTTAATTAGATTCACACATAAGTAGGTACCTACTTTACAAATCCAAAAAATAATCACTTAAGAGATTTCCTAGGACCTTCTCGACTTCATGGTTGTTTGACTATTTCATAAAAAAATAATAATAATATATATCTATTAATTTTCAATCTCAAATTAGATTATTAACTCACTGAAGCCTCTATGAGGCTTGTGCTTGGAAGTTTTTTAATTTATTTATGATTACTACTAAGAAATAAATTATTAATTTCAAATATAAAGAATAAACATAAACATAAAATCTGTAAATATAAATAAATAATAAAATATAAAGGCAACTTTTGTAAAGAAATATACAAGGATACTAGAGGTTATTAGAAAAAAATTATATTATTTTTAAATACCCAACAACTTAACAACCTAACGTTTGCATAGCCTTTGATAAATAATTTGATCAAAAAATAATCTAGATTCGTTTGGAATCCAAACTTTTATCTCTTTTTAAAATTTTTTCTGATTGTTAACAGTTTTAATTTCGTCCAGTATCAGATGATAGCCATAATTAAGGTCCAGGGCTTTCCAGTCACAGTAAAAGGGATATTTTTTTACCCCTTTTAGAGGGTGAAACCCAACCCCACCCTATTTTTTTA
Source organism: Oxystoma pomonae (assembly GCA_963921995.1). Taxonomy (NCBI): domain Eukaryota; kingdom Metazoa; phylum Arthropoda; class Insecta; order Coleoptera; family Brentidae; genus Oxystoma; species Oxystoma pomonae. The sequence continues at coordinate 16,337,600 of OY998169.1, forward strand.
AATGGGATGATAGTACTTGTGGCACCTTGCTGGAAAGCTCTTTTAAAAGAAAATTGGCTGCTCATGTTTTATTTCATTCTAACTATATCACAAAATTCCGCAATGTTTAAACAGAACAAAGTTGCAATTTTCAGTGGTCCAGTATTATTTTCATTAATTTAGACACAATGTGTATGAACTGCTTTATCGAAATTTTGCACTCTTTATTGCCCAAAATGGATTTTTCTGAATGAAAGTTGAAATACTTACTAAAAAAAAATATAATTTTTTTTTCAGTTGTGTGGCAGAATGAAATCAATTATTTTTGCCGAAATATTTTTCAAATATTCTTTATTTACATTAAAAATGCCGGCAAATAACCAAAAACATTAAAAATTGAAATTTTAATGATTGGGTTCAGAGATTCGAAATATGAATTACCTATGAAGTTAAAATAAAACAAAAATTGCACAATTTTCTGTTTAAAAGAGCTTTCCAACAAAATGCCACAAGTGGGGTCAGGTTTCGCCCTCTAAAAGGAGTGAAGCAATATTTTCTTTAGTATGACTGTAAAGTCCAAATTCTTCACCCTGAAGCTGTAGAAAATTTGTTTGAGTTAAAGTCCCCACCCTGTATATTCTACAATATTATATAGGCAACCAACTTAATCTAGGAATAGTTTTCAGTGAGTGTCATAAACCAAGATGACCATTGACCATTGCTATCTCCTAGGTAGTATTTGGAGGCACGGTAATCATTTATTTTCAAAAAAGAAATGGACACTTCCGGACCCTTCAACTGGAACAGTATTATTGTGATGCCTTTTTGTTTACCTCTCTTTCTCCAGTTTTATCTTCTTCATCTCCTCCTACTTCCATTCTAAAAACATTAAAAAATTTACTACCTCAAGGGAATTAATTAAATCAATAAATTCTCCAATATATACGAATTTTAGGTCATTCTATCGCTTTTATTGGCAATGGTAGCATGTGCTCCCCAAAAAGTTAATAGCTGTGGATTTTTCTTAAAAAATACGTTAAAAAATGATACCAAACTTCATAGGGGTACCCCTTTTAGTTTTAGAGACATGGGCATTTAAAAGTTACTTAACCTTATGAAACAGATTTCTATTAAAAGTAAATTTTAAGAAGATTGCAAATTTAATATTAAAATGGAACATTTATGTTCAAACCTTCTAAGTTAAACCAAAATTGCCCTCTAAAAAGGAGCTACATAAAAAATTTTAATTTTTACATTAATTTGAAGCTAGGGGCATTTGTAAGTTAAAAATATGGGCTGCAAAGTGCTTGAATATACTAGTTTTGTTAACTTTGTTTACCTTGATATTGTTAATAACATGTGCCGAGGTATTATTTTCCATATTCATAGTTCTCTATCTCTCCCAAGATCTCTCCATTATGCAAGTTTCCATTTTCTACTCCTTTTCCCATAAAAAATAATAAAAATTTTTAGCAAAAGAACTAGGGACATGTACAAATTATGGAACGGTGATTCTACCAATTTTTGACCCCCGCCCCCTCCCCCATATCACGTTTTGTAACGGTTTGGTGAACCCCCGCCCATAATATTATGTAACGGTTTCAAGACCACCGCTCCCCAAAAAATAATTTTTTCTTATTTTCATTCCAACTCTGTCGCAAACCCCCTACGTAACGTTTTGTAACACTTTGGCTACCCCCCCTCCCTCCCCTCTATGACCGTTACATAATTTGTGCACAGCTCCTAGCATATAATCGTAAAATTTTATTCATTAGCTCAGTTCAATACCTATATATGTTTAAATTATCGCTAAGTATGAAAAATGTTCAGTGTTTTATACAAAAACAGTTTTTACAAGTAAATTTAAAAAAAAGATAGGAAAGTCAAGTTTCCTACCTCTGATAACATGATGTATGAAGGGCCTCCTAGCAATAGGCAGGTAATATGTGACATTTTACTAGCTTAGTAGAAAAGGGGGCAATTATGCAGTATACAGTTTTCTGCCATTTCTTATTTTTTATGAAAAATTCTCTAGGACCCCAAATCCACTGGTTGGTTTTTTTTAAATTTTTTTTTCACTAAAACAACCCAATCCAACACAGCCCTACCCAACCTAACCCAAAACAATCAAAAAAACACATTACAACCCCCCCGGCACCATTTTTCTCTCTAAAAAAAACCGGCGCCGGCGGATTTGAGGTCCTAGGGACCCTAGTAGGAGCCCCCATAAAGATTTTTTCATAAAAAATCATAAATGGCAGAAAATCGTATACTGCATATAAAATTACTGAAAAGGAAGGGATCAGTTGGATAGGAAAAGTTTGTTACATATGACTCACCCTTTTTCTGGGCACTTTCTGGTATGCAGCATTTTCGACATATTTTCCTGATTTCTATATCAACCACGATACCCATTATTGAATTGTTCCCGATTCAAACATACAAAATCTAGAAAAAATTCAATAAAAGGTGATTTAAACATTTTCAAAGCACAAAATTCACACTGTAAGCAATTGTCCTTTTTTTGGTTTGAAATTCACTTTTTTCACATCAAACGACCAGTCATTCTTTTTAAAACAATACCGGTTTATTTGAAAGTTTGTTTGATTCCAAAATTGGAAAAAAAAGGTTAAAAATTGACTGAAAATTAAATACACAAATCAAGAATTAGTGAGGTTATGTTTGCGGCCTTGCGCATCTGGCTGGATGCAACCAACGAAAAAAAAACCGGCCCAAGATATTGACGTCACAATTTTGGTTGTGTGAGGCCCGTGTGGAACACATTCTTGTCGGCCCTGCTCAAACATGATGCCTATCTAAAAAAAAACGTTTCCGGTTGGGGCAAACCGGTGGTCCATGACCCGCTCAATCAACACCGTTCTCAACTAAGAACGGTGTTGGCTCAATGTCAATTTCAATGTTTCTGTTGATATTCAGCAACGCTGAGCCCGTCAGACGAATTTCCGTCATAGTGTTTTTAAGTACTTATGTTTTCAATCTTCTGAGGCATGAGAAGCATCTTTCTGACGAAGCATTACTTACTGGCAATCATCATTATTGGCATTATTTAGGGAAAAATATCGCCACAGTTGTTCATTGCCTCAAAAACGTTATAAGGTATGTTTTGATTTAAGATTTTGCCTACTTCTGACCAATATTATTTCCAAATAATGAGTTCTCCCAATAAAAGTTCAAGAATTTGTGTTTTGCATTAATCAAATAGTTTATAGTTTAGAAACGATTTTAGTTAGTTTTGCCTTGATTTTGGCTTCACGTTGTGTAAAACTTGGTATGAATATGTTCATCAGGTCAAAAATACTTTTTTTATGTCCGAAATGATTTTGCCTAAAACTTGTTTATAAATAGAAACTCTGTTGTACTGTTCTGTATTTAAAATGATTTTCGCGGAAAATAGGTACACTTGATTTCAAAAAAGCCCATACATGCAGTCACAAAATTGACCTTTCTAAAAGTGTATAATATATACGGACTACCAGCTAAACTGCCTAAAAACTTCAAAAGTACGATAATTTGTCATATTGTTTAAAAAAGGTCTCTAAAACAGAAAATATTTTTTTACTTAAATTAAAAGCAACCTTATTTTTATATTAAATTTTACATAATACTAAAAAATCAGCAAAAATAATGTTTTACTAAAGTCTTTATTGAACAATATCAAATTATCACTCGAGTAACGGACGAAGGGTTCTATAAAGAGGGCGGTAACCCATTTTGGAGTTGATAAAATAACAATAATACGATGGAAACAGCGCTGGATTAAAAACAATTCGACGAATAGGAAACTTGGATTAGGACAAAAACGATGGTAAACTTAATACTAATTATTTTAACTGAAAAAAGAACTAAAATAAATAATTTAGTATTTAATATGATCACCATTTTTCTCTATTACAAGCTGCAAACTTCTGGACATTGAAAAGGTTAAATTTTGAAAATACTGATGGTCTTCTGAGAGCTGATCCAATGTGCGATAAATAGCATCGCTTAACTCTTCAGCATTTCGTGGTCTCCAATTCCTTTGGTATATTATTTTAATTCGAGCCCATATATTTTCCATTGGGTTAAGGTCAGGGCTGTTGGCTGGCCAAGGAAGTGTTTCTATATTATTATTCTGAAACCATTGGCGAACAACATTAGCCGTGTGTACTGCTGATAAACGAAGTCATTGTAAAGCCTGTACAGATGGCAGCATAACGTTTTCAAGGATTTCAGTATATCGTTCACTATTGAATCTTCCTTCGATTCTCAAAAAAAAACCCAAACCTCTAGCACTAAACCAGCCCCACATGTTTACAGAAAAATGTCCAGCTTTTTTAATTTGGTTTGTATATTCGGGTTCAAATCTAGAATTTGGTGGACGATAAACTAAAATTCTCCTGCTGCTTGAAGATGATAAAAAAATTTTTTCGTCAGTGAAAACCATCCTCTCCCAGAAGTCATTATCACGAAGAACGTTGTTCAGTGCAAACATCACTCTGGTCTGTTTTGGTTCTTCTGTTAGAAAAGGCTTCTTTACAGAAACTCGACAAGAGACTTCTGATTTCGTTACTCTTCTATTTACTGTTGCTAAAGAACCCGGAAATAATGTTACATTAGCTGCTTCAGCCGACGTTGAAAAAGGATTTTGTCTGAGATGGTCAATAAGTCTCTCATCTTGCACTTCAGAACTTACTTTTGCTCGTCCTGATCCATCTTTCCTATCCGTAGAATTATTTTCAATCCAGCGCTTTTTCCATCGCATTATCCTCATTTTATCAACTCCAAAATGGGTAGCCGCTCTTCTTATAGACCAGCCGTCTTCTATAACTCGAGTGATAATTTGAACTTTTGTAAATGTTGATATCTGTGGCAGTTTTAAGGATGTCACACTGAATTTTAAGCTGTCAGGCATACTAAGCTGGTGGTGCCTTATAATAGCATACACTAATGGAAAGCTAAATTTTGTGGCATAGGAAAAAATGCATGTATGAGCAACACCGTTCTAAACTAAAAAGCCTGGTAACTCCTACCGCCTCAGTGCCCTTTAGCCTACTGTGGCTGCCATTTTTATAACCAAATTGACACGTAAAACATGGATTTTCTGTCAGTTTGGTGTCAATATGGCACCGATCATAGGCCAAAGGATACTAAAACGAAAATGAGTTAACTGGCTTTTTAGTTTTAGAATGGTGTTGGTATAAGTTGTTTTTTAAATAAAGTGTACGTCATGCGTTTCCTAATTCTTTGTGTAACGAATTGAAGGTCCCAAAAAACTGGAGAGAGATTCTACAATGTCTGTAATGTCTTTAATGGAACTTTCTGCAACTTCTCGTTTTTTCTTGAAAGACTTCAGGGTTACCACCAGCATCTTTGTTGTCTACTTTTTTCTGGAGCAAAGGGAGGACGGTCGCCACCCCCCCTCGCCCCAACCGAGAACCGCCCCTGACCAAACTCTACTATATTAGTTTGCAAGAAAAATGCAAAAATCCTTACCATAAGGCCAATGTGCTAGAGAGAGAATAATATAATTATATGATTCTCTCTCTCTAGCACATTGTTTGTAAGTATTTACGAAAAAATCATTTAAAAACTGTCAAAGATTAAAATGATTTAAACCATGCTTGTAAAAAAAGCACTTTATTTTATGCACTAGTTGTGAAAACTACTATTTCTAATCTCTAGTCTTTTTACTTTTTTCTGTCAAGAATATGTACTATAATAAAAACAGTGCCGTAGCCAGAAATCGACTCTGGGGGGGGTTTCATCATTAAGGAAAAATCAACTACCTACCTATGGCAACTTTTAAAAATTAGGTAGTGGTCTAGTGCTTGAGCTCTTGAACTGAAGGGAGGGGAGAGGGGCGGTTTAATATAGGTGTTGGGTTAGTGAATACGAAACAAAAATACTTATTTTTAGAAGCAGGTCTCATCTAGTCTCATTTGCAGTTTTTTTCAAAATTATGGCTTAAATGAGCCGCAGGCAAAAATTTTGAAAAAATTACACGGTAATTCTTTAAAAGTTTTCATATCTGAGGTTTCTTGTAAAATATTAAAAAAAAGTAGATTGAGTTATGTGTCAATAAGGTGTAGGTAGTGGTGGTATACAGGGTGATACGAAATATTGCGCAATTTGATGCCTTAAGACTAAAAAAAAAGATTACAAAATCCAAGTAGTTCGCGAAAAACGAATTTTTCATTTTTAGTTTTTATTTTTTGGCGCCTTTATTCTTAAAGCTGTCAAAAAAACGCCTAAAACTTTCTACAATCATTTTTTTAAGATCTACCTAATGACAGGTTTGTTTTTGAGATTTAACCTTTCAGTGTGACAAGAGCACTGTCAAGTTCATTTTTCTGTTCGTTTTGACAAGTCACGTGACGTTTTGGGTTGCTTTTGACTTACTAAATATATTTTGGAAACCCGCTTGCAATAGTAGTTTTTACAACTAGTGGCTAAAATAGTGCTTTTTTTACAAGCGTTGGTTTAAATAACGAGCGCAGCGAGGTATTTAAAAATGCGACTAAAAAAAAGCACAGTTTAGCCCCGAGTTGTTAACCCTATTTTTTTCAATACCTTTAAAAAAAATCAAACAAACAACAACAACAACAACCCCAGCAAACACAAATCGTCGGCATTGAATCGGTCAGATTGCGATTTTCAGTTTTCGGTCAATAATCGGCAACTGACGAAGGTCCACATTACTACAGTCGACTTTATGCCGACACCACTTTAGGACCGACGATGGTCCGATTGGAACTTTGTTTAATCGGTCGAAAATCGGAAACTGACGATGGCCCGATTTACTATAGTCGACTTTATGCCGAAGCCCACTTTATTTGCTTTAGGGCCGACGATGGTCCGATTGGAACTTTCTTTAATCGGTCGAGAATCGGCAACTGACGATGGCCCCATTTACTATAGTCGAATTTATGCCGACGCCTACTTTATCTGTTTTAGGGCCGACGACGGTCCGATTGGAATTTTGTTTAATCGGACGAGAATCGGCAACTGACGATGGCCCGATTTACTATAGTCGACTTTATGCCGACGCCTACTTTATCTGTTTTAGGGCCGACGACGGTCCAATTGGAACTTTCTTTAATCGGTCGAGAATCGGAAACTGACGATGGCCCGATTTACTATAGTCGACTTTATGCCGAAGCCCACTTTATTTGCTTTAGGGCCGACGATGGTCCGATTGGAACTTTGTTTAATCAGACGAGAATCGGCAACTGACGATGGCCCGATTTACTATATTCGACATTATGCCGACGCAAACCTTATCTGCGTTAGGGCCGATGATGGTCCGATAGGAACTTTCTTTAATCGGTCGAGAATCGGCAACTGACGATGGCCCGATTTACTATAGCCGACTTTATGTCGACGCCTACTATATCTGCTTTAGGGCCGACGACGGTCCGATTGGAACTTTGTTTAATCGGACGAGAATCGGCAACTGACGATGGCCCGATTTACTATAGTCGACATTATGCCAACGCAAACCTTATCTGCGTTAGGGCCGATGATGGTCCGATAGGAACTTTCTTTAAACGGTCAAGAATCGGCAACTGACGATGACCCGATTTACTATAGTCGACTTTATGCCGACGCCTACTTTATCTGCTTTAGAGCCGACGACGGTCCGATTGGAACTTTGTTTAATCGGATGAGAATCGGCAACTGACGATGGCCCGATTTACTATATTCGACATTATGCCGACGCAAACCTTATCTGCGTTAGGGCCGATGATGGTCCGATAGGAACTTTCTTTAATCGGTCGAGAATCGGCAACTGACGATGGCCCGATTTACTATAGCCGACTTTATGTCGACGCCTACTTTATCTGCTTTAGGGCCGACGACGGTCCGATTGGAACTTTGTTTAATCGGACGAGAATCGGCAACTGACGATGGCCCGATTTACTATAGTCGACATTATGCCAACGCAAACCTTATCTGCGTTAGGGCCGATGATGGTCCGATAGGAACTTTCTTTAATCGGTCGAAAATCGGAAACTGACGATGGCCCGATTTACTATAGTCGACTTTATGCCGAAGCCCACTTTATTTGCTTTAGGGCCGACGATGGTCCGATTGGAACTTTGTTTAATCGGACGAGAATCGGCAACTGACGATGGCCCGATTTACTATAGTCGACATTATGCCAACGCAAACCTTATCTGCGTTACGGCCGATGATGGTCCGATAGGAACTTTCTTTAATCGGTCGAGAATCGGCAACTGACGATGGCCCGATTTACTATAGCCGACTTTATGTCGACGCCTACTTTATCTGCTTTAGGGCCGACGACGGTCCGATTGGAACTGTGTTTAATCGGACGAGAATCGGCAACTGACGATGGCCCGATTTACTATAGTCGACTTTACGCCGACGACCACTTAATTTGCTTTAGGGCCGACGATGGTCCGATTGGAACTTTGTTTGATTGGTCAAGAATCGGCAACCGACGATGGTCCGATTTCCTCACCTTAAAATTTTTAAACTGCTTAATAGTTTCTTCCTAGTATGTAGAGATGGCTCTAATATCACTATAATCCCTGTACAGTGGAAAATAATATTATGCATATAATAAGCAAAGATATTTCAAAACTAGAATGCGGACTTGACAAGATGGTGGTACTTCTCTACAAGAATCGCCTCTTCTGCCGCTTAAACCAGCCCGACTGGTAAAATTAACGAAACTTTGTAGTTTGCCAATGTTGGGCCGCTTTAAGCTACCACCGACGGACCTCCGTCAATCGCCGACGTTGGACCCAGTGTTGCCAGGTCTACTATTTTAATAGTAGATCTACTATTTTTTACTCACGTCTACTATTCTACTATTCTTAAGTGAAAATCTACTATTAAACTTTTCTTTAAGTGAAAAAAAACAGCTCGATAAACAGTCAATATTATGGTGACAAAAATTGCTGGAGATCATTAGTCTGGAGAGGTTCCCGCTGCCAGATTAGAGATGTTTCAAAAGGAGCGTGGGTCGCATTACCCCTATCCTTTTTAAGGTTTTGAATAATTTTTTCTGTATTCTACTATATTTTTTATAAAATCTCTAGAATCTACTATTATTTTTGTCTCTGATCTACTATTATTTTAAATATGGACCTGGCAACACTGGTTGGACCGCTTTAGGAAACCAATGTCGGACTTGAATAGTTTACCGATGTCGGGCCGAGACCAGCTTGCTTACGTTAGACCGACCAAATTAAACAGTTATGGGCTGATGGTCGGTACCATGCGGTTAAACCATATCGGACCTTAATCGTACGGCGACGGTATGCCGATGTCAGCAAAAAGTAAAATTTACCATTGGTCCGACGACGGGCCACAGTCTAACGCTGCATCGGCAAACATACATTAAGCCTACACCGCAAAGCGGACAAAAAATACTGCTGGTCGACGTCGGGCCGATGACGACAAATTCGGCAATCGACATTGGACCGACGAAGGCCCGAGGGAACCGTGTTTGCTGGGACTCCTCGCAACACACCATCTTTACACTATAAATCAACCATTTAGCGATTTGCCTTTTTACTCGGTGACCGTTTGACATTTTGACGATGTTTTTAAATGATTTTTTCTTAAATATTTGGTGAAAACTGGCAGAAATGGCTTAATTTTTAGGACAGAATAATTAGATTTTTCCAATATTACTATGTTCCGCTATTTCTCTTTAATTTTGTGTAAAAAACGGACAGATATCTTTTTTTGCACTCAAAAAATAGTAGTTTTAACAACTGGTGGCTAAAATAGTGCTTTTTTACAAGCGTTGGTTTAAATAACGAGCGCAGCGAGGTATTTAAAAACGCGAGTAAAAAAAGCAAAGTTTAGCCGCTAGTTGTTAACACTATTTTTTTAAATACCTTTATCAAAAAATCTTTAAAAAAACCAGGAAAGTGCTTTTAAAAATTGAACGAAGAGAACTTCTCGCAACACACCAGCTTTACACTATAAATCAAGGCGGCTGGTAAATGAAATAACAATCGTTTGTGCATCGGTAACCAAATAAGCCATGCTTTAGTTATCTGCAGACAGTTATTAAAATCATGTTTTTGATGAACGTATAAAAAAAAGTTTTTTTGCATTGGTAACCAAAAAAGCCATGTTTTAGTTATCTGCAGACAATTGCTAAAAATCATGTTTTTGATGAAGGTATAAAAAAAAGCTTTTTAAGTTGAAACATTACCTTTTATTTGGATTTGGTTCATCCCCTTGTGGATATATTTTACGAATTTTTTTGTTGGGTTATAGGGGTAGGTTTAATAAGAACAATAATATTCTTTTAGCGACGTTTCGTCGCGTGAATGCGCCTTTATCAAGCCCTGGAACAAGTGGCTTTATTTAGAAAAAATATAAGTGAACAAACATTATTTAAAGACTTCAGGGTTACCACCAGTATCTTTGTCGCCTACTTTTTTCTGAAGCAAAAGCGGGGGCGGCCGCGTCACATTGTTTGTAAAATATCGCAACAATGAACGTCACCGTCATTTAAACCATGCTTGTAAAAAACGCACTATATTTTAGCCACTAGTTGTGAAAACTACTATTTCTAAAAAATTATTTGATTTTATTAATTCAGGAGGTCTTTTTATTTTTTCTGTCAAGAATATTTACTATAATAAAAGCCTTACTCAAAACTAAAAAAAAAAGATTACAAAATCCGAGTAGTTCCGGAGATAGGCGAAAAAACCCGAATTTTTAATTTTAATTTTTATTTTTTTGCGTTTTTATTCTTAAAGCTGTCAAAAAACGCTTGAAACTTTCTAAAGGCATTTTTTAAGATCTATCTAATGACAGGTTTGTTTTTGAGATTTAACCTTTCAGTGTGACAGGAGCACTGTCAAGTTCATTTTTCCTTGTGGACACGTGCTTTTCTTCTCCTGTCGTTTCGTTCGTTTTGACAAGTCACGTGACGTTTTGGGTTAATTGACTATCGTCAGTTCAATTTTTGCTTTTGACTTACTAAAGATATTTTGGAAATCCGCCTGTAACAGTAGTTTTTACAATTAGTGGCTAAAATAGTGCTTTTTTTACAAGTCTTGGTTCAAATAACGAGCGCAGCGAGGTATTTAACAACGCGAATAAAAAAAAAGCACAGTTTAGCCACGAGTTGTTAATACTATTTTTTTTATTACCTTTATGAAAAAATCCAAGAAAAACAGGAAAATACTTTTAAAAATCTTGAACGAAGAGCACTTCTCGCAACACACCATCTTTACACTATAAATCAAGGCGGCTGGTAATTGAAATAACAGTGCATGGTTTTCATAGCGATGTGCCTTTTTACTCGGTGACGTTCATTGTTGCGACATTTTAATCTTTGACAGTTTGATATTTTGACGATATTTTTTAATTATTTTTTCGTAAATACTTGGTGAAAACTGGCGGAAATGGCTTAATTTTAAGGCAGGAATAATTAGATTTTTTCAGTATTACTACTTTCCGCTATTTCTCTTTAATTTTGGATAAAAAACGGACAGAAATCTTTTTTTGCACCCGTGATAAAAAAAAACTTTTTTTGCATCGGTAACCAAAAAAGCTATGTTTTAGTTATCTGCAGCCAGTTACCAAAAACATGTTTTGGATAAAGGTATAAAAAATACCTTTTTTGACAATTTTTTGCATTTATAACTTATCTGATTAAAATTTTAATAATTTAAACAATAATTTTAGATCGGACCGACGTCGTCAATGTCGGCATTAGATCGGTATCGTCAGTTAAACGTGGGCAGATGTTGAATCAACTACCGACTATCCTCACGTGGCGTCGCGTCGGTAAATTGTAAATATACTGTATCGGCCCCACCCTCTCATACAGGAATAATACCGCCGCGCGCTTTATGTGCGACGCATGCAAACCATATGTAAAAAAATAAGTGAGTAACATTTTCCTCACCCTGTCCCATGGAAAATATCTACTTGGACCAGTATAATTTTCTATACATTTGTGAATATGGGTCGTGCGAGACTAAGCTGTGCTATTTATAGGTAATAGCTTAATTTAGGTTTCATTTAGGACACTTAGGTGGGGTTTAAATCGTAAATAGAGAAGGTGTTCTCTATCTACGGTTTCTATCTACTTCTTTCTATTTAAATTTAGTTTGTGAATACAGATATCGTGCCGATGTCGAGGACTGTGGCCATTGGCGTACGTCCGACATCGGCGCGGCGGCACGCTGATCGACGACTTTTCGTATTACGCGCTGCCCTGCGAGCCGACAGACGCGTTCGAAATAAAGCCAAAATACACTACATTTTTGACTTGTTTATGCGATATTTCGAACGATGCTCGTTTTTTTGAAGGGTGCGATGACGCAACTGCTGATTGAAATCGTTGCCTACGTTGGTGGGTCCGTAACGTTACGTACATACCTCCGTACGCAACGAGTGGAATCAACTGTATCGCATCCGTCAAAAAAAAGGGGCATCGTATACAGGGTGATTCAAATATCATTAATCTAATTAATCTAAGAAAATTTACGTGGTTATTTTGTTTAAATTTCGTAGTTTTTTTCTCTGGATTTAGAAGTAAAATTTTCGTATTTTTTTGGGAATCGCCTTTAAAAAAATTTACCAAGAAGGTCAACGTGTGCTGACAATAACACGCTTTAAGGCGCATTTACACAGACAAACTTTCCTTTGATGTTGAAATGCCGACAAACATTTACACGAGCCTCTTGAGCAAAATGTTCAAAGAAAAGTTCGAGCAAAATCTCGTACAAAAAGACTCACGGAAATTTTGGAGAGAATTTTAAGCAAAATTTGTTTGAAGAAATGTTGGTACTAAAAATTTCTTACAAATTTAAATTTTATAGTTTTATGGGAATTCATTGAACTTAACTGAAAATAGAAAGACTAAGTTTTAAAACTAGGTATTTTTAATTAAGTGCTTTCCGACGGAAAAACGATTTGATGTCGAAATTCACGTTTTACCTCATAAGCAACTTCGATTGATCTGATTTTTATAGGGGATATGCCAGTATACTTGTAACTTTTTTGGGGTTGTAAAAAAAACGAGAATCATAGAAATTTACGTTTAAAAGAATAGCTCTTTATTTGACTTCCTAGTTTAAAACAAAATACAATAATAATTAAGTCAAATGAAAAAACCTATATACATTTTATTAAATCTCAAAATACCTACCTACAAAATACCCGTTTATTACCCACTTTTACAACCCTACGATCCCGACCCTTGTCTAAAAAATATAATTTAACAGTAATAGACTAGACTTTTGAATCGGAATGTTGCCCCTTTGCATATTGTTTGTTCAGTGTCAGTAATCGACCTTGATTATTACATTAAATTGACAGTAAATATCTATCTTCAGCATTTTCATGAACCTTTTGCTTTTTTAAGCAACCCTTGGGGCCTTAAACTAACTAGGCAAATCTGGTGTGAGTAATTAAAAAAAAAAAAACAAAGGGTAAAGTACAGTTACAAAAATATGTTTAAAAAAAATCCCCTCCCCCACCACTCCTCATAGTCGTGAGGCGCGGATTACCGCTTAAAAGTGCACTTTTTGAGTTTTTTGCCGATATTTGAAAAACTCAAAACTTTTTTGGAAAAGAAAAATTTTCCTGGGTTGTTTTTCGAATTTAGGAAAAAAACCCTTGGAAATAAAAAAAAAATTCGCAAAAAAAATCCCAAAAAAACCCCCGGGCAAAAAAATCCGGGAAAAACCCTAAGAAAAAAATATTATAAGTAACCCTAATCCATGTGACAAAATTGATAGCCAAGAATAATGTTTCGCTTGCCGTCGGCTTTTTTTCACAAAAATTTAAAATAAAAGTTGGTGTTCCATTTTTTTAAAGAATTGAGATCACTGATTACTGACGTGAAATTTTATTTATTCTCATCTTTAAAAATATGTTTCCGAAACAGATATCAATAATTTGCTCAAAAATTTACACGAACAAAATGTTCAAAGAAAAGCTCACAAAAATGTTCACGCAAATATTTTTAGATCTTTTGCACGAGCTTTTGTTTGAACATGTTCGTCTGTGTAATTGCGCCTTTAGGGTTTTTGTCAAGCATTTTGAAGTTGTCAAAGTTTTGTTTTCAAAAATTGATGTCTCTATCACGTAGTAAAGGGTGCTTCTCAGAAAATATTAACAATTTTTAAATGCAAATATCTCTGAAACAAAAAATATTTTACTAATTCTTATTCAGAATAACAAATTCTACCTACAGTTAAAGTCTTTCTGGGGAATTTTAAATCACCCTGTATATCTACTTTAATACTTTAAGTGTCTATTGAATGAGTTTCTTGAACAATGGTTCGATTAAAAACGGGTCTTATAAATTTCGAATTTGTTATTGAATGGGTTTGAACAAATAAGGTTCGGATAAAAAATTGGGCTAACAAATTGCAGTTTTTACGATGACATTTTTATTAAATACGGTCTGGTAAATGCCTGGTTTTGATAAACCATGGGCGTTCGTTCGCTGAGTAAATGACATTCATCGGGAAGGCTTACCGGCCCCCCAGAGTCGGCGAGCATCGATGCAATCAATGAATTGGTGGAATCAATCATATCATTAAGTATTCCCATGAAATGGCGAGACACATGCGGATACCTGAACCTGGATGCAAATAATGGCCTGCAAACGCTTAAATGGACCAAGTAGCCGGGAAACTCCTCCCTAAAATTCCCTATTGTTTTTCACAAGACTCTTTACCTTAAATTTGATATATCGAGGGACCTATATAACTTATGTGCTTATGAGACTCCACCAACGAATGTCACATGGTGAAACTGAAACCCGTATTCGATCAACGGTCGATAGTGTCCATGTTCCTAAGCAAATTCTTAGGGGGCCAAGCAGCCGTGTATAAGACGCAGACAAACGGAAAAGCACATTAGGCAGAGAAGGATGGGCATGGGGCGATGTTGTCACTACATCTTACACGTAGTAAATCCATTTCAGGTTGTTGTTTTATAATGTTTTCCATTTTCATACCTTTAGGACTGGAATAAAAATTGTTTTTGCTCGACTTTAATACCAAACTGATGAAAGAAATCGTAAAAAAAAATATTTTTCGGCTTTTCATTTTGTAACCATTGTCCTTACGCACTGTTTACAGGCTGGGGACTGAGATACATGCAAATGCCTAACCTAAAGCGTTCATACACGGCCGGAGAAATCGACTGAGATATTTCCGTAGAAACTTTATCAAGCAAATAGGACGGGTTGATGCCTTCGAATGTCCAACCCGGGTTTTGCACTTTGATTCGAAATCAAAAAGGAGAAACAGTCAGATGTGGGGCCGTGCACAAATTACGTAACGGTGATTTTACCAATTTTTGACCCCCTCCCTATGTAATGTTTTGTAACGGTTTGGCACGCCAGTCCCCTAATATTACGTAACGATTCCAAGAACACTACCCTCCCCCCCAAAAAAAAACTTTTCACTTATTTTTATTCCAAATTTTCTTAGTTTCACAGAAATGCAAACTCTGTCGAAAACCCCCCTCCCCCCTACGTAACGTTTTGTAATCCCCTCCCCGGCCCCTGTAGTCCCAGTGGAGGAGGGCGAGAAAATTGATATTTTTTTCTTAAAAATTATACTCTTTAGACCTATTTCTTTGCGTTCCCGAAATTACGTAATTTTTGAAAAAAAATTGTAAGCGCCGCCATTTTTATTTCGTGCTTTGTTTTTCTAACATTTTTGCGTTCGGCTAATTTAATTGAAAAATTTTTTATCTTCTCACTCGAAACCAAGAAGAAGTTTTAGGAAAACTGATCCCGTCTCTGTTTCTAAATTTTTTCGAATAAAAGTAGAGTATGACCATGGGGGAAATAATTTTTTTCTACGGTATGACGAAAATTTCGAGAAAGTTGAAGAAAAAAATAAAAAAAGTGGCAGAGCTCAAGTTTTTCGTAAAAAAACGTTTTTTGTAAAGAAACAGAGCAAAATAAATCTTTTCACCCCTTTTTGGGTGTTACAAATATTGGCAGCCCCTTATTTTTCGTTTTTACCCTCCCGCTAGTTTTGCAGAATTGGTTCGCTACATGTTTCGAGATCATGTCATAAAACACCTCGAAAATATCAAATGTAGTGTAGGGTCAGCTTTATTTAAAATGAATAATATCGCAAGCAAAAAGCTCTGCAGGAAAAACAGCGCCATTTATTGATTTCTTTGGCTGCTAGTGCTAGCTGCATGGTTTGGCCGTTTCCGGATAGATGTCACTAGTAGAACAGAATGGAAAG
This sequence comes from Oxystoma pomonae, assembly GCA_963921995.1. Lineage (NCBI taxonomy): Eukaryota > Metazoa > Arthropoda > Insecta > Coleoptera > Brentidae > Oxystoma > Oxystoma pomonae. The sequence continues at coordinate 16,353,808 of OY998169.1, forward strand.
AAATTTAATTAAAAGCGAAGATATTTCTTTCTAATGTTAACAACTTCACGAGTTTATCGCTCAGTATCGTAAATAATGGACCCTGCCGCCTCCTTTAAGCAAGAAAAAGCTGTGGTTTGAACCTGAAAACATCTAATTTTTAATTAGATTAGATGTGTGGCCGCCATCTAGCGGAATTTGTAGACATCTTGTCAACGGTTATTATTGCAACTATGATTTATGCTCACAATGAAAGAGTGGCGACAATTTTTTCTCATGAAAGCAGTCCGGAGATAATAACAAACTGGCACCATTGCTCAATATACCTGTTTCTTTTGTGCGCGCAGAACTTTCTATGCCATTTCTGTTTGATTTATTGAAATCCTATCCCTAAGGAAAATCTTAGGAACGCTGTATTACTCCAATAGAATAGTCAGAAAATCGCGATTAATCTACAAAACTGACTTAACAGCCAAATTTTTTACAGTAAGTAGAAGATCATATGAGACTCTTAAAACCACTTTTTCCAACAAAATTTTTCTATAGGTTTCGGGTTTACTCGGTTTTAGTCCGATATCTCATTGACCAAAAATGAATTGTTTTGTTTAATAAAAAGTGGTTTTTCTGAGATAAAAAGTTAATTCACATCTACCGCCGAAAATAATGATTAATAAATGTAGGATATATATATATATATATATATATATATATATATATTGACATATAATTTGTTACCATTAAACTTTTTTTTTAAATGTTCCTATAAAAAATTTAGTGGGTAAATTTTTCTTCAAACTTTGGTAATAAAAAATAACAGTTAATAACGTAGATAGAGGGCGCCACAAATGGGTTTTCTTATATATAAAAAGAAAGAAATGTTAACAGAGGCAAGCATTTTTAAAACTCTTTCAATTTATAGGCACTAAAGCTCTCATCAAAGCCTTTACAATCCCTGTTGAAGTACGTTCCATTTAATACCCCATATGTCAATTTCTGGATTAAACTGGGTTTTTTTAATAAGTCCCTTCCATTATCTCCGCCCCTGGGGGGCACTTAATGTTCTTGAAATGGGATCATCTGGAGCACAAACCAAGTCTACGTACCTACTAAATTTCGTCAAAATCGGAAAAGTGCACGGAAAAAAAAAATTCTACAAATGAGTATTTCAGTATGCTCAAAACTGCGTCATTGAAATGAAAATCTAGAGTTTTATTTTAAACAGATTATTTTAAAATAAACATATTGTTATACGTAAATAGAAAATATAATTTTCTGAAATGTTTTCTTTAATCCAAGTAAAAACTATCTGTTTAAAAATTTTATAATTTTTGATTTGAAGCCTAAGTCTTCATTTGGAAATTTACTGAAAACCTTAAATTAAAACGGCACTAAGTTTATTATGAAACTCCGTTTATTTTCATTTTAAGAGCATATCTTTAAATTAGGCAAAAATGTATTTTTTATTTTAAAACATTGCAAATTTTGACATGAGACTATTGTAATTTTAATATTAACATAAATTTTGTTCTTTAGGTTCAAAATAAGTATTTAAAATACTAAAATTAAGTATAACCTTCAGATGCCTAATTGAAGAAAATTCTTGTCGTTTTATTCTTAAAATGAACATCTCAAACGCTCGGGGATTCTCGGTTCCGAGGTAGGACGTAAGTTGAATTTCGAGGAAAAGCTCGTCAAAAATCAGAAATTCGGAATTGAAAATTATTGGGAACACCAATTATAATTTTATTATATAGTTACCTAGGTATAATAAATCACCACCCTTTTATTAATATTCTCGTCCCTCTTAAAAATATTTTAGTTTAAAGTTGACCTTTGATGATAATTTTGTGTGAATTGAATGTTTCGTTGTCCGCAACTTATTGAGAAAATTTCAAGATATCGTCATGGAGTCTATTGCTGCTGGTGGTAAGTAGAATCTCAAAAATTTTGTTGAATTGAAATATTCACAGAACTTTTTTAATTTTGATTTTTTAAAACTTTATAATGTCGTAAAAAATAAAAATTGGAATTTTTCGTCCTTTTCTAGACATAAAGTACATTTACCCGCATTACCCCATTTTTTAAATATGTATTTTTGGCAAGACCGCAAATTACGGGGAAATGTACTTTATGGCTAGAAAAGGAAAAAAATTCCTATTTTTATTTTTTATGAGACTATATAGTTTAAAAAAATTAAAATTAAAAAAGTTCTGTGGATACTTCAATTCAATATAGTAGTTTTTTTATACCTTCATCAAAAACCTGATTTTAATAACTGTCTGCAAATAACTAAAGCATGGCCTTTTTGGTTACCGATGCAAAAAGAAACTTTTGGTCACGGGTGCAAAAAAATATTTCTGGCCGTTTTTTACCCAAAATTAACGAGAAATAGAGGAAACTAGTAATATGGAAAAAATCCAATTATTCTTGCCTAAAAATTAAGCCATCTCCACCAGTTTTCATTAAGTATTTACGAAAAAATTATTTAAATCTAATTTTATTGCTTTATATTGAGTATTTCTTTTTTTCCGTGTGGTTCTTGAGTTAGGGGCATTGGTGACAGAGAGACAGACAGACATTAAGGCAAAAAATGTTCTAAACAATTTTTGAGAAAAAATGGCGGTTATTTAATAAAAATCTTATTCAGATTTGAGTAGCACTGGGTAACCACAACCTCCCCTCTCCCCTTGGATACGCCATTGTATATCCGGAAAAACTCGAAGTTGCCGAAAATCACGTGATCTGCCATAGAAACGTGAAAAACATGAAAAAACCAAGTCTCGTTTTATTCCCCATCTTATAAACCGAGGAAAAGAAGAAGTAAGGCTACCTCCTGGATCACCCTGAAAAAGTGTCAAACACACTTATAACATTTCTAAAAAGCGCCGCATGCAAAAATTTTCTCGATAAGACTTTTTATATCTTTATTCTTTAGGTAGGTTATTGGTAAATAAATACTTAATTCCAGATATCAGTATTTGCTTACCTCTCTTTTTCACGACGTGATTTTAATTCTCGCATAATGTTTTGTTGCAAAGCAAACAATTAATATCCTCGGTTTCCCCGACATACATAAGGACGAATATCGAATTGTATTCAAAAAATTCAATTTTAAAAGTGCCCACGCAGAATATTATCTAATATTCCAATATTCCAGAATGGAAAAACACTCACTTACGACAGTTATCAATAATAGGTAAGTACCCTGGTAAAATTTTCCCCTCGAATCTCATCCAGACCGGAGAAGTTTTTATCATGTTTTTATAAGTTCTATAAGATCCAACGAGAAGGCCAATATTTTTTTAGATAATATTTTATAATCTTTTAGAAGCAGAGAAGATTATATAGGGAATATATGATGTTTTATCAGCTTGTAGTTTTAGAATAATTTATAAGATTGGATAAGACTAGTTACTTTTATGAGAATCAAGGATGTTCTATAAGACAGAAGTCTAGGATATTTTATCAGTTTGTATAAAGGTGTGGGTTTGGAGAAGATTTTATCAACGAACAAATACACAGTTTTAAAGGAGATTTGATGACAATAAGGTATTGAGGATGTTTGAGGAGATTCTGTCAGTATCGTGATTATAGAAGATCCTATGAGCAATGATTTTGGAGAAGTTTCTATGAGTTCTTGTGGGATCGGTTTCTAGAATATTTGAGGAGATTCTATCAGTATCGCGATTCCTATCAGCAACGATTTTGGAGAGGTTTCTATGAGTTCTTGTGGGATCGGTTTCTAAAATATTTGATGAGATTCGATCTGTATGGTAATTCTAAAAGATCATATATAAGCGCAATGATTTTGGAGAAGTTTTTATGGGTTCTTGTTGAATCGGTTTCTTAGAATATTTAATAAGATTCTATCAGTATCATGATTATAGAAGATCCTATGAGCAATGATTATGGAGAAGTTTCTATGAGTTCTGTAAGATCGGTTTATACAATATTTGATGAGATTCTATCCAGCATCGCGATTCTAGGGGTTCCTATCAGCAATGATTTTGGAGAAGTTTCTATGAGTTCTTGTGGGATCGGTTTCTAGAATATTTGAGGAGATTCTATCAGTATCGTAACGCGTTTGGAGAATATTTTATGATTATTATATTATAAGACAAGCAAATCATTTTGTGAGTTAATTTAAGAAGCTAAACTTTTTTTTTTTTCATATACAGCTATGTTAAACATTTCTCTTAAATACACACATACATTTCTCTAAAGTTCTTAAATACACTCAATTGTATTCATTATTATCTGTCAAAAATGTTTAAGAGATAAGCTGAAAATCAAAGTGGTTCCACAAGCACTTTCTATCCTATAGGATAAAATTATCCTCCTATTGAATTCCCTACAATACGGTACGATTATAATAGGATTCCTAGGAAAGATACTGATTAAATCTCTATATATCTTAGAAATTTTGTCCCTAGGAGTAATTGAAGGTCATCCAATCTGCTGGAAATTGTTGCAAAAACCGACCCAAAACCCGAATAAAATCCTTTGGCCCATTAGATAATCTGGAAGTAAGTTATTGGTAGTGCCCTTTATAATATTCTACAAAATAATACTATTGGCCATAATCACGTTACTGATAGAATTTTCTCAGATATAACCCACCGAAAATCTAAGAATGATGAATCTCCTTAAATGTCCCAGAAACCGATCCCACAAGAACTCAGAAACTTTTCCAAAATCATTCTCCATCTTCTAGAATCACGATACTGATATAATCCCTTCAAATATCCTGGAAAACGATCCCACATGTACCCATAGAAACTTTTTCAAAAACCATAAAAATCACTGCCCACAAACCTGATAAAATCCCCTCCAATATCATAGAAAATGTTGCAAACACCGACCCAAAACCTGATAAAATCTTCTTATTCATAGGATCTTCTAGATTCATGATACTGATAGAATCTCCTCAAATGTCCTAGAAACCGATCCCAAAAGACTCATAGAAACTTCTCCAAAATCATTCCCCATGGGATCTTCTAGAATCACAATACTAATATAATCTCCTCAAATATCCTAGAAATCGATCCCACATGTGCCCATAGAAATTTCTTCAAAACCCATCAAAATCACTGCCCATAGACCTGATAAAATCTCCTCAAATATCATAGAAAATGTTGCAAAAACCGACCCAAAACCCGATAGAATCGTGATACTGATAGAATCTCCTCAAATGTCCTAGAAACCGATCCCACAAGAACTCATAGAAACTTCTTCAAAATCATTCCCCATAGGATCTTCTAGAATCACAATACTGATATAATCTCCTCAAATATCCTAGAAACCGATCCCACATGTGCCCATAGAAACTTCTTCAAAACCCATCAAAATCACTGCCCATAGACCTGATAAAATCTCCTCAAATATCATAGAAAATGTTGCAAAAACCGACCCAAAACCCGATAGAATCGTGATACTGATAGAATCTCCTCAAATGTCCTAGAAACCGATCCCACAAGAACTCATAGAAACTTCTCCAAAATCATTCCCCATAGGATCTTCTAGAATCACAATACTGATATAATCTCCTCAAATATCCTAGAAATCGATCCCACATGTGCCCATAGAAATTTCTTCAAAACCCATCAAAATCACTGCCCATAGACCTGATAAAATCTCCTCAAATATCATAGAAAATGTTGCAAAAACCGACCCAAAACCCGATAGAATCGTGATACTGATAGAATCTCCTCAAATGTCCTAGAAACCGATCCCACAAGAACTCATAGAAACTTCTCCAAAATCATTCCCCATAGGATCTTCTAGAATCACAATACTGATATAATCTCCTCAAATATCCTAGAAACCGATCCCACATGTGCCCATAGAAACTTCTTCAAAACCCATCAAAATCACTGCCCATAGACCTGATAAAATCTCTTCCAATATCATAGAAAATGTTGCAAAAACCGACCCAAAACCCGATAAAATCTTCTACAAAATTTCTATCATATTTTCTAGGAGATTCGAGGGGAAAATTTTACCAGAGTAGGTACTTTTGTTTTGTCTTGGCAGACGCCCACGCTACGGTTTATCAGAATGTGCAAAGTCAAACCCGTTAAATAAAACAAAGTTCAATTATAAAATCATTCACTATAGCAACTGCAATTCGTTAAACCAGTTTTTTATCCGAACCTTATTTCTTCGAACCCATTCAATAACAAACTCGAAATTTATAAGACCCGTTTTTAATCGAAACATTGTTCATCAAACTCATTTAATATCAAACTTGTAATTTGTAATATCCATTTTTAATAAAACCCGAAATTTGTCAAACCGTTATTTCTCAAAACCGTAATTGGTAAGAATCGTTGTTTATCAGAAATTTCTGCTAAATTGATTGCGAATTCGTCAATAATACATGAACAGGAGGCGTACACGCAGGTGGCGTGGCGGCGCGGCGCCGGCGTCTCGATGCATTTGTCGCTGCTACACGCACATAATTGTACAAGTAGTGTTCATTGTTTAATAGTGTATGTATAGATGTCACTTGCATTCCAGTTCAGAACAAATTTCTGATAAACAACGGGTCTTATGAATTCCGGTTTTGAAAAATAATGGTTTGACAAATACCGGGCTTGAATAAAAATGGGTTTTACAAATTACGAGTTTGATATTGAATGAGTTTGATGAACATAGTTTTGATTAAAAATGGGTCTTATAAATTTCGAGTTTGTTATTGAGTGGGTTTGATGAAATGAGGTTCAGATAAAAAATAGGTTTAACAAATTGCAGTTTTTATCGTGAATCGTTCGTGCGATGAAAATTTTTATTCAATACGGTCTGATAAATTCCTGGTTTGACGAACCATAGGCATTCGTTATGGTCAACTTGACACAATAAGGGAGTTAAATCTTATTATGTATTGTCAACTTTGCAGCACCCTATCTCAGCTATTTTTTACTATACAGAAAAAATTATAGGGAATTTTGATATCTACAATTTATGAACACTTTTCTTCTCAAGTCTACACAAAGAGAAATATTGGCTAGCAAGTAATCACATCTCATCATTTTCGGGAGTCTTTTAGGCGTAACTTTTTTTTTTATGACAGATACAAAAAAAACTTTCGAATAAAAGTTTTAAAAAATAATTTTTTTAGCCGACAAAAAAATTCGTCTTAATAAAATCCGTTAAATCCAAAATGGCGGCGAACCTAGAGGGAAATTTTATTGGAGAAATGTGGTCTTATGTTTCTGGCATGATCCCCTATTAGCTCTGAAAAGTGTCACTGTGTAGTCAGTTTTGCCATTTTAAAGTACTATTCTATTCGGACATATTGATTTTTAAGTAAATTGATTTTTCTTGGATATATATATATTTTATGCAATAAACCGACCGTAGCCTGACATGCCTGACGGTCAAAACGGTACGAGGGATTGAACGTGTTAAGTTATATAGGTCCCTGATATATTTCAACCTTTCAAAAAAAACCTTCAAGGCTTATAAAAAATAACACATAAAAAAATAGTTTTCATGATCTATACCCACATAAATTTACGATGTTTTATAATTTTTTACTAGTGAAAGTGAAACAAAATACCCGTATAAGATTTCATCATGTTTCACCAGCCAGTTGGTTTATAAAAGTTTACAATATTTTATGATTTTGAATATGACCATTCCTCATAAAGGTTTAAATGATTTCATTAAATCGATTATACCTGCAACATTCTAAAATAAAAAATGACAGCATAACTATCCAGCAGTGGTAGTAGTAGTAATATTAGTAGAAGTAATATAATATGGATTAATACAGGCAAACTACCTGCGGAACTACAAACTTCGATGACCTAACCACTATATTATAATAACACTCCTCGGGTTCGTTGAGATTTTATGAGTTTTTAGGTAGGCGAAAATTTTGTTTTACGACTTAATATTTGTTTCAAATGTTAGGTTAGGGCAGGTAAGATCTTATTACTTTTATAAGTTTCTCTGAGATTTTGTGGGGATTTATTTATAATATTTAATGAGATTTTATGAGGAACTACAAACTTCGACGACCTAACCACTATATTATAATAACACACCTTGGGTTCGCTTTACATATACCTACATCTCATTTTAAATTCTCCGGACCAATTTCAATATGGTGGCTGACATTTATAAACACAGAAGCTAAATGGAACTGTCATTGTCAGTATATTAGAAAATTCTTCTCGTATAAGTATTTATTTGTCGCCAGAGACTGTGGAAGATGTGTTACTTTGATAAGTTTCTATGAGTTTTTTTGAGGCATTGTTTATAAATAAGAGCTTACAAGATTTCATAAACCAAAAAAATATTTGTGATGATGATGTGACTATAATTTTTTTCTAAGTTAGGTTAGGGCAGCTAAGATCTTATTACTTTTATAAGTTTCTATGAGATTTTGTGAGGCTTTATTTATAATATTTAATAAGATTTCATGAGGCATTTTTTTTGTACAAGTATTAGTTTAATAAGTTTCTAAGAGATTTTGTGAGACATTGTTTTAAAAATTTTATTTTATTTTTACGAAATCTATACAACAGGCCAAATGCCCAATTACATTATAGACAAAAAAAACAGATAACAAAATAAATAATTCCTAACTTAATAAAAAATAAGTTAAACTCAATAATATAGAAAAGATCTTATGTGTGAGACTTCACGAGTCAAAAAATATTTTTTGGAGAAGTATTTGCGACAGATAATGTGGCTAAGTATAGCTTTTTTAATTGGATTTTATAAGTTTTCAGGTGGTCGAAAAAAAAGTTTTCTATGGTAATATCTGTTTTAAAGCCATAGCCTAAAACAAGTAAGGTTATAAAACCTATAAAATATTATGAGCTTGTCAGATTATAAAATGCCCTGAAAAAACCCATAAAACCTGTGGGTATATTAAAACCCATATAGTATGTATATGCTCTTAAAGATGAACACATAAAAATTTTTGTGAGTTTGTCTGACTATAAAATCTACTATAAGACCTATAAAAAACTTGTATTTTTATCAATCCATAACAAACTAGTCATGTAACGAGATGTTTGTAGAAACCTTTAAAACTTTATGAGTCTGGCTAATCATAAAATTTCCCAAAAGTCTCATAAAAAATTTCCTCATAAAAAAAGTCTGTTTGGTTATAAAATCCTTTAGAAAATAGTGCTTTTATAAACCTATAAAATATTTGAAAAATAAATTATCATAATATCAAAATTTTACACATTTATAAGTCTGTCACATTATAGGATCAGGTAAAAAACAGATATATGAAACCACATAAAATCTTACCAAAATTACTCATAAATTATTACAAACTTTATTAAACCTAAAATTTTACCTCACAAAATCTTATGAAAACTGATAAAATCACATAAGCGGCGTGAGGGAAAGCTGAATTTAGAATTTAGGCTCTACGCATCTCTTTTTCACCGTTGTTATTTTGAGTAAGGAAAAAAGGTAAATCAAACTACAGAACTATTAACAAATACATTCATATTTTATTTTCATAATAATATGTATGCAATTGCAAAGAGAATCAATTCATCTTATTAGAATATACTTTCATCATATTATAAAAACAATTCCGGTAAACTATTTACAGTATTTGTACTATTGAGCAAAAATACTTCACTATTGCGATGTGATAAAAAAAACCATTGTACAACATCGACCAAAAATTTTTTCAAGAGCTCCAGACGAACTCCTATGGTTTATCAAACGATTCACCATAGAAACTGCAATTCGCCAAACCAATTTTTTATCCGAACCTTATTTCATCAAAACCATTCAATAACAAATTGGAAATTTATAAGACCCTTTTTGAATCGAACCATTTTTCATCAATCTCATTCAATATCAAACCCGGAATTCGTAAAATCCGTAATTTATCAGAAAATTTTTGCCAAATAACACATGAATGCAAGTGACATCTATACACAAACTATTGAACGTAACCTGTGCAAGGATGCGCGCGAAACAGCAACAAATGCATCAAAACGCCGCGCCACCTGCGTGTTCCGGTTCATGTGGTATTGGCGAATGCGCAATCAATTTAGCAAAAATTTTCTGATAAATTACGGGTTTTACGAATTCCTGGTTTGATATTTAATGAGTTTAATGAACAATGGTTTGATTAAAAACGAGTCTTATCAATTTCGCATTTATTATTGAATGGGTTTGAAGAAATAAGGTTCGGATAAAAAATTGGTTTAATGAATTGCTGTTTCTATAGTGAATAATTTTATAATTGAACTTTCTTTTATTTAATGGGTTATATTTTGCACATGCATTCTGATAAACCGTGGGCATCCCTCCAAACCTCCACGCATTTTGCGGTGTAAGTTTAATAGCCTAATGTAGGTTGTTCAGTGTTAAACAGGCTTCCACATTTATGGAGTAATATTATTTAGTTGCTAATAAAATATATAATTTTTGTTTGATATCGTACAATTGAGTTGTGGTTGAGCATTAGTTAACTCTGTCTTATTTAATGGCAATTGTTTGAGGTTATTGTGTTGACAGTACTGCACACACTTCTGATACTTTTTAAAACAATGAAGCCATTTTGATTTCCGCGTGCATACAATACTGCTTTGTTTTTACAGAAACTTAAAATAGTTGCAAGAACAAAGCGAAAAATTGAAATGATTCTCTTGTTTTTGTTAATTTTATGCTGGACGCAATTTTTTCGATTTTAAAACACATTTACTTGTAAAGGGAAGTTCAAGACAATAATTTGAGTTATAAAGATTGTCTTCCAAAACGGAAAAAACTAATTTCTTACACACACAAAACTTAATATATAAAATACAACAGCGTCACTGTTTCTAAAAAATTACTTTCCAAACCCTGTTAAATTCCCTTATATCCCAGTATATCTGTTCTGTCTAAAAAGGGATTGAAAAAAGAGGGTATTTTACTTTTAGTAAGAAAAAAACGTCATAATTAAGAATTAAACTTATCATAAGAAAAAACATAAAATGTGTCTGTTTTTTTTTTATTTAAAACGAGCCGCCTATGTTACAATTGGCTAACGCCTAACAGTGGCGGAGTAATTTTTTATTTAACAAATGTTTTGGCTTATGACAACTTTAATATATATTTTTAGAGCCTATAGCATTATTGTAAGACAATTTATTGAGTTTGAGAACAAAAATTGGTTTCATTCCTAACTGTTATTTTTTTAGAAGCTATAAATATACATTTACTCTAACCTAAAGGCTAAGTATAAAATGAGTATTTTAAGTGCAACTTTAAAAGTTAAATTTTCTAAAACAGTGCCATTTGATGACTAGAATTTTGATTTTTTTTTAAACGAACAAATTTTAACAAATTTTTTATCGTTAATAACGAACGAAGAAAAAGAAATTAGAAAAGTAACAACGTATAGATAATAAATAACAAAAACCATCTGAAAAATCTAGAATCTGCAAGTCTATGGCACTAAACTAAAGCCTATATGCTACTGAAAGTAGAAGACAAAAATATTTTAAAGCTTCTTTGATTTTTTTTGAAAATCCAAATATGTAGTACCTATTGATCTTATTTTAAATTGAGATCCATAGCATAAAATGAAGATCATATAGCTGATTTGTTTTATATTTTTTATTTATTTTAGGCGACGCAATTGCCATATTTTTCGGGTCAATAAAAAATTTGGACCTTTTTTGCTTAAAACTTTGATTTTTTTTTATTAATTGCGGATTTTGGAGTCTAGAAAAAAAATGCAAATGACTGGAATGATTCTCTTAAAATTTAATGGCAAGAAAACGTATAGGAATGTTTTACATAAAAATCAGTCTTAAAAATGTATTTTTAGTCAGAGATTGCTACATTTAAAATGAATCGAATATCTAGTACGGCAATAGAGGCAGCCACTTAAAACCCGGTTCCCATCAATTCCATGCGTTTCTCATGCCTGGCTCTCCTGACTCAAAACACACATCACGTGGTCTAAGCGAGATTTGCGTATATAAGTTCACGTCACACCACGTGATGAGATTTTTAAGTCAGGGAGGCCACGTATGGGAAATGGCTCTTGTAAAACTGCTTACCGTCAATGTTCACGGCAATTGCGTCACAAATAAAAAAATATAAAGGTTAATTCTACCCTAAACTGGGATATCACACGTCACATAAGTTTGAAACCCTTGCCAGCATATCGTTTGACGATAACTATATTCTAAATTCAACACACTTTTCAGTAAAAACGAGTTAAAAATGCAACTATTTACAAAAAAATTCGCTTATCACTACTTTAAAAGCTATCACGGTTTGTTTTAAGTCTTGTTGATGTATAACACACAAGAATATTTAGTCTAAAAAAGGATTTATTTTCTTTTCAAACCGTCTGACAAATTGAAATATCAAAGTCATAGGAACGATCTAAAAAACAGTTTTTTAGCAACACTGTACGCAGGTTGTCAATTACCAACGGCAGTACGTATTTCAAAAATTTAATGAGATAAAACCCAATGTCAATCATTGAAAACCTTTGAACCCTTGAAAAATTAAGTTCTTTAGATATTTTTACGAAGAATTTGAAAATGAACAACTCTGCAGAATTTTAGCTAATTCTGATATTTAATTATTCCTGGGCACCCCGGAAGACGTTTAAAAAATGATGAAAATAGTGTTGCCAGTAACTTTTTTTCTTTAAATCTGAGGAGAAATTATGGCCTTAAACAGTTCGCCTACATACACAACTTGAACTAATTTATATTTTTTATTGAATGGGTATTTCAAAAAATGATTGCTCTCTCCGTATTGTTTCCGACTAAAAGTTGAAGCATGCGCCTGCAAGTTATGTAACGTCATTCCCTATAAAATTTATCCTTTCTAGCTTAACTATTCTTGTGATAAAACGCGCGGATTCCTAACCTTAAACTTGGTTTATTAGTCGTCGGAGATTGATAAAGTTGCTTTGAGCCGCGTTCGAGCTAGGGCAGCCACGGCCACAACCCATAACGTAATTTTTAAAAAAATTCTTACAATTTTGTGATCTATTTTCCACCAATAACCTTTTTTACCTATTTTATAAACTAAATTTACGAAAAATAATAAAAAAAAACATTCATTTGATAGCGGTCATAAGCGTAAGTCTGATACATACACTATAGACGTCCGTCTTTGATCAATCTTTGCAACAGTTAAACCGATCATACACAAACGTTGCACTGCGTGGTGGCATAGGAATTCAACCAATCGGCGCTCGAGAATTTTTAACATGGCGTCCTGAGATCGAGCGCTAATTGGTTGAAACCTCTATGCTACCGCGGAGCACGCAGTGCAGCGTTTGTGCGTGATCGGCTTTACTTCCGACTGTTGCCCGCCTAATTTTTGGAGTTTTATAACACGCGAATATTCGGTACTTTCCGTGCGGCTCTTTCTTGAAAGCTCAGACTTCCGTCTCACCCAATGTCGTGCCACTCATGTTGCTGTTTCTTTTTGTATATGGTAAGTCAGTAAAGAAGTATCAAAATTTTAGAAGGATGCAGTTTACCCTTTCGAGGATAGTTGGATCTAAACTCGAACGCGGCTCTGGATAAACCAAATTTTCTATGCGGCGCAGATTTGCAAAACTTTTTCTCCCAAATACAAGGTTATACAATCCGTGGTGTAACATCTTGATTGATGATAAGGCCTATCTGTAAAATAAATAATGTGAATATTTACAATAATACTCTTTTGAATTTTAAACGGCCTTACCACCGAAATTTTGAAACCATAACCCATTGTGACTTTTTAGTAGGTATATTCCTCTATAACGTAATCGTATACAAATAATCTAATATGTAAACAAAGTACATTTACAAAACTTTTGGTTCTTTAGTACACTAGTTATATTAAATTTTTGACGGGACCTAAAGAAACTTATATATAGTAGCTTAAGAACCAGAGGCAACTTAAAAACTTTCGAAACATTCAATTTTGTTGAATTTTAAAACTGTAGCTGCGTTTGGAAAGTGCAATAATCGGAACTAAATTTTTTTAATACATTTACATTTGTAAATTTACAAACAGCAGCTTGTTTTTTGGAAATATGTTTTCAAGTTTCGTTGGTTCCTAAAACTTAATAACTTTTGAGTTCCTAAAGTATACTATTCTTCTGACAACAACAAAACGTTTTGATCTTAATTCCAAAAATCATAAAAATCAACAATAACATTATGTTCAGTAACAAAAAACCTTACAAGTAGTTGGTTTGCATATAGTAGTTGGGGACCCGATATTTTCTCTTTAAAAACAATTTTTAAACATGAAATATCGAATCCCTAATTGTTTATATCTATTGTTGTGTGTACATGGTAAAAAGTGAGTTCCAACACCACAGTATTTGAGGTAAAATACCAAAATGTCCTGAAATTATCATTTCAGGTTCAGTTATTGTTACTATACGGCTTTAATTAAACTATCTCTAAGAATACGCGGTTCTATTGTCTTATGTTGCGGATACTTCAAGAATACCACTTAAATTTTCTAGCCCCGATGAAAAATTCCTTTCCTCTCTATCAGTGTCGTAGTAGTTGAGGACCCAAAATTTTCAGCGATCTAAAAAAATGTATTTATTATGACGTCCGAACAACTTTCGGAAACACTAAGCAATCGATACCCCCCAAGATTTTTCTTACTACGTCACTGCACTCTATATAGTTAGACTGTGGTAGTGTAGTCGTCGTTGCATTGTAGCTGTAGTGAATTGTTTTCCATAGATAATGCAGAACAGGTTATTTTACAGATAAATAGTTAAAAATATTTTTTGATACACACTTTTTAATATAATTTACCTTGTTTAATGTTTTAAACAAATATTGGTGATAACAGACCCTCCTGCAAAATTTTTGAACATAATAAAAGATCCCCCTGATATATTTCTTTTGTATTAACCGAGAAAGTTTCGTTTTTTCTTAATATGCGTTCAAAAATGCTTTAGTTTTAAAATTACGGTTGATTGGGTACCAAAGATGGACAAAATAAAACTTGGGGAGGAAAAAATGTGTCAATAGTGTGTTCAGTGATATTAGCGATAAATTAACAAGGTATTGTAGCAGTTATATCTGATCCGCTGATTAGTCATTCAAGTGACAAAAAGCGCTTACTTTTAGCATTACTTCGCTTGCATGGACAAATTATATTAAATAATTTACTTTTTTAATCTTATATATTGCTTTAGTAATACCCTTTACAAAAGTTATAGTACCGTATTATCAGCGGTGCAGGGTGGTTGTAGTCAAAAAGACTGACACAGAGATATGTAGATATTTTCGGTCGCGCATAAAAGAGATGGCACGAACACACCAACTTAAGCATGGGAGTTATTTCGTGGAAATGCAGAAAGTCGATATTTTCAATAAATCAACAAAGTATTATATTTACTTATGTCCCTATCCCCTGACCAACCGAAGTTAATAGTGAATAATGGTACCTACCTACAATACACAGTGGCGCTATTTTTTACATCAAACTAGTAATTTTCTAAAATTGTTTATAAAACTCTTTAGAAGTAACTTTTTTAAAGAATATTTTCCCTTTCAAATATTACTTTTATTACCCACTAGACATATTACTTTTATTACACAACACATCGCTTTGCCTGCGGTTTTACCGATTTTTCCCGTTTTTATTCCTTTAAATGCCATAACTTTTATTTCCGTAAACCGATTTTGATGAAATAAATGCCTGTGTTCCTGGGAAACACAAGGAATGCAATAGTGAAAGTCCCATCAAAATCGGCTGGGCCGTCTTTGCGTGATGCTGAAACAAACAGACATACAGACAGAAAAATTGTAAAAATTGCATTTTTGGAATCTCGTTTGGTCAAACAATTAAAAAAATATTCAATGTACAGAAATGGTCCTTTTAAAGATTTATTATATGTATAGATAAACAACTAAGTATAGTCAGGGGAATAAGTGGCTATTTTTAATCGACCCGGATTTTCTTACCATAGTAGATTTGATGGTGTCATATGAAAACTAAGACCAGATTATGAATCCGCCGGATGACATCTCGAAAATGTTGAGCGTATTGAGATATTCAGCGCAAAATCCAAAATAGCGTCCAATGACTAAATTTGATTTTTTGATTTTTTGTGTAGAGACAAATTGATGGTGTTTGATATCAATGTATAGGTTTTCGAATACGAGGACTTTGAAGCTTTTATCAAAAACTACCTAAAATGACATTTAACACATCTTTTACAGCCATTGGGTACAGAAAAATGGATAAATATTATTAATTAAATATTTATTTTTATTTACTTTACGAAAATGAATGACTTTTAATATCGTTTTATGGGTTCTTTGAGGTGAGAAACTTGTATCTGTTAACGAAAATTGCATTAAATGACATTGACAGCATGTAAAGCATAAACCAGTTATTATAAGTAATATTTATATTCTTATCCGCTGATCAATCATTCTGGTTCATTATAATTGCGAAGAAATTACGGCCCTTTTTGTAAGTGACAAAAAGCGCTTACTTTTAGCATTATTTCGTCGCATGCATGCACAAATTATTATATCAAATAATTTGCATTTTTAATCCCATATTTTGCTAGTAATAATCTTTAGAAAAGTGATAGTACCGTAACAACCGTTGTTGTGGTCAAAAAGATATACACAGAGATAGATAGATATTTTCGGACCATTAACATCGGTTAGTCAGGGGATGGAGACATACGTAAATATAATGTCTTGTTCATTTTATTTTATTGCAAAGATCGACTGTATGCTTTTCCACGAAATAACTCCCATGCTTAACGTTGGTGTGTTCATGCCATCTGTCTCTGTGTGAGACTTTTTGACCACAACAACGGCGAATACGGTACTATAACTTTTCTAAATGTTATAACTAGCAAAATATGGAATTAAAAATGTAAATTATTTGATATAATTTGTCCATTCCAGCGATGAAATAACGCTAAAAGTAAGCGCTTTTCGTCACTTACGAAAAGGGCCCTAATTTCTTCGCAATTATAATAAACCAGTATGATTGATTAGCGGATATATAGGAGTATACCTAAATACCACTTACAATATCTTGTTAATTTATTGCTTATGTCACTAAATACACTATCGACTGTCTATATGTATGCAGACACAATATTGCCACCTTTTTTTCCCAAGTTTAATTTTGTATTTCTTTGCTACCCTGTCAACCTTAATTTTAATATAAAAGCATTTAAATATTAAGAAAAAACGGAACTTACTCGGTCAATACCAAAGAAGTCTGTAAGGTGAAATTTAGCAGGAGGGTCTATTACCACCAATATTTGTTTAAAGCATTTAGAAAGTAAATTATATTAAAAAATGTGTGCAAAAAATATTATTAACTATTTATCTATTAAAATAATCCGTTCTGCATTATCTATGGAAAACAATTCACTACAACTACAACGCAACTACGACTACCACAGTCTAAATGCACCTTCTTACTCAAACCAAACTTAAGTTGTCTCTTGAAGCATTTGTTATTGTGGGAGTAAGTATACATCAATAAAAACTAGTAAAAAAATATTTGTTTGACGCTGTAACTAAAAACGATTGTTTTGATATTTTTGCATTTTACCTCAAAACGTAATTTAACACATTTAGGTGTATAGACCCTGTATAAAAAATTTAAACTTTAATAACTTATATCAGTTGTATATATAGAATATATATTATGTATAAAACGGTATCAAGAACTTGAGTTGATTTCGGTTACCATCACCTATTTATTAAATCTGTTTTATTTACGTATATTCTAAACATTTTTCATTAAAATATGAAGACACTGTGTAGAAGTAAATTGTGTACTCTCGGTCAACTTAGTATAAAAATAGTTTCATTTCTATTGCACGCGGGGTTGGTTTTAAATATTCAAATCCGCCAGGGTAACTCGATGCTTCTCTGTTTACTTAATATGTAGAAAAAGATTATGCAAACAAAGCGATACCAACAACCGAACAACAAAAGAAGCATAAATAAGTTGTTGGTATTGTTTCATGATACATCAATAAATGAAATGTTTGTAAATGTTTAAATAAAAATCTGGTTATAATCTACTGAGGCACTGTTTGTATTTGAATAAAGCTAACCCTATATCTATTGACATGTAGTTAGTTGAAACAGTTGAAACTATTTCATTTAAAGCTATTTATATAGACTTCGCAAATAAGGCTTGATGCGGCATGACGGACGCGCGTTTAAAACCAACCCCATTTTAATATTTATTGTATTTATCATTATAATATTAAGTAACTGTAAAAATAGTATGGCATTTGCGGACCACATTATATTGGCATTTAAATTAGAACCCGTCAAAGTGTTCTATACTCTCTTTTGTTTTGCATTTTGCTTTTTATATTTAATTAAGAGATCACATAGTAGTTAAATCTAGCTACAACAATAATTAAGGGTAATAAATTATGATTTTTTTGCTTAGAAGTATTGCCACTAAGTAAATTAGATTTTTTTTGAAAAGCAAGGCCTCCGCACCGATTAAAAGAAAATAGGGAATCTTTTTATTTTATATCGCACTATTTATAAATTATATGTACCGTTTTATAAATACATATTTAAAAAAAAATCAATATATATTTTTCTGTAGAAAGTAGGAAAAAATTATACCACAGGGCTGAAACGATATTTTGTTTGCAATAAAACTGCACTAAATCCGCATGTTTTTAAAATAATTTTTTTCAAGTTCGGTGACATCGACTGATAGACTGATGAATAGTGACGCCATCGGTCGCTAGTGGTCTAGTCTCTGATATTTGAGTTTTAATAATACTTTTTTTAAGGTTACGTTAATCCATCACAACTGGTCCACTGACTCTATAAAATCGGTGAGACCTGATTTCAATCGGTCGTTATATCGATGGATCCGTGGGTTATTTTAGAAACGGGGACGATGGACACCAAATATTTTAGAAACACGTTTAATGCCATCGGTGAACCCTCCGATGAATTTAAAAACATGGCCAATCACCAAAAACTAACCTTGGCGCAGACGTAAAAAAAAATAATGAAAATGCGGCCCTTCTAGGAGGTAGAGGTCTCCAAAACTAAATCAGTACTTATCTTTTTTTGTTAAGTTTCTTTTAACATATCAAATTATTTTAAAAAAATGATATTTAGGCTGATTTAGACTAAAAGAAATTTTTAAAATCTGATCGCGTTGATGGGACCTACATTTAATTCCAGGTTACTCCTTTCAATATAATTTACTTTATTGATATGAGTGTTTGCAATAATTTTTTCTAGCAGAAGAAGAATTTTTATTTTTTATATTTTATACCAGTCAGAAAAGTAGGGTTAGGAATAACAATAACAAATATATGAATGAAGATATGAATCGAAATGTGTGTTAGTTAAGCGTCAGTTAATTTTGGTTGGTGCAACAGCCGTAAAATAACCAGAGTTTACGTAACCGACCATTTGTTTTTAAAGTCACTTTCGATGAAGTTTTTAGGTTATGAAAAATTAACTTTAAGTCCATTGGCGTGACAACTGTCTATTCAAAAATTGAACTAGTCTTGTTTGTACGTGACCGCAGCAACTATATTTACTACTAAAAACAGTTCGTTTACTTAAACGGTCCACATCAAAAATTAACAAATTTTTTTACAGCAGAGACATCTGGTAACCCCCACAGACCATTCGCGTGGTTTTTCAAAAAAATATATATTTTTTGTTTTATTTAGTTTTTTAAAATAATCGAAAATTTTTATCGTGAATGAAACATTTTTAGTATACGTAAAATTATCTAAAAAAACTTAAAATTATGCAAAATCCGTGAAATGGTTTCGAGATAATGCTTTAAACTTTCACCGTACAAAATTTGATACAAATTTGATTAACAGTTTTTTAGATTAAGTAATTGGAAGGAGCGCATTTTTATTCAAATTCACCCTTAAAGTTTATATTTGGTTTGCTTGTCTGCGCATGTAGAAACATAAATAAGAAAGGTCCAACAGCAAAACCGACTCTACTACGTTCGCCGCCATAATTGACAGCAAAACAAAAACGGCGGCGAACGTAGATAAAAGGGTTAACAATAACTACGTTTATACGCGCCTAAAACCGGTTTTTATATAAGAATGGAATCGTTTTATCCGAGGTTTTATATTTCATTAAATGTTAGTTTAAAAAGAAAGTAAATATACGAAAGCGTAGAAGGGCCACCATACAACTTTTTTTACGGAATTACGTAAAAAAATGGTGAATTTCGTAAAAAAATGGTGAATTCCGTAAAAAATGATGAATTTCGAAAAAAATGGTGGATTCCGTAAAAAAAAGGTGAATTCCGTAAAAAAAGTGTTTAGTTTTGTAAAAAATCCGTTAATTCCGTAAAAAAATCGTGAATTTTGACTCAAAATTAAAAAAAATCAAAATGGCGGGCTTTACTGTTTATAATCCGATTTGTCTTCAACTTGAATGTTTGTGGTGTTTAAGGATACTTAATACAGTTTTTGAATGAAAAAATCAAAATATCGGACTTTCTTATTTTTAAACATTTCTCTTAAATTTCAAATTTTACCGTGCTTGAGATGGAAATTTCCTAAAAGAGAACGTGAATTTACCATTTCCTTATGGAATTCACGATTTTCTTACGGAACTCACAATTTTTTTACGGATTTTTTTTACGGAATTCACCAGTTTTTTACGGAATTCATGATTTTTTTTTAGTGAATTCACGATTTTTTACGGAATTCACCATTTTTTACAGAATTCATGAATTTTTACGGAATTCACCATTTTTTTACGAAATTCACGAATTTTTTACGGAATTCACCATTTTTTTACGGAATTCGAAAAAAAAATTGTGTGGTGGCCTTTCTGTAAACAATTAAGTTAAGAACAGATTTTTCGGTAAAAACCAGGATTGAGTAAAGCGTTTTTAAAGTGTTTGTACCCACCCTAAAAAAGGGTATAAAACGGTATTAGAATGTGCTATCAACGACAACAATATGAAACCGTCCTTATATAAAATCTCTTTAAGAGGTTCGTATAAAAAAAGTAAATGATAAGAGCTGATCTACAAGACAGCAGATGACACTGGGGGTCCAAAACTTTATTTAATCGGTGCGGCGGCGGAGTTTTGAAATATTCGTTTAAATACATCTTGTATGTTTTCGGATTGATTACCGAATAACTATTTTCTTTTTCACAGCGATCCATACCATTTTGCCTTTTATTGAGTTACTGTTAACAAACGTTCTATTGATTTTTTATCAGCACCATGTGAAATTATCACTCAGCGGAAATATCATCTAAGGATATTTCTAAGAAAGTCGGCAATAAATACATAAACTCAACTGAGGAAAAAGTCCATTAAATAACAAATTCTTAGGTTACCGTTTCCTAAACCTAAATATGAATAGTTAGCGTTTCTGGCTCATATTTGGTAAACCCCATACAAATTAAAACAATTTTTAACTACCAGTCAAACTTTTTTTGGTATAAGTTTTTGAAAGATTGGGCTAAAAAACTCATAATAAAAACTTAATTTCACTACATTTTTTATTTCTTTATGCAATGTTTCGAACGTGGCCCGATTTTATGGTGGATGCGATAGAAAAACAGCTGACTGCACTCGTTGCCTACGTCGGGATGGATGTAAGGTGCGATCACAGCGCACGCATCCATTGCATTCAGCTGTTCGGTTGTCGCCTCCACCGTAAAATCGAACCTCCTTCGAAAAATGGCATAAATAAGTCAAAAATGTAGTGCATTTTGGCTCTGTTTTGAACACGTTAGTTATGAGTATCATGATGCATTTAAAAAATAGGTAAAAGTGCCTAATAATTAAAAAACGTATAAGGTTACACAAGTTGTGCTTTATCCTTTTAGGTAATTGGAAGTTTCTTATTGGAAAAGATAAAAGTAGTATAATAAAAAAAATCAGTATCTCTAATGACATAGCCAGGTGTTAGTGCTTGCTATGGATTCACAAACGTTCCCGTTGCGTTGGGAAAATTGCTAGTTTGTCCAACATTTTTAAATATAATGATTTAAAAATCTTGTTGATATGATGGTTGCGCCATAAGAAAAGGCCATAAGAAATATTTTTTTTTCATTATTGCTATTCTAATAATTTGCTTGTACTCAAAATTAGCATCTCAATTAGCAGAAACAAGATCTTAATGTTGTTTGCTTTATTTGTAACAATCTACTTATAATATTAAATTTCTTAAAATTTAATATAATATATGATTTTTGACATAGGGCTGCTATATGGACGCTGAGCCACTGTGCGTTGGGAAAATTGGCTGTTTATCTGCGAGGTTTTATAATTTAGAATTAAAAATTTAAAAAATACAAATTTGAAAGTTAACAACATTTTACGGTGTGAAAACTGACAGGTGAATAAAATATCGAGTTAGTCCCCTACTGACGATATTTTTTAAACATTTTAAAGTCATATCGTGTTATTGTATACACCTATTTTGAAGTTGCTTTCACCCCCCCTAGGAACCTACAGTAGGGTTCTCAAGTAACTAACGTAGACCCCTTAGACAATATTTTTTGAAAACTTTTATGTCATTCGCTCACCTAATTTCAAATGCTTTTAACTACCTAGGAACCCTCGGGAGGGTTCTTCAGTATCGTGGTCAGCCCCCCCCAGTCAGACAATGTTTTTTGAAAGAATGTAGTATTACCTATTTTTGCACACCTATTTTTAAACCACACACTTCCACTAGAAACTCGCGGGGGGGTTCTTCTGTAAGTTAGCCCCCCAGGGAATATATATATATATATATTTTTTTTAATATTCGCACGTTCCAATATTGCATACCAATTTTGTTAACTCCCCAGAAACGCAGTTACTTGAGAACCCACCCGAGGTTTTTGGCAAAGGGGGGGTTTTAAAAAAAAATTAAAATTGGGTGTGCAAATTTGTGCTGATAGCCAACTGTCCGAAGAGGTCCAAATAAGAAGAGCTGTTGTTGTGAGGGTCTGACGATAAACGGCATAAAAATTAACAACCTACGATATGCCGACGACACTGTCATAATAGCAGACACGTTGAAAGGCCTGCAAGAGTCGCTGATTCAAACTGCTGCCAAAAGCCAAAAAAATTTTGGAAAAACAAAATGGATAGTCATGTCCAAGGAAAGATACATCAGAGGCATGTTAGAAGTAAATGGGCAGCAAGTCGAACGCGTGGATTCATACAAATACTTGGGTTGCCTCCTCAATGAGACCTGGGACAACATGCAAGAAGTTCGTGCAAGAATTGAATAGGCCAGATCATCCTTATCAAAATGAAATCAGTGTTGTGTGGTCGCGATCTTAATACCATTCTTCGAATTCGTATACTTCGGTGTTATGTTTTTAGCATCTTATATTATGGCATGGAAGCATGGACACTGACTGAGGCCATGTGCAAAAAGTTAGAGGCATTCGATATGTGGTATTATCGTAGAATACTAAGGATATCTTGGATGGACAGAATAACTAATGTGGATATTTTGCTTAGAATAAATAAAGATCTTGAAGTTTTATTTACATTCAAAAAACGATAACTTGAATATTTTGGCCATATTTTGGGAAATAACAAATATAAACTTTTAAAATTGGTCCGGGTCGTAGACGGATATCATGGCTGAAAAATCTTAGACAATGGTATGGTGTTAGTACTAAGACACTTTTTCGAAAAGCAGTGAAGAAGTTTAGTGGGCAACTGTCAGGTTAGCCCCTTATATAGAAATAGTCACAGTTACTCGTGAGACGGTGTGTAAAATTTAATTTTTGGTGTGCAAAATCGTGGCATTAAAATTTTTCAGAAAAGCTGTCTTAGGGGGGAGAATAACGTATGTATCCAACATTTCGTACGCTAGATATATCATCGGCTAGCTAACCTTACTATAATAGCCAATATCTGTATTGCAGATTTTCTAAGACTTCCTGGTGGCGTTTTTTTCATAAAATATATTGAAGATTCACTGTACGGAGGTGGCCTGCTACACGATGACTTAGATGTATATAGCCACTCATCTTTTTTGAAATCTTTGTTTTTTACGTAACGGAAGATACGTCGATGGTACCACGCATTAATAAAGACCTTTTGCACCTCTTATAAAAAATCCCCGTTAGGTGACTTTATCGCTTAATAACGTCACGTTATTTTTAAGACAGCATTTTTAGCTTTTGCCTTTGATTTGTTTATAGCCGACTTTATACGGTATTTATTATTACAAAGATTTACAAAAAGAATTTGTCCAATAATATCTTTCATTTATAATATCTTAGTCTTGTGTTTTTTACGGTGCATTTTAATTATTTAATCTTTAAAAACTCAAAAACACAACACAGAAAAGGGAGGTTAAGATAAACAGATGGGAATCACTTGTCATAGTTGCCAGTGCAAATCAATGTTTTACATTTCTTACGAACTTCTAGCAAAAGAAAATGATTAAACAAAAATTGACACTTATCTTTACAATTAAAAAGAATAGAGAACGTATTTGCATTCAAAAATCAATTTAAATATTTTTTTTTTCTACTTAATGTTTTACTGTCGGCAACCATGTCAATTATAAGGGACACGGTATTCTCCCGCAGGTAACGTCAAACTTTATCGGTTAGTAAGGGATTCCGTTATTACCTCGTAACTGCGCATGCCCGAAATAAGCGATAAAGTAAAAAGGCATCAAAATTATAGTTGCAAAAGGTCTCTAATACTCTATTGACAAAGGTAGCGGCAAACGTAAAGTTTATGAATCCAGAGGTAGATACCGCCTAATGGCTTCCGAAAATCGGCGCGAATTTTACGCAATCAAAAGATAAGACACAAAATAAATATGAATAACAAACCCCGACTCGTTAACAATTCATTTTTAGGTTAGGAAACTTTGGAGACTCAAGCGCTGCTGGCAACGTGCGATCAGCCGATGCACGGCGGGCCGAGTTGCCAGCCGGCCGTTAGTCACTGCGTGGGAAGCCCGTTGGCCGTCTTGAAGTCGGGATTTACAGCCGAATTGACGGCGGCCTGGAACTGCGCTACGCTGGTGGGCGGGTTAAAACTGGGCGCGTAACACTGCGGAAAGTACAGTTCCGGTTTTACGACGCCTGTCGGTGTTAGACCTCGCGGAAGCATGCCTGTAAATAAGAAAGGTGGTTTTTACTTATTAAGGCTGGACTTCCATGATTTTTCCGCGCAGATATTGGATTTTGACCTTATCTGTCACTGAGTAAAACAGTGATAGAACGATTGGAACCTTGACCACAACTTGAAATCCGCGGGAAAAATCTGCTAGTGGAAGGCTAGCATTACTCGTCAAACACAAAAAAAACTTAGGTTGGAAATTGCATGTTTTAAACCTAACTAGCCCAGCCAACACATGTAAATCCACTAAGCAGAAACCTGTTACATTTACATTATTCTAACGTATTTTTGTGACCTGTTACTTAACACGGCTTGTAACCTTAACGAGAATATTCCATTGCCAGTACATCAATTGTCCTAAACATTTACGTAACCGTGTTACATTAGATTTTTTAACAAGTATGTGACTTGCATGTAACATTTAATGTGACATGGCTAAGTAAATTTTTTTTAAATTTACCTTTAACTTGTTAAATATTGGTTCAAACTACATAAAAATATATTTTTGTACTTTAAAGTTTCTCATCTTTGTGATTACATCTTAAACAAATTTTTTTAAAAATAATCAAAATAAAAGAAAAAAAAATACGCGCTGACAGGGCTCGAACCCTTGAACTCAAGACGATACTCCAGGGTTTTAGCGCTTTAAACCACTAGGCCATCTCGGTTTTGTTAAGAAATGTCACCAATTCACGGTATATTAACGCAGTGGTACTATTTGCAGAATAAGAAATGTGTTTTTTGTTATCAATTTAATCAAAGGTTTCAGTTGCAATAAAAAAAAATGATATAAAAATATTGATTCAGAATAATTTGAGATCAAATCAAAATGTGGCAAAATTTAAAAAAAACTGAAAATACCTGCCTAATTTTGTCGAACCGTAAAGAAATCAAATCATAAAATAATCTCACGAATACATATATGTAAATTTATACTTATTTTTCTCTTTTGTGGGAAGTTATCAAAAAAATTGCAGGCATTATTTTTCAAAAAATTTTCGCCATATTTGGGTTAAAAGTTTAATTAATTTTGGAATTTTTCTCGGAATTTTTGCATAAAACTTACAATTGTATTTAGTCATTTTCCAATAAACAACCCAGTTTGTTTAAAAGTGGACATTAATTGACCTCACAAAACTGCTGCTTTCATGCGATCCTTAATAAACTAAATTTGTTTCAACTTTGATGTTTATTACACTTATAATAATTTGTTTTAAATTTGACATTTAATAAACTTACAATATTGTGTAATATCATGTAACTCTAAAGAAGCAAATTTGTTTCGACCCTAACATTTATTAAACTTCAAATAATGTTATTTTTCAGTTACTTTATCGTTTACATTTCTTGATAAATCCAAGATTAAATATTAACGTAAAACTAGCGCTTCTTTCGTGTATCAGCGATACATTCACATAGAATGTTAATTTTGAACTCACATTTTACTTTTTTTAAACATTTTTCTTAACGTATACAAAGTTATATCAATTCTACATTTTTTCAACGTTGAAACCTGTAATGTAACAGACCTTGCTTAGTGGAAATTACCTAAAAGTTACAACATATCAACACAGTTACGTAAATATAACGTAAACAACACATGATTACTTTGTTACATAAATTCTAGGTAAACTGGAAGTCACAACAAGGTAAAAAGTAACTTCCATGTTCTACATAACGCCATGCACCCTACTTTTTACGTAAATAATGTGTAATAAAAATTGAAAAACGGCAGATATCGATTAACTATTAACTAGAAAGTAAATCGAAAGGTAAAATTGGGGTTACTTTTTTTACATAATATTTATATCTCTTATAAGTAACATCAAGGTAAACTTGACGTCACGTAAATAACGTACTTTTTATGTAACTACTATAAAAATTTATAACGTAATTACTTATTAGAATGTAACATTTATGTAAAATTAAATTCATATATAATATTTATATACTTCTAATGTCACAACCAGATAAAAAATAACATTAATGTTCTGCATAACGCATAATTAAAGAAACAAATGTTATGTAAATATTACGTAAACTTTATGAAACCTCTTTTATATACATTTTTTGACTTTAGATTTACGTAAATACTATGTTAATGTAAGATGTGTTTGCTGGGGTTGTTGCCAAAAGGTATTTGGTAATATTTCGCTTTAGTGAAGGGGAATAGGTAATTAAATAATTTCAAGTTGCATAGAGCATAGTTTTATCTCTCATCTGACGTATTAAAATATTTTGTAGCTGTTGCCGTTTACGAGATATTTTTATTTTATTTTAATGGACAAAATATATAGGCCAAATGTACTATGTGATATATTTTTCCCATTTCAACCCAACCCAAGGAATATTTTTAAAACTTTTAATAAGTGATACCCTTGCACAAGCCGAGCTACAAAATGTGGTGTTTATTTGAACTTTCTATCTTTGGGAGAATTGAACTTATGGGGTGGCCCTTCAGCTTAACGGTTAAGCTAGGGGTGTCGCGTTTTCTCGAAAACGGCAGTAGCTACAAAATTAGTTACACCTAACCTTAATTTATAATTTCGTATTTTGCGTTATTTTGTTTTCTTTGGCAAAATGGATGAGGAAGTGGAATATTTGTCGGAAAATTCAAAAACAAAACTCATAACCTAACATTCACAGCTGCTCGGAAAGTTGACAACACAAAAAAATATGATAAAATAGGATAAAAATAGGACATCTATTTTTGCTCATCTTGCATCACTATGCAATGTATCTACAGACCGCTTCAAGCTACTGCGAACATAAGGGGAATCAAGTCCAATTTACTCTCCGTGCCGTACGACCGAGGTGGATTCGAAGCACGCTGCAGTGTTATCTTTTGGAAATTCATTTTGTTTTTATTATTTTGTTTTATTTCTGCCTTGCTCGAGAAACAGATGGGTAAGTTCTTAATTGAAATAATACATTTTTTAAACCAAAAATGGATGTCTACGAAGTTGCCGAAAAAGTGCAGATGGTCAAATGGTCAAATCGTCATAACCCAACACACGTTCGATATTGGTCGAGGGAAAATTTGCATTTGTATTTTGACGTAAGAACACAGTATCCCCAAAAACTAAATGTTTGGGGGGAGGGTATTATAGGGGAACACGTAATTGGGCCATTTTTTATTAACGGCAATTGCAATTTGAATGGTCCTAGATACTTGGATCTACTGCAGCAGCACATTATTCCAACTGCTAGGCAGTTGTCAGGTGTAAGATTTGGTGAAACATGGTTTCAACAAGATGGTTGTTCCGCTCACAATGTTGGCCTTGTTAGGGAATATCTTTATAATTTATTTCCTAATCGGGTTATAAGTACACGGGGAACTATTTTATGGCCAGCTCGATCAGTGACAAAAAATAAGAAAATTACGTTATAAAAATTTGTGTATTTATTGACCAAATTCCGGTTTCATTGACTACGCTCCACACAGCACCGTGGTTAGAGGCGTACTAAATACCAAAGGAAAGTCATGCAAGTGGTGATCGCAAGCCTGAGTATTGGTTGCTTCACTGATAGGCCTGCGGTGTCTCTGCATATACGTACACTGGCAAATTAGACTTCTTCCGCCCTATGTTCGCAGTAGCTTGAAGCGGTCTGTATGTAAATATGTTTGTTCGGGTGGAATCTTGCAACTTAATTTTGAACAACTTCCCGATATCCGATCGGTTCAAATTTGACATGCTTATATAGTTGCGGTGACAACACAAGAATATAGTTTGATGAAATTGACAGCTGCCCACTACTCGTTGAAATTTGATGTGTTGGCGCACTTGGGGATGTAGATAACGAAATTTTAATCAGATTTGGAAAATTAAATATGGCGGATTCAAGAGGGACGATTTTTCGTCATCTTTTGCTAACCAATTTTAACTAACTTATAAACATCCGATAGCCTAACTTATATATATTCGATTGTATTCAAATTTGGCATGCATTTATAGTTCCGATGACAATACAATAATATGTCATTATTAGGCACCCCTCCACCCTACGAGGGGAGTGGAGGTGGAAAAACATCTAAGTTTGTCCGATTTCAACCAAAATTGGTATACGGGGGCTTTTGGGGATAAGGAATACGAATTTTGATCAAATTTTTAAAAGTCAATATGGCGGATTCAAGATGGATGATTTTCGGTCATGTTTTGCTAACCAATTTTAGATGACTTATCCACATCCGATTGTGTTCAAATTTGGTATGCGTTTATAGTTCCCGTGAAAATAGAATAATATGGTATTCTCAGGTACCCACCTCCCTCTAACGAGGGAAGTGGAGGGGGAAAAAGATTTATTTTGGTCGATTTCAATCAAAATTGGCATACAGGGGTTTTTCAGGAAGGGGATATGAATTTTTGATCAGATTTGAAAATTTCAATATGGCGGATTCAAAATGGATGATTTAGGGTACAAATCTAAAAATTAAAAAATAATTTTTTATTAAAAAAAACTTTAAAAGAACAAGCTTTTATTAAATGCACTCAAAGGCAGAAAATTATTTTTTATCTTTTAAAAACTTGGGGATGTAGATAACAAATTTTTAATCAGATTTTGAAAATTCAATATGGCAGATTCAAGATGGACGATTTTTGGTCATCTTTTGTTAACCAATTTTAACTAACTTATACACATTCGATTTCCTAACTTATACGCATCCGATTGCCTTCAAGTTCGGCATGCATTTATAGTTCCGGTGACAATACAATAATATGTCATTATTAGGCACCCCTCCACCCTACGAGGGGAGTGGAGGTGGAAAAACACCTAAGTTTGTCCGATTTCAACCAAAATTGGTATACGGGGGCTTTTGGGGATAAGGAATACGAATTTTGATCAGATTTTTAAAAGTCAATATGGCGGATTCAAGATGGATGATTTTCGTCATGTTTTTCTAACCAATTTTAGATGACTTATCCACATCCGATTGTGTTCAAATTTGGTACGCGTTTATAGTTCCAGTGAAAATATAATAATATGGTATTCTCAGGTACCTACCTCCCTCTAACGAGGGAAGTGGAGGGGGAAAAAGATTTAGTTTGGTCGATTTCAATCAAAATTGGCATACAGGGGTTTTTAAGGAGGGGGATTATGAACTTTTGATCAGATTTGAAAATTTGAATATGGCGGATTCAAAATGGACGATTAAGGGTACAAATGTAAAAATTAAGGGTGTATGTTCAAATTTGGTATGCGTTTATAGTTCCGGCGACAATACAATAATATGGTATTATTAGGTTCACACTTCTCTCTAACAAGGGAAGTGGACGAGAGGAAAAGATTTATTTTGCTTGATTTAAATCAAAATTGGCATGCACGGGTTTTTCGGGAAAGAGATATGAATTTTTGATCAGATTTAAAAATTTCAATATGGTGGATTCAAAATGGACGATTTAGGGTACAAATCTAAAAATTAAAAAATAAATTTTTCTTAAAAAAAAACTTTTAAAGAACAAGCTTTTATTAAATGCACCCAAAAGTAGAAAATAATTTTGTATCTTTCTTATACCATAATAAAAGCCATGGGCGCAAATTAAAAATTTTAACTTTACGGTGACAAAGAGAGAACTATAAAAGAAAAACTAAATTTTTCTTCTATTCGAATGATAAACATAATGGTTTCATCTAAAGAAGCTGAAAACAGGTGAGATTGAGATTGCCGTGCTGGCCAAGCCTTTGTAAATGTCCTTAGGTTATAGAGTAATAAAACTCTTTCTTAGGTGAATCGTCGATGTGACCGATATACGATACCTAAATTTTTAATTTGCGCCCATCGCTTTTATTATGATATAAGAAAGATAAAAAATTATTTTCTACTTTTGCTTGTTCTTTAAAAGTTTTTTTTAATAAAAAATTATTTTGACTGATTTCATAGCGTGAGCACCCAAGATGCAAGCAACTTTCTGAGGAGCATGCTTGGTAAAAAGGGCATGTAGTTATATGAATAGATATATCTTTTGTTTAAATATGTGATTCGATAAACTATTCGCAATAACGTACCGTTCGTATGAAGCTTTCCATCCGAACCAGTGGAATCCCTTCTTGTTTTCGCCGCGTGCGGATTCATGTGGTTGTCGATGTGTTTTTTCACTTCCGGTTCGGTGGCGAACCGCCGGCGGCAGTTCGGCATAGGGCAACAGAACGGCCTGTCGCCCTGGTGCGTTCTCGTGTGCTGATCTAAGATGGCTTTCTGTCTGAAGTCTTTGCCGCATTGCGCGCATTTATAAGGCTTTTCTCCGGTGTGAATTCGTAAATGCTAAAATACAATAAAATACATTTTATGTAAAATATTTGGTAAACAGGCTATATCCGCTATGGGGCTCAGTTAGACTTTAGAAAGTCTAGCAACTGTAACGATACTGCTTTTGCTTATCAATAAATTATTTCTTTTTTTTAATTTAATTGTCACTTGTTCAAAAAATTTAAAGGAAGTAACATCTATTATTACATCTGTAAAAATATTTGCAAATCACTACAACATAGCGATCCTTTCACACCACAATTTTCTATTTAAACTACAGGTCAAGGAACTTGATCTGGGCCCGTATTCTTGACGAGCTGTGAGGTAAGTAGTCACAGGTGAGTATTTGCCTCTCTCACTTTTCTCACTTTGTTCACACTCACGGGCACGGGTATCAAGAATACAGGCCCTGTAGTCATTCACTCAGTTTATACGAGCCTCTTAAAGCCCTTTTATGTAAGGACGGTTTAAAAATTTTGTCGTATAAACATGCAATAAATCGATTTAATTTTAAAGCGATTTAAGAAAGTGGTTTATTACTTTAAAACCGATTTTAACTCTAAACTAAAGAAATACTCAAACCTGATTTTATCGAAACCCTCACCAATTAACAATTTTTAGTTGCCAATAAATACACTAAAATTAACGTTGCATAAAGTACAAAATCTAGTCATTTTTGCAACGGCCGCTATCGATGGACGAGGAGACGACGGCGACACCACACTATTGTTAGAGGATTGCAAATTTACCCTTAGCGGCCGCTATTGATGAAAGGGGACCTGCCTCTATCGATGGACGATTTAACAACGTTTATTTAAAAAAAAAAGAAAAGATCAAAAGATCTTGGGAGGAAAGAACGAAATTTGAAAATTGGACGAGTGTCCCACAAGGAACACACAAAAGTCCAAAGCGAAAAGGGAAACAATTAAACGATGTTTCGCCCGGGGTGAAGAGCGTCGGCTCGTCAGTGGATTCACTAGTCACCCTCAATCCAGACATCATTTAACACCATCGCACACTCTGACTTCCAACTCTGAAACACTCACAAATAGGCATCGTTCCGCATGGTACTTATTATAATTCGCCTGATACGGGTTCGTCCTGGCGTGTTAATCTTTCCAATAGGAATATGCTCCTAAGACAATTAAAACAAGAAGTTAAAACTTCCAAATCAGTTACATCAACCGAAAAGAATCTAAAAAAAGAAAAGATCAAAATATCTTGGGAGGAAAGAACGAAATTTGAAAATTGGACGAGTGTCCCACAAGGAACACACAAAAGTCCAAAGCGAAAAGGGAAACAATTAAACGATGTTTCGCCCGGGGTGAAGAGCGTCGGCTCGTCAGTGGATTCACTAGTCACCCTCAATCCAGACATCATTTAACACCATCGCACACTCTGACTTCCAACTCTGAAACACTCACAAATAGGCATCGTTCCGCATGGTACTTATTATAATTCGCCTGATACGGGTTCGTCCTGGCGTGTTAATCTTTCCAATAGGAATATGCTCCTAAGACAATTAAAACAAGAAGTTAAAACTTCCAAATCAGTTACATCAACCGAAAAGAATCTAAAAAAAGAAAAGATCAAAAGATCTTGGGAGGAAAGAACGAAATTTGAAAATTGGACGAGTGTCCCTCAAGGAACACACAAAAGTCCAAAGCGAAAAGGGAAACAATTAAACGATGTTTCGCCCGGGGTGAAGAGCGTCGGCTCGTCAGTGGATTCACTAGTCACCCTCAATCCAGACATCATTTAACACCATCGCACACTCTGACTTCCAACTCTGAAACACTCACAAATAGGCATCGTTCCGCATGGTACTTATTATAATTCGCCTGATACGGGTTCGTCCTGGCGTGTTAATCTTTCCAATAGGAATATGCTCCTAAGACAATTAAAACAAGAAGTTAAAACTTCCAAATCAGTTACATCAACCGAAAAGAATCTAAAAAAAGAAAAGATCAAAAGATCTTGGGAGGAAAGAACGAAATTTGAAAATTGGACGAGTGTCCCACAAGGAACACACAAAAGTCCAAAGCGAAAAGGGAAACAATTAAACGATGTTTCGCCCGGGGTGAAGAGCGTCGGCTCGTCAGTGGATTCACTAGTCACCCTCAATCCAGACATCATTTAACACCATCGCACACTCTGACTTCCAACTCTGAAACACTCACAAATAGGCATCGTTCCGCATGGTACTTATTATAATTCGCCTGATACGGGTTCGTCCTGGCGTGTTAATCTTTCCAATAGGAATATGCTCCTAAGACAATTAAAACAAGAAGTTAAAACTTCCAAATCAGTTACATCAACCGAAAAGAATCTAAAAAAAGAAAAGATCAAAATATCTTGGGCGGAAAGAACGAAATTTGAAAATTGGACGAGTGTCCCACAAGGAACACACAAAAGTCCAAAGCGAAAAGGGAAACAATTAAACGATGTTTCGCCCGGGGTGAAGAGCGTCGGCTCGTCAGTGGATTCACTAGTCACCCTCAATCCAGACATCATCTAACACCATCGCACACTCTGACTTCCAACTCTGAAACACTCACAAATAGGCATCGTTCCGCATGGTACTTATTATAATTCGCCTGATACGGGTTCGTCCTGGCGTGTTAATCTTTCCAATAGGAATATGCTCCTAAGACAATTAAAACAAGAAGTTAAAACTTCCAAATCAGTTACATCAACCGAAAAGAATCTAAAAAAAGAAAAGATCAAAAGATCTTGGGAGGAAAGAACGAAATTTGAAAATTGGACGAGTGTCCCACAAGGAACACACAAAAGTCCAAAGCGAAAAGGGAAACAATTAAACGATGTTTCG
Source organism: Oxystoma pomonae (assembly GCA_963921995.1). Classification (NCBI taxonomy): domain Eukaryota; kingdom Metazoa; phylum Arthropoda; class Insecta; order Coleoptera; family Brentidae; genus Oxystoma; species Oxystoma pomonae. The sequence goes on from OY998169.1 coordinate 16,387,944, forward strand.
CCCGGGGTGAAGAGCGTCGGCTCGTCAGTGGATTCACTAGTCACCCTCAATCCAGACATCATTTAACACCATCGCACACTCTGACTTCCAACTCTGAAACACTCACAAATAGGCATCGTTCCGCATGGTACTTATTATAATTCGCCTGATACGGGTTCGTCCTGGCGTGTTAATCTTTCCAATAGGAATATGCTCCTAAGACAATTAAAACAAGAAGTTAAAACTTCCAAATCAGTTACATCAACCGAAAAGAATCTAAAAAAAGAAAAGATCAAAAGATCTTGGGAGGAAAGAACGAAATTTGAAAATTGGACGAGTGTCCCACAAGGAACACACAAAAGTCCAAAGCGAAAAGGGAAACAATTAAACGATGTTTCGCCCGGGGTGAAGAGCGTCGGCTCGTCAGTGGATTCACTAGTCACCCTCAATCCAGACATCATTTAACACCATCGCACACTCTGACTTCCAACTCTGAAACACTCACAAATAGGCATCGTTCCGCATGGTACTTATTATAATTCGCCTGATACGGGTTCGTCCTGGCGTGTTAATCTTTCCAATAGAAATATACTCCTAAGACAATTAAAACAAGAAGTTAAAACTTCCAAATCATCATCAAAAGATCAAAAGATCTTGGGAGGAAAGAACGAAATTTCAAAATTGGACGACACGAAGTTTTAACGTTTATTTTTATTGGAATATTGTGGGGTTTTCAACGACCGCAACGAATGACGGATCAAAGATGCCAACACGTTGATAATTAAATAGAGTTAATTAATTTATATTCTTGAAACGTTTCTGTTTACGAGACAATTGTGGTCAAATAATCAATGCAGTTGCGGCCAATTTCAAAATATAACTGTATCTGACAGCTATAGAGGGCACCACCTTAGTCGCAAAATGGTTAGATTTTCAGTAAATCAAGAAATGATTATTGCCGCCATACTGTTTCCTCTTCCTGATTTGCGCCGATACGCCCATTTGTGTAAATCGTTAAAAAATTCTTGTTTTTTTCTGTATTTTCATGATTTTTTAGTTAGTTTTAGTAATTTCTAATTATTCTTCTAGACTGGCTTTCAGTATTTAAATAAAAAAATAATTTAGCATAAAATGAGAAGGATTGAAGGCCCGCTTATATTTTAAAGCAAAAATATCCACTTTTGACGGAAAACGAAGGATCTTTGGTAAATTTAGTGGATGCGAAACAACCACTTTAATGTTACAAATTAACTGTAGTTGAGTTATCTAGCTATGGTGTTTGGAAATTAGTCCATTTGTGGTTGCAGACGTGGAAATTATTATTCTGAGGGCACTTCAGGCGAAGTTGCTTCGGTGATGGTGTGGAAACGTAGGCAACGTCAACACAACTCAGAAAACTTCGCCAAATTGGTGCAAATGCGAGTTGCTAAAACGTTTATACGCCATTTCCACGCAACGCTAAGTCGTCTTTGACAACTTTAAAACGTCGACAAATTGTCCCTTGGGTCGGACAAAGCGATTTTATTTAAAACCGTTCTTATATGGTGCGTATAAACGTAGTAATTGTCATAGTTACTTCAAAAAGAGTTATATACAGGGTGTTTCACAACTTATGTATAAAAATGAAATACGTGATTGCTAATACTGGTCGTGTGTGTGAAATGACGGTTCATTTCACTTAAATTTGTTCAAAAGTTTTCCCGAAAAAATAACCCAAAATGTGCTAACACATTTCTTCGCCTTCGACTGTACATTGAAGCTTATAAAAAAGTACTTAACAAAAAAACAGTCTTCAAGCAAACAAGTTCGTTGCCGGTCCCGCTTCTTCTCCGTATCGTACTACAGAAAGTAAACAAACTATGAAATATTAGCTGATTCAGTTTTGAATGTGACGTCGCGTTTTTGTTTTCTATTTTATTGTAAAATTTCTTGGAAAATTAAACAGAGAATTAGTGGATATTGTTTTAATTTATAACGGAGCACAATAACCCGCCGCGCGCCGCAGAGGCTTATTTATTCCTGTTCCTTACATTAGTAGAGGTATGTCATTAGACACTGAAAGTACATTTTTCAACGCATCCGTATCGGTATTCCTAACACGTTCCAAACAAAGTCAAAATACGACTGACTTGACGACAGAATCTCGTTGCGTACGGAGGGATGCACGTATCGTTAGGGACCCACGAACGTACGTAACGATTTCAATCAGCAGTCCTGTCATCGCACCGTTCAAAAAAGCGGGCATCGTTCGAAACATCGCATAAACAAGTCAAAAATATGTGTATTTTGGCTTTATTTCGAACGCGTTAGGTATACCGATACTGATGCGTTGAAATATTTACTTTAAGTGTCTATTATTTGACCTTTTTATTTTGGTATGAGAATATTTAGCGCTTAGGAGTTTTGATCATATGTATCAAATTTCAACGAATCATTTGCATATATACTATTAATTCCCTAATTGAAAAATTTTTAAAGAGGCTTTTAAAAAAGGCGTAATCGTTTTTTTTTATATATATATTTTTGTATTACTTAATATGCCCCTTAATATGCTCTAAAAGTTTCTGACATAAGTTGTGAAACACCCTGTATATATTAAAAAAAGGCCGCATCTAAATCGAAATTTGGTTTTGTCGCCGAGTATACAATCTTAATTTACTTTATGGCAATGCAATTTTAGACAAACCACCTCTTCCTTAAGCTTTACCTGAAAATTTTCAGATTTATCACTTTCCAAACCTTTAGTAGATATGTTAACTCAAGGTGACACAAATTCAAAAACTATAAAGGAGAATCTCTTTAATAATACTCGAAAATGAGATAGATTTTTGATTTTGATTCGTCATCGCGTCTTCGTCAGGAAGTGTATTCGAATCGAAAAGTAGTTTAGGAAGAAATACATTCCAAGAAAAACCTCTTTATTGCGCAAGCGTCACTAGATTCAATGCTATTCCCCGGTTTCGGACCATGCGCCATAGATCTATGCCGCTCCCTGTTCAAGAATACACGTCCAGGCCGTCTAACAACTTGCACCTTACGATTAGCAGATACCTTACTTCGAGATCGATTTTGATCAAAACGATAAATAAATTTGACCAAAGCAAATACAACTGATTGGCTAAAAGCACGTGAGGAGACCCTAGGCATTTTCTCATATGCAACTATTTTAAAAAAGTTTTAAAACAATGACGTTACAGTTTGACAAGGCGCTTGTGGCTCGAATAAACTAATATTTCATCGGTTCCATCTCCAAAAACCAAAAATATAGAAGGAATCCACAAATATATTTATATAAAAAATCTTTGTGGAAAAGGTGGAAATAAATACGCTAGGAATTGACGAGAAGTTAGCCACAGTATTTGACGTAACTAATGCCTAGTCTACAGTCCAACGTCTTGCCAATGATTTCTATTTCTCTCTTTGTCGAAAAGAGTGAGAAGCAATAGAAGGCAGCGGCAAAAAGGCGAAAGACGCATGCGCTAGTTCGAAACGAACAAAAAGTTCGTTTCGAAACCATTTAAATTGGTGGGAAAGTGACGTCACTGATAAAAAGCGGGAAAAATTGATATTTAAACTGATTTTATAAATAATAAAAAAAACAAAACCTTTTCAATTTTATGCGGATTTTACTAAATTTTTGGGAAGAAATATAGAATTTTCTAGGTTGTAAATGGTTTTGGGGAACTAATAACACGAGATTTCAAAGTTGTGACGTTACTAATCAATGACGTATTTATTGACAAAAATTTTCAAAAAGGGTTTAATGTAAGAAAACGTCTCCTTTCAGAATTACGCTGAAAAACTAACCTCATTTTTTATCTCCAAATTTGGTATATTTGAAAAAAAAGAAAAAATAGCGAATCTCCAAAATAAACGGCAATTCATGTCACTCGCTTTTTTCTCCAAATCAACTACATATTCTGTTTAAATTAGATGGTCCAAGTTCCAGTACATAAATTTGGCCCACTAAATACTAATATTAAAAAAAAATATTTTTGGGTTCAAAATATCAACTCCGAGGCTGTCCTCAACTCTGGTTAAACATAACTATTGGTTATTATTTTAACAATATCGGATTTTTGAACCTTCGTCTTCTTTGTACATCAACATTAAAAATGTTTAAGATCATCAACTCCGAGGCAGTCAACTCCGAAGCACAGACAATTTAGATTGCAATAGTAAGTATAAAACCTGACAAAAAACTGTAAATTATTATTTTTAGTTAATAAAATATATGAAAAAACCTGCTCAAAACAAGTTTAGTAAGTACCGAGTCTGTTAAAAATCAACTTTGAGGCAATTGATATTTTGTTTTTTTTTTATAAAAACTTTAGTTCTTTTTTATTAAATGGAAGCGGTTCATATAGTTTTATTGTATCCCAGGTTTACTTGAATTTTTAACCACCTAAATTTAAATTAATAATGATTTACGCCAATGCAGTCAACTCCGAAGTCACAACTTCTAAGTTTTTCAGAAAATACTTAAAAACGATCTCTGCTGAGTAAGTTTAGTTACTCATTTTCCAAAAGTTCTGCAAAAATGAAGTCATTGGAAAAAACTTTTCAACTCAATTTTATCTACCTTTAACCTGCCGCTTATTTTGGAGATTCACTCACACGTGGAGGCATTCACGAGAGAAATACCAAACCCAAATAACACAGCGTGCTGTAAATAAGTTGGGATAATGTTTCCGCAGCAAAACATATAACAATAACGCTTTTCGTGACTTCTGCCACAACGTTTTGAAAGCGTCATGAAAATATTGTCACAGCTATTTTGAGGAATATTCTTTGCCTGTGAAAACGTCTACGGCAGCTGAGAATACAGCATTTTTGCACATGAAAGCAATGTTGTTTAAAATTTAACTTCCCTGACAAAAAATGTATCTAAAAATAGCAATTAAATCAAAATTTTCCTCCAACTTAAAAGACTGAAGATAGAAGACAACTAAAATAAATATTAGTGATGTTTAACAATAAAACAATCAAAAATACGCATTTTGTGGACTTTCCAACAGTCAAATCTTTGTGCCGGGGCTTCGCACAAATATTTAATCCAAAATTAAAGAAAAACCATCATGTCTTGCATGTTTTCTTAATTTTGAAAGATTTTCAGACTTGGATTTGAGCATATTTATGTAAAAAGAATTATTTTTTCACAAATTTTTGAGGGGTTATGTTTCGCCATAATCTAAAACATGGCCACTCGCCCGCGCGTGCAGCCAAGCATCTTTGCATTTTTTTTAAACAATAACTCTAAAACAAAAGCAAATCTTGGAGTTATTGCTTTGGGCTCACGGTCCCAGCCTAGCGGTAAAGGGCGCTTATTGTCAAATGCTAAATAGCATTGAAAGCAGCTGCATTTTGATAAAAATTGCACTAGGATACAAAAAATAATTGGCGTTGCCATCTTCAGTTGTATTTTAAGAAAGAAAGTAAAGATGGAAACTATTTTGTTAGTTAAGTTTTAGCATATTTTTAGGTATAAATTTTACCTTTAAAAGTTGATTATTATAGAGAGATTAAAAGAGCTGTACTAACGTTTTTGCAGCATTCACTTGGCTTTAAAGTCTATATTGTCGAAGCTGTGTTACATGGGAAAGTATTATTTGAAATGAAAACTTTTACAAACCTGATTTAGAATGGTGCGCTGCCTAAAATTCCTACCGCAATACAAACATCCGTAAGGTTTTTCGTTGGTGTGTATCCTCAGATGTTGGGTCAGATGACTTTGTTGCCTGAACCGCTTTCCGCACTCCGGACACGGATACGGCCTGCTTTCAATGTGAATGCAACCGTGCTGTAATAACGTCGATTTTTGCTTAAACTCCTTTTGACAGATGGGACACCTGACGTAGAGGGGCATTCCCGCCGATCGGCCATGTTGAATTACGTCTGATAAACCCTTACCTAGCAAAAAGATAACTTGTTTTAGTATACAGACTTATGTAGTGTGGATACCAGTAAATAACGGTGAAATATGAGGTCAGTCAAGCCACACCCCCCCCTTAAAAGCGATTCAAGTTTTGATATGCTTATAATTTTGAACCAATTTCGAACTAATTTTTGACGACTTTTAAAAATTTTGAACCATGCTCCTTCTCGGTTTTTTTATATTCAAAATAAAAGGGGGGGGTGCAGCCGGACGTCAAGCTACAACCCCCCTCATTTAAAGGGTAGAGCAATCATCCGAAAATTAAGAACTAATTTCGAACTCCTAATATCACCAAAAAGAATTTCGAAAAATGGATGTTTTTTTTTAAATATGGTGGGAGGTGCAGGTTGACGTAAAGCCATACCCTCTCAAAAAAAATTTCGAACTTTGATATGCTTATAATTTTGAAGTAATTTTAAACTAATTTTGTACAACTTTAAAAAATTTTAACCACCCTAATATCTGTGATTTTTTATATTTATTCAAATAGGGTATGGCTTTACGAATATATATATAGGGTGGGCCACAAAATTCCGCACTTTTTTAATTAGCTATAACTTTTGACGTGATTACTCGATTTTGAAATATATTGGCTTTTTGAAAAAAAAAATTCACAACTTTCAAAAAATTGAAGATGGCCCCCCTGAAAAAAATTTATGTGCGACACTGAACAAACTCTAAAGCTTTCACTACAATTTTTTCTGTGTATATTGAAGTATCATTTAATTAAATCAGTTGGGAAATAAAAACGTTATAGGTTTTTTAACTACGAGTGTTTTGGCTTCGCATTGAAAAAAATCACAAAATTACATACATTTTCCATTTGCTATATCTTTTGACCTAATTATTTAATTAATTACTTTTTTATTTCTTATCCGATTTAATTAGGCGATACCTCGATTTTCGAAGACAAAAGGGAGATTTGGAAATACTAATTTTTATTTTAAACAAAAATAAGGCGTATAAAAGCTAACCTTTTTTAAAACTATCCGCCATCCTGATTTTTTTTAATGTCAAATTTTGTCTCTTTGAACAATATTTTTTTCAGAGGCAACAATAAATTCAAAAAATATGTAATTTTGTGATTTTTTCCAATGTTAAGCCCAAACACTCATAATCTAGAAGCTTATAACTTTTTCATTTCTTAACCGATTTAAGTAAGTGATACGTCAATATACACAGAAACAACGAGCATTTGTAGTGAAAGCTCTAAAGTTTGTTCATTGTCGCACATAAATTTTTTTCGGGGGGGGGGGGAGAAAATTACACATTTTTTAAAACTGTCCGCCATCTTGGATTTTGCAGAAATTTTAAATTTTCAACTGAATCGAAAAAGTATCACGTTTCATCTATCTAAAAAACTAATACCTTTAAAAATCGAGCACTTATGTCAAAAGCCAATCCAAAAAGTGCGGAATTTTGTGGCCCACCCGATACTAGAAATCACGTAAGAAAAAGTATTTCCATCTTTGTTGGACATTTATTGGTACCTATACAGACCGCTTCAAGCTACTGCGAACATAGGCGGAATCAAGTCCAATTTACTCTCCGTGCCGTACGACCGAGGTGGATTCGAAGCACGCTGCAGTGTTATCTTTTGGAAATTCATTTTGTTTTATTTCTGCCTTGCTCGAGAAACAGATGGGTAAGTTCTTAATTGAAATAATACATTTTTAAAACTAAAAATGGATGTCTACGAAGTTGCCGAAAAAGTGCAGATGGTCAAATGGTCAAATCGTCATAACCCAACACACGTTCGATATTGGTCAAGGGAAAATTTGCATTTGTATTTTGACGTAAGAACACAGTATCTCCAAAAACTAAATGTTTGGGGGGAGGGTATTGTAGGGGAACACGTAATTGGGCCATTTTTTATTAACGGCAATTGCAATTTGAATGGTCCTAGATACTTGGATCTACTGCAGCAGCACATTATTCCAACTTCTAGGCAGTTGTTAGGTTTAAGATTTGGTGAAACATGGTTTCAACAAGATGGTTGTTCCGCTCACAATGTTGGCCTTGTTAGGGAATATCTTGATAATGTATTTCCTAATCGGGTTATAAGTACACGGGGAACTATTTTATGGCCAGCTCGATCTCCCGATCTGGCTCCTAATGACTTCTATCTGTTTTTGAAGAAGCTTTTCAAATTATCACCCCTAACATGCTTGGAAACGTTAGAAGGGGTTTTTATAGTAGGCTCGGATATTGTCTAGCCGAGCAAGGAGGACTTTTCGAACATTTGCTTTAATTTTTTTTTGACTGGGAGAATCTTTTTGATTTTTAGAATGTATTATTTTATTTTGAGAACTTGCTTTTGTTTTGTTTCTCCTTATTATTTTCATTGTAACACGTCGTCACTGATAAATCTGAGCAGTTGACAATAAAACGCTCTTATTTATCAGTGACAAAAAATAAGAAAATTACGTTATAAAAATTTGCGTATTTATTGACCAAATTCCGGTTTCATTGACTACGCTCCACACAGCACCGTAGTTAGAGGCGTACTAAATACAAAAGGCGAAAGGCGGCGAACGACGATCGGAAGCCTGAGTGTTGGTTGCTCCACTGATAGGCGTGCGGTGTCTCTGCATGTACGTACACTGGCAAATTAGACTTCTTCCGCCCTATGTTCGCAGTAGCTTTAAGCGGTCTGTATATGGGCATGTGTAAAGCACGACCTGATTTTTTGAATATAAAAAAAACCAGGAAGGAGTGTGCTTCAAAATTTTTAAGCATATTATAGTTCGAAATTTTTTTGAGGGGGGTGTGGCTTGACGTCAACCTGCACCCCCAACCATATTTAAGAAAAAACCAAGGTTACTAGTGGATTTTTTGAAATTCTTTTGGGACATTTGCTTTTCATTTTTCTTTACGCTTTAAATAAGGGGGGTGTAGCTTGACGTCCGGCTGCACCCCCCAATTTTTAAAATTCGAATATCTTTGTGGGGGGGGGGGTGTGGCTTGAGTGACCTGAAAAAAGACTGTTCTTGATTAGAAAACCCGCACGCACATGGATGATTCAGCGGCGCGCGGCGCGGGCGGCGTGGGGGTACGTCTTACCTCGTCAAATGGTAAACTGGAAATAAGAAATAAATTTGCATAATTGACCCAAATTAACCAAAAACCCCATGTGGGGCGGTGATACCCCCCGCATCTGGGGCTAGAATAATTCCAGGGAATAGCTGACACAAACTAAACTTGGCTAAAACTAACATTTTTTTATCTTTTTTGGGTTTGTGGGAATCCACAAATGTGTTACCCATGGTTACCCAGCAAACATGCTTCCCTCGGGCCTTCGTCGGTCCGATGTCGATTTACGACATCGGACCAGCAGGATTTTTTGTCCGCTTTACGATGTATGTTTGCCGATGCAGCGTTAGACTGTGGCCCGTCGTCGGACCAATGGTAAATTTTACTTTTTGCTGACATCGGCATACCGTCGCCGCACGATTAAGGTCCGATATGGTTTAACCACATTGTACCGACCATTCGCCCATAACTGCTTAATTTGGTCGGTCTAACGTAGGCAAGCTGGTCTCGGCCCGACATCGGTAAACTATTCAAGTCCGACATTGGTTTTCAAAAGCGGTCCAACGTCGGCGATTGACGGAGGTCCGTCGGTGGTAGGTTAAAGCGGCCCGACATTGGCAAACTACAAAGTTTCGATAATACCGGTGCCTAACCAGTCGGGCTGGTTTAAGTGGCAGGAGAGGTGATTCGTGTAGAGAAGTACCACCATCTTGTCAAGTCCGCATTCGAGTTTTGAAATATCTTTGCTCTTATATATATAATATTATCTTCCACTGTACAGGGAATAGGTACATTAGCGACATCTCTACATACTAAGAAGAAACTGTTAAGCAGTTTAAAAATTTTAAGGTGACGTAATCGGACCATCGTCGGTTGCCGATTCTCGACCAATCAAACAAAGTTCCAATCGGACCATCGTCGGCCCTAAAGCAGATAAAGTAGTCGTCGGCATAAAGTCGACTATAGTAAATCGGGCCATCGTCAGTTGCCGATTCTCGACTGATTAAAGAAAGTTCCAATCGGACCATCATCGGCACTAAAAAAGATAAGGTTTGCGTTGGCATAATGTCGACTATAGTAAATCGGGTCATCGTCAGTTGCCGATTCTCGTCCGATTAAACAAAGTTCCATTCGGACCGTCGCCGTCGTCGGTCCTAAAGCAAATAAAGTGGGCGTCGGCATAAAGTCGACTATAGTAAATCGGGCCATCGTCAGTTGCCGATTTTCGACCGATTAAAAAAAGTTCCAATCGGCCCATCGTCGGTCCTAAAGTGGTGTCGGCATAAAGTCGACTGTAGTAATGTGGACCTCCGTCAGTTGCCGATTATTGACTGAAAACTGAAAATCGGAATCTGACCATCATCGGGCCAGAGTGTAGTCGCCGATGCCGACACACTGCCGACGTTGTCGACATTGACCCGATTCAATGCCGACGATTTGTGTTTGCTGGGTAAGGATTGTTACCAGCCCAATTGTTGGTTTAAAACAACTACAGGTAAAACTGTAGTATAACAAAGCTTTTACCAAATTTTTAGGCTATGGCTGCCCGATATATTCTAATCACAAAAATTTAGTTGCAGTAAGTAAGTTAAATTAGCTCTTTTATGAAAGAATCTTAGTTTTTGATAAATTAACTGTAAAACTAATTTTGATTTTTTATTTTTATTTATGTAGGTAGGGACACTTGTTCCCCATAAAACCGAACACTAACTAACAAAGAAAATCAAAAATGCTATCCCTAATAACACATAACGGCCCGGGGACGTCCTTTTTAGGTCCCCATAGGTCGCGAATGTCCCAGACCTAAAAATTACGCCCCTGGAACGTTCCAAGAAGAAGGTCTAAAAACAATTCCAAATGAACGTTCAGGGGACGTCCTTTTTAGATCCCCATAGGTCGTGAAAGTTACAGCCCTAAAAAGTACGTCCCTGGAACGTTCCCAGAAAAAGATCTGAAAACAGTTCCAATGGAACGTTCAGGGTACATCCTAAACAGAGACGCATGTACTGCAGTTTTAATTAGCTACTCATTTAGCAACTAGATGGCGTACTTTGGTAAAATATTTTCTATTTTTTCCACATTCATTTGATATAATAAGAGATACTTGTATTTTATATATAAGAATATACCGTGGACATTCAAATAAGAACGACCAAGGATCGTCCAAGTAAACGTTCCAGGAACTTCCAAAGGAACGTTCCCAAGACGTTACAATTGACGAAATTGTTCGTCCCGGGAACGTTCCCTGAACGTTTCACGACGTCTAAAGACGTTCCTGGAACGTACCATTGGTCACGCCGGAACTTTCCAGGGACGTTTTTGAAACGTACTTGTGTTATTAATATGTATTTTAAAGCAAAGCAAAAAGTCATATACCTTATATTATATTTACATTTTTTTAATCTTGTGAGAAATACATATGATATGCTATCTATAATTCCGTCAAAACTTACCCTGTCCTTGTTTAAGGTACTGAAGTGGATTAAAGTTTCCATTCGGACTAAACATCGAATGGTTCAACCCTTTGGCGTCCTTAAAGTACGCCGGGTATTGCAAGTTGCCTATTGAGCCGTTCGGTGAAAAGCAGTTGGTTCGATCATTGTTGTTGGGCGCGTTTTCTCCGTCACCGTAAGTCGACGTCACCTCCTCTTTTCCTTCTTCGGAGGGAAAAGGAACGTCTTGAGGCCACAGGGTAGGGTGTATACCGTTTTTGAACACCAAGTGAGGACTTACGTCTGTAAAAAGAATAGATGGTTAAATTATAGCTTAATTTTAAAATAGTAGGGTTTTCGATCTACGCACTGCTCTCAGAACACCCGCAGCCAGAGCAGTCACGTCACAAACCTGTCCGTGAGTGATCTGAAGGGAATAGGGCAGTATAAAAAAAGTAATATGGCCGATCCAATATGGCCGCTGTAAGGTAAACAAACCTTTCACCTATGTATGATTCACCACACTCGCAAGCAACTTGGTAAATACATTCCTTATTTTGTTTGTTCTCCGGTTTTGTTTTACTAAGAAGGCTTCGAATTGTATTAGTAGATTTAAAGGCTGTTTTAATATTAAAGTTGTTCGCTACTCTTCGAATTTTCTCTGATACTCCTTTAATGTATGGAATTGTAAGGAATGCATTTGCCTGGTTTAGATCTTGTAATATCTGTCCCTTTTTCTGAAATTTAGAAATACTATCTGTTATAAGTTTAAGGCTGTAAACATTCTGCTGCAGATCCTTCTTAATGTTTCTTATTTTGATTTCTAAGTCATGAGAATTGTTACAAATTTGAACGGCTCTGTTATACAGAGTTCTTATTATGCCTCGTTTGGTTGTAGCAGAATGATTTGAACCTTGATTTAAGTATTGTCCTGTGTGAGTGGGTTTACGATAGACTGTTGTTCTGATGTCGCTTTCACTCGTTTCACAAGTACATCAAGAAAAGGAATTTGACAATTTTGCTCCAACTCCATTGTGAATTTAATGATGGGTCTTATGTTATTTAGGTGGTGAAGAAATTCTGAAAGTTGTTGGTCATTCCCGGTCCAGACAATAAAAGTATCATCAACATATCTTAGCCAGAGCTTAAGCTTATATATTGCGGTATCAACCGCGTGTGATTCGAACCTCTCCATGTAAATATTAGCCACCACTGGCAAAAGAGATGAACCCATTGGCAGACCGTCATCCTGAGCATAAAATCTATCTTTCACCTGTAAATAAGACTTATGTAGACAGCACTCTAACAACTCCATCACTCCCTCCAGCGGCAGGCTGACACGTTCACAAAGGGATTCGTCATCAATCAGTCTCTGCTAACGAATCCCTTTGTGAACTTACCAGTCTGCCGCTGGAGAGAGTGATGGAGTTGTTCGAGTGCTGTCTACAGAACTCTTATTTTTAGGTGAAAGATAGACGGTCTGCCAATGGGTTCATCTCTTTCGCCAGTGGTGGCTAATATTTACATGGTATGTTTCGAATCACACGCTGTTAATACCGCAATATATAAGCCTAAGCTCTGGTTAAGATATGTTGATGATACTTGTATTGTCTGGACCGGGAATGACCAACAACTTGTCAAATTCCTTTTCTTGATGTACTTGTCAAACGAGTAAAAAGCGACATCAGAACAACAGTCTATCGTAAACCCACTCACACAGGACAATACTTAAATCAAGGTTCAAATCATTCTGCTACATCCAAACGAGGCATAATAAGAACTTTTTATAACAGAGCCGTTCAAATTTGTAACAATTCTCATGACTTAGAAATCGAAATAAGAAACATTAAGAAGGATTTGCAACAGAATAATTACAGCCTTAAACTTATAACGGATACTATTTCTAAATTTCAGAAAACGGGACATAGATTACAAGATCTAAACCAGGCAAATGCATTCCTTACAATTAAGGAGTATCAGAGAAAATTCGAAGAGTAGCGAAAAACTTTAATATTATAACAGCCTTTAAATCTACTAATACAATTCGAAGCCTTCTTAGTAAAAGAAAACCGGAGAACAAACAAGTTCCTTGTGAGTGTGGTGAATCATACATAGGTAAAACAAAAATACCACTATCTGTTAGGTTTAAGGAATATCAGACGAATACCCAAAGAGGTGAAACCACGAAATCAGGAATCGCCGAACATGCATGGTCAAAACAACACCGAATGAAGGGAACAGAACCAAAGGTTCTGCACAAGGAGTCACACTGGAAGAAACGAAAATTCCTTAAAGCTGCCTTTATTGGGTAGAATCAGGGTATTTTCAGTAAACCAAGTGTTGAAATTCCAAATATTTGGAAGCCCCTTCTTGGGTGGAGCCAACTTCTTAAACTTCACGGTTAAGTGATTTCCCATAGTATATAAGTAAGTAGCCTTAGAAATAGATTGTAGTTTGCACCTGAAGACGATCAGAGATTGTACTGATCGAAACGTCGTGTATGAATAAAATATAGACAATGGAAGTCCGAAACACAGAGTTAACTTCAAATACATCATTGTCTCAAACAAACTCAAAATTCCTCTACCTATCTCTGTCGCACCCGTGTAATTACAGATAACGTCACCTCCCTCAAATCAGATAGTGCAACTGTCTCTCTTCAAGCCGATCTGGTCCGATCTTCAGACTGAAGTGAGAGAGACAATGCCTATTCACACTGTGCAAGTGCGAGAGAGATAAAAGTACATGACATTGCCTCTTTAAACTGCGAATTTTGAGTTTATTCATTCAGATTACACTATAAAAAAGACACTTTGTTTAATCTGAATCTTTTTTCACTTTCCCAAAATTTTTATTTTTATTAGCGTTACGTCTTATGATAAATCGCTTTGTTTACCCTACAGCGACCATTTTTAAAGGGCCATCACGTGATTAATGGCTGACTTTGACAATTTGTTAGACACTCCTATTCCGAATCCGAATACGAGCACTCGACTTGCGATCATAAATCGAACGCATTTACGCTCTAAAATTAATTACATAACCCCAGATTTTGTTTGCTTTTTTGTTAACTTTTCGGGACATATTTTCGTGGGGCCGCCCCCTAGGGGGTTCATGCAAAGGTTGTTTAGTAGTGGAATTCAACATATAAAGCTTTACTTGACACTGGCGCACCGAGGAGGGAAGGGTTTGGAGTTAAAACACCCCCTCGAGAATCCTGGTTATGTACAATTGGCAAAATTAAATAACTGTAGGAACAAAATATATAGGGAATAAAATACAAGAGCCGGGACTTTAATTTTTAAAAAAAACTTAAAAAAATCATAAATTGCAAAATTTTTCGCCTTCGGCGCTATAACATCTGTCATTTGTACTACTTCGTTCGTTCATGATCGCTATAAAAATATTTCATTTTTTTATTTGTTTTCAATTTGGATCACCATCAAAATGTAATGTGTGTAATGTAATTTTATCAAAACATTTTGCCTATGTAAAAAATGGAATTTTAAGTATCAATTTCGCAAAAATTTTTGCCTGAGGCGCATTTTAGCACTTTTGCAAACAAATTAAGGGTAAATAAACAACTGAAATTTCCAAAACATCATCAATATTTATAATTTTAGTTTCATTTTAAGCCAAAAATTGTATTTTAAGTGTTATTTTCTCAAAACATCAAATTTTGGATAAATAAATAAACAAACATAGGGTTGTAATAGCGTCTTTCTGGAAAAAAAGGAAAAAAAATGTTGCTTTTTTTTCAAATTGCGGTATGTTAACTTTTTGTTTGTTGGCTGCGTTATGTGGTGTTTGTTACTGTTTTTATTACACTTAAAAAATTAGAAGAAAAAGAAAAGGTGTCTGTTAAATGGTTCTCATCTACAGATTGATTTATATACTTTTTGTTTTAGTATAAAAGAAAAATTGTGTTTTTAATTGTGGTTGTACAGTTAGTTTCAGATAAAATGCGTACATGGAAATACAAAATACAACGTTTTTTCTTCGTGTAGATGCGCCATTTCATACTATTCATTTTGCACCCGTCATATACCATGACATATTTTATTTTTGATTTAAGTCAATCATTGTCAATAATTTTTGACTTTACAAAATTACTGTTTGAAAATGGTTCCGCAACTTTTGGCCTTTACGAAATCGCAGATAATTTTGATATTACTAAAACCACTGTGGTCAGAATTTCGAAACGATCAATGCCAAGAACATCAGTCTTTAGATCAAAAGCGGGGTACCGTTTTGCAAAATCAGGTGAGCACAGAGGAACAGGATGGACAATTACTGAATAATTTGCGAGAAAACCCATTTTTCACAGCTGCTGAAGCCGATCTACAGCATGCAGACGAGTGAAAAATTCTGAACCTAAATGTCGCATTGCAGCAAAGAAGCCTCTCTTGACAGAACAACAAAAACAAATACGACTGATCTTTGCTCTCAATTACACTGCAGAGGATGACGAATATTGGGAAAGGGTGATTTTTACTGATGAAAAAATTGTTCAATCTTCTTCGGATAGTATATCGCCCACGAAGTCGGTTTATTGAGCGATATACCCACCAGCTTAATAGAGCAGGACACTTCTTAGTGAACATGTGAGGTTGGATGTCTGCTAGAGGGTTAGGTGTTTACTGGAAAATTAAAGGAAGATTTACCGCAGTTAGATATTTGGAAATTTTAGGAGGGGTAATAGTGCCGTCAATTGATTTTTTATATCCAAACAATGAAATAATTTTTCGGTAGGAGAATTGTCCTGTTTACACAACTAATGCTGTGCGTCGCTGGTTTCAAGACCAAAATATAGAAGTGCTGCTTTGGCCATCGACCAGTTCCGACCTTAACCCCATCGAAAATATTTGGGGAAGATTAGTCAAAATAATATATGAACATAATTGGAGGCCGCAAAATGCCGAAGAACTTTTAAACGCTATACTTAATGCATGGGATTATGGTTCCTAACGTTGAAGAATATTGTCGAAATTTGGCTTATTCCATGCCACGTCGATTGGAAATGGTTACTGAAAAAAATGTAGCCGCCATTAACTATTAGTTTTTTTTTTGGTTTTCATCTTAATGTTAAATGAATTTAAAATAATTTGTTTGTTTATGAAAACGCATGCATAAACAGCTCTGTGTAGTTCCTCGCTCGTGACAAAGGGTTGTTAGTTTGTTAGCCTTATTTAAGAAGTTTAAATTAGGTACTGACAAAATAATAAATAATCCTCCAACAGTTGCAGTTTTTAATAATTAGGTTCATTAAATTTTTTTCAAAATCATAGGTAAACTATAACAATAATACAAATATATTCATTAGCAGGTAGTGCCCCAGGTGGATACTAAAAAGCGTAGGTATTGCTAAATACACTGAAAAAAAAACGTAGTTGGGTTTTTCATGTACGCATTTTATGTGAAACCAACTGTACTTACCTGAGTTTAAAAAAAATTATTTTTTACATTTTGTAATTTAAAAAGTAAAACGTGTTTGTTTGTTTTGTTTCTTAAATTTTAACTATTTTATGTATTCATTTTGTAGTGCCCTGATGATGAATCTATAAAAAGTCGAAACGTCAGCATTGGAAACAAGGAATTTCTGGTGTTTTTTTTGACCCTATCCAACCTATCCCTTTAAATTAAAATTATTGGATCGCTAACCAACTAAGAAAACAATTTTAAATTTGGATAACACCCTGCCCCCTACATGTGAGGCCAGGTCCGCGCTTGTAAGAACCCGTTTCGTTGTATCAATTATGGTCACATTTTTACTTCAATTTTTTTAAAATTATTTATCCTTAACCCCCCCCCCCCCCTCGAAGCTAATACCTGGGTGCGCCACTGTCTATTGTGTTGATCCAACTCCTTGAGGCAAGAAAAAGCGGTCCGCCAGAGATCCGTTCTTAAATCGAAGAAACAAATCTTTTTTAGATTGATCACGGATCACTCGGGAACGGTTTTTTGAGCGTAGATCGAAAGCGCTATAAGTTTGTACCAAATTTCAGCTACACGGGATTTAATGTCATGCGTGTAAAATGTTTCTTGTTTTGTAGTATTATTTTTGCTGCACGTTAATTTATTTTGTAAAAAAAAATCTCTTATCTAAACTCACGATTTTTCTTCTTTCGATTAGAATTTTTTCAATACTCTAAAATCGGTTCGATTTTTGTTTTAAAGGAAAACTTATCCTTTTTATTTATGGTGGGGGTAACTTTAACTCTTAAAACTTAAATAGGAAAACTGGTTCATGAGGTACATTGATGAAAAGGTAAGTTAGTTTTTACCAAACTGTCAAAAGTTTTATTTTATAAAATTTCTTGCAAGTGTGGTAAATTGTACATCGGAAAAAATTCCACACCAGTACTTTTTAACTAATCAAAATGTATTTGTATTGGAATTTTTTTCGCTTTAAGAGCCAGGACCTCCAGGGCAAATCGTATTCTGGAAATCCTGGCCAAACAAAAAGTGCTAGAGGGCTGAAATTTTGCACACATATTAATTATGTGACTTCCAATTGCGCTATGTGCCCAATGTGCCAAATCTTAAATTTTGGAATTTATTTTTTTTTAAATAAAGTTTTCTTTTGGAAGTTAAATTTTAGGCTTGTATGCAAAATCTCATTTCTCTAGTATTCTTCGTTTGGCTATGATTTCCACAAAACGAAAATTGCTATTTTGCACAATATGGCAACCACTGTTTAAGGTATCTGAAACAGTTTTTAAACTTCAGTTTTTAAACGAATTTCTTATTTTAAATTCACTTGGTTTGGCAACACTTTTATTTCAACCATAAACAAAAAATAAATAAAACCCAGATTATCAGTTTACTTAACATATGATAGTGGCTGGAAACTTTGTGAATAAAGTATCGTTATTTCTAAAGGTGTCACCAATGCGGCAGACATTTTCAGTGCGACTTTGTCAGTAATCCATAAAATAACCTAAATGTTAATTTTTCAAACAAACGTTGCCACATTGTGGTTGTGCTACATAGTGGGGTACCCTTTTCTTAAGGTAGAGATTCTTTTTTTTCTGTAAGTCAACTGAGCTCGTTGTGACGTTTAAAACGGGTCATGTGATATCCATACTTTTTGATATGAAATAAACCGAATAAGCTAAACTTCATCAAAATCAAAAAAGTGCTCCAAGCCTTGTCTTAGTTTTTACAGAATGTGCCTGCCATTGAAAATTCCACCAATTCTGACGTTTATTTGACTCCAAAAAGTATGGATAAACGTTTTATGTGGGGAATTTTCTTATCGAATACCGCGCGAGGTTAAATTAAATCCTAATTTTTTTTCTCGCTCATGATTTCGACAAATTTTCCTTCGACTTCGACTCGGGATAATTTTCAAAATATTCATGAGCTCGTAAAAATTTCCGGAAATAATTTAACATCTTGTGGTGGGTATTACCTCACTATGAAAATAATTGTAATTTTTTCTAGAAGTAATAAAAAAGTAAGTAAGTAAGTATTACCAGGGACATCTTAAAGGTAGAATAAATTACCATAAAGGGTAACTCTTGAATTCGTCAAAATTAAAACAAAATAATCCTCACGCAATGTGGGGAGAACTCCATAAAATTAAATAAAAAATGAAAAAAATATCAGCTTGCATTTGTTTGTTTGAAAGTTTGAGACATTATGTGTTTGAAATTAATTCTGTGTTTCGGACTTCCATTGTCTATATTTTATTTATACACGACGTTTCGATCAGTACAATCTCTGATCGTCTTCAGGGGCAAATTGCCATCTATTCCTAAGGCTACCTACTTGTATACGGAATAGAAGGGGCTTCCAAATATTTGACTTGGATTTGAACACTTGGTTTACTGAAGATACCCTGATTCTGCCCAATAAAGGCGGCTTCAAGGAATTTTCGTTCCTTCTAGTGTGACTCCTTGCGCAAAACCTTTGCTTCTGTCCACTTCATTCGGTGTTGTTTTGACCATGCATGTTCGGCGATTCCTGATTTCGTTGTTTCACCTCTTTGGGTATTCGTCAGACGAATGAAGTGGACGGAAGCAAAGGTTTTGCACAAGGAGTCACACTGAAAGAAACGAAAATTCCTTTAAGCTGCCTTTATTTGGCAAAATCAGGGTATTTGTGTTGAAATTCCAAATATTTGGAAGCCCCTACCTGGACGGAGTCAACTTCTTAAACTTTACGGGTGTGTGATTTCCCACAGTATATGAGTACGTACCCTTAGGAAGAGATTGTAGTTTGCACCTGAAGACGATCAGAGATTATGCTTATCAAAACGTCGTGTATAAATAAAATACAGAAAATGAAAGTCCAAAACATTCAGTTAATTTCAGCTTGCATTTGTCTAAATTAAGATGAATCGCCACCAACGCCGACGTGCAGCAAAAACAACAAAGGAAAAACTGAAATTCTCATTCATGTTTAGACGATGCAGTTGTCTGCAACGCCTAACTTATTAGCATATAGATTGTATTAATCAATCTGGTTGAGAACTAGAGGCAGTCCTTCTCTACAAGACCTTATTTTTTTGTTCGCGTGTTTGCCACTGTGGCTCTAAAGAACTACAAGTTTTTAAAGGGTAAAATTCTACTGTAGCAGACGGATATTCCATGCGAACGTCAACCAGGGGGGTAATTTCATAAAATCCAAAATTGCAAAGGCATAAGAGATAGAAAACTTTTAAAATTCGTACAAGTTAAAAAAAAACGGAAAATTCTAGCATGAAAAAGTGTCCCGTCCGTTATGTCTTTTCTGTAACGACTCGGTCATAATTGTGCATGACTTTGACCAACTTAAGTAGAGCCTTAAATACACATGACTTATGGGCCAAAACTGAAAAGATTTTTGTCCAAATGACTTCAAAGTTGAAAAATTTAGGTCCTTACATCCACCAGAATTTTTGAAATATTCATGTCAAACTTTAATTATTTTACAATAGGGCCATTTCCAAATAAATAAAAGCAAATATTTCTTCTAAATCCTCCAAATTAAAAAAAAAAAATTATGAAAAAATAATAATGATTTCCTTTGAGTTAAAGATTTAAAAAACACTTGGCAACAACGCAATTCGCTGCATACCTGAGTCTCTCACCTCCGACCCTCTCTTCTCTCTACAGCATAGTGCATATTGCATCTTCCGTTGTTCGTTGAGAAGGTTGTCAGTCGCGCGAGTCTACCTGACGCCATTATTTTCGCGAGTTTTTTGCAGTTTGGTGTGTAATTAAACTGAATTAAAAAGTTGTCTAATCAGGAATACGCTGACATGCTATTAGTATATGGGGAAGCTCGCAGAAATGCGACAGATTTTACCAGCGCAACGGCTTAAAAAAGAGTTTATTTTTAAAAAGGAAGTGTGCCCTACAAGTGTACAAACAAATGCTTAAAAGAAGTGTTTTTTTAGTGTTTACAAAAAAATAATAAAAAAATATTTTTTACATATTAAAAAGAGCATTGAGAATTGTCTGATAGGTGTTGTACTTTTTTATAATTAAAGTGGACCAAGGAAATCTTTATTTCGATACCCAAAAAGGACTTTTACATAAACTTTTACAACCAGACGAGGCGCTAAAACATCTGAAAGGTGGTGTACTCTTTGTTGATATTTACGTTGCAGACCTCCGCGCCACGCCACTCTATCATGTGAGATCTTCTTTAATTTTCTCGCACCTGACAGCGCATTGTTGCCAAACTGTGTTTAACTTAAAAGTCGTATATCTCCGAAACCACAACAAGTTTTGACGGCCATATTATATAAACTTTTTTGCTTTTGGCTCCCCCCATCACCATTTAAATAATATCGTTTACACCCTGGTATTCTTTTACATCTTAAACATAATAGTTTTTTTTTTATAAATCTATTATTATTGATACACAACTTCTTTCTTCATTATTTTTACGCAAATTTTCATGCTTTTTACCAAGTAAAGCCAAAGGTTAAGTTAATCATTAATTTATTTATGTGATTGTGGTGCTTTAACTTTTATTAGGTATCACTTCTTCTGTATTCGATTTTAGTGCCGTTTCGCATGGAATGACCGTAAACCAATAATGTTTTCGATTACCAGCATCCGAAAAAAATATCTAGGAGTAATTTTGTTGCCCACAAAATCAGTACTATTAAACCATTGTTTTTAAATAATTTTATAAGTATGGAATTTTTGATGAAGCAAAATTTATGTGGATACAAGTACGAATAATCGAAAACACTATTATATGGAAATCTAAGTGACTACAATTATCTACAGTGGGGAAACCAACAGCTGACCACTCCAACCGCCCGCGTCCACATCAAGTGCAGTGTTGCAGACATTTTTCTAAATGCCCCGACTTTTGTTTTCCAAAATTGAAGAGATTAACCAGCCTAGATTGACAGATGGAGGAAAGAACATTGTGAAAACGGTCTAGTTTCAAAGATAGCTTTGGAATCAAGCTTATTAGGGTTCAGTTACTCAAGTTTTAATGCATAATGCTCAATGCCTAATGCTTAATTTTTTATTTCTATTTCTGTCTATTTCTCTTCAAAAAGTACAGAGTCAAGACTTTAAAACTTGAGTAACTGGGACCTTATTGTTTGAATCCTTTTTGTATCAGTTCTGAAAATGAAGAAACTGTGTGGTATTATAAAGTTATAGTAGAAAAACTACAAAAATATTTTAAAATTTATCTTTTAAAGGCTATAGAAGTTATCTTCCAAATGTCATGTTATGATGTTGAAGGACTAATCGCATTAAGATTTGTATTTAGATAATTAAGGAAGCCGAATATATCTAACTGATGATTTTTTTTTGTGAAGATTAATTTCCAAACCAATTTTCTTTATTGGATATAATGTACCTTTGGTCATAGAATCATTCATTTATTCTTATTACATTAGATGTAGTTACCATCCTTGTTTTTTCTAAAGGTGTTTGTAGCACGGAAAAAACCTATATTAGGTTAGAGAATAGTTAATAATAATTATTTAACAAATGCGGAAAGTGATACTTTACCGCACGCGATGCCTGTTGACCAAACAAAGCAAAAAGAGTTCGGCCAAACCGGCAAGGGCGTCAAAGACACTTTACGCGTGTGTTAGGCACAAGATTTTACCTATAAACTAAGTGGGGTAAATATCTTTACGTGATCAATGCAATATCTTTTAGGAAAGCGCTGAACGGCCAAACAAGAAAAAAACAGTTTCAACGACAATTAGCTATGATTTTTAATTGGAACTGACAATTAGCTATAATTTCCAGTTCCAATTGACAATTAGCTATAATTTCCAGTTCCAACTAACGATAAGCTATTATCACCAGTTTCAACTGAAAATTAGCAGTAGTTTTCAGCTCCAACTGGCTACTAGGTATAATTTCCAGTTCCAATTGACAATAAGCTATTATAACCAGTTCCAACTGAGAATTAGCTATAATTTCCAGATTTTTAAAAATTTTATGTTAGAACTGGAAATTTTTTTTTAAGAATAAAAATTATAAAGAAATTGTCAATTAGCTATAATTTCCAATTAAAACTGATAATTAGCTTCAGTTCCAACTGACAATAAGCTATTATAACCAGTTCCAATTGACCATTCGCTATTTTAACCAGTTCCAACTAAGAATTAGCCAATTTACTCTTTCAACTAACATTAGCTATAATTTCCAGTAACTGACAGATTATTTTTAAGATTGTCAGTTGGAACCGTTGGAATTTTATTTTTTTAAACAACAAAAATTATAATTAACCCAATTGACAATTAGCTATAATTTCCAGTTCCACCTGACAATAAGTTATTATAACCAGTTTTAACAAACAGTTAGCGATAATTTTCAGTTCTAATTAACGATAAAATATTATAACCAGTTCCAACTAAAAATTATCTATAATTTCCAGTTCCAACTGACATTATGTATATTTGCCAATTTCAACTGAGAATTAGCTACTATATCCAGTTCCAACTGACAATTAGATATAATTTTCAATTTCAACTAGTGATAAGCTATTATAGCCAGTTCCAACTGAAAATAAGATATAATTTCCAGTTCAAAGTGACAATTTTTCCAACTAACAATTAATTATAATTGCCAGTTACAACTGACAGAGTTTTTAAAAAATTTTAAGTTGGAATTAGAAATTTTATTTTTGTTGTTTGGCTTTTATTCATTTTAAACAATTATACGTATTGGGTTTTTGTAAGCCTCATTCCTTCATCCGTCAATTTAAGAAGGGTGGACTATAGCAAAGAGATTATCGAGGAGTGGCTCAAATGGGCTGCGAGAGTGGCCGCCGTCTGGTAAAAAACGGGGCGCTCGCCTTGGTGTGTGCGGACGTGCTGGTTGAGAATAGCCTTCTGCCGAAAGTGTTTCCCGCATTCCGGGCACTCGTATGGCTTCTCACCCGAATGGATGCGTAAGTGTTGATTGAGTATTGCCCGTTGTCGGAACGTCCGGTCGCAGTAGACGCACGCGTACGGTTTCTCGTTGGCGTGGATGCGCAAGTGCTGTGTTAGGTGGCTCTGTTGTCGAAACCGCTTGCCGCATTCGGGACAGCCGTACGGTCGGCTGTCCGTATGGATTCGCTCGTGCTGCAGCAGGGTCGATTTTTGTTTGAAGTCCTTCCCGCACGTTAAACATTTAAATAGTCTCAGTTCACCAGTTAGACCGTTTTGACTTTTCTTCAGATTGGCTTGTTGCTGCTGGATGACGTCCGGTAAGCTTGACGATCGCAGATCCTGCATGTTGGCGGCGTATTGATCTAGTTGGCCTAAAAATGTCAAAAAAACTGAAAGTTAGCTAAAAGTACTGTATATACAAATTAACCCTAAAATAAAGGGATTAACTATTTGAACGTTTAAAACTATCCTTTTTTCAGGGAGGTCACAAATACCAATTTTTTAAACAGGTCGCCATTTTGAATTTTAAGTAAATCTCAGTTTTAACACTGGTCCTATAAATTCTGGAAACTGTACTTTTGAAAAAGTCTAAGTTTATCAAAATTGGTCAATTTTTTGAAAAGTTATTGCTAACCAAACAAGTAGATTTTTTTCTTAATAAGCTCGATTTTTCAGGCAAACTCTGGTTTATTGAAACATTTTAAATTTGGAAAGAATGTGGCTTTTTAGCTGTTTAAGATTTAATATACAGTGTCGCACATAAAAAAATATTTAGCTGTGTCAAAAATACCTACTTCTTGGATTTTAGGAAATAATATTATTAAAATCGGACAGTTTCTCGTATAGTTATAATAATTTAAAACAAGTGCGGTTTTTTGGTACACCCTATGTATTGTTGTCAAAATACAATTTCCATTATTGATTTTTTTAGATTAAAATTGCTGTCACTAGTATTCCAACAAAATTTTTGGACTCGGGTTTGAACAAAACTGAAAAATCCATTTTTATGTTGGTGTTGTTAAACAATAAATAACGATGGTAATAATACAGATACCCACCTCCCTCGGCTCCCAAACTTGTAAGCACCGGCATCACGCCAGGTTGCTTTAGGTACTGCAACGCTGAAAAACTGCTCGCCCCCAACATGTGGGGTGGAACAGGGGGCGGGGCTGCCGGTGGGGGCGCCCTAGCGTACTGCTGGTAGGCCGTCAGTTGTTGCTGGGCAGCTTCCTGTTGCTGTTGCAGGTCGGTTGGAAAACATTGGGAGGCCGGCCTTGGTTCCATGTCCATGGTCGGTTGGCTTGGCTGGATGTCATCTTCTCGTGTCTCTGCCTGCGTGGCCTGGTATGGGGACGGAGCGGGTGATGGGAGACTCTAAAAATTTAAGTGTATTATCAGTTTTATCTGAACCATGTGAAAGAATTAAAGTTTCCTTTCTTGACGAAACTCAATTTTAATATTATGAAAATTTATGTAGGTTCCTATTAATTTTGTTTTTGTTCCGTCAGTCTTTTGATGCCCGGAGGCACTATTGTTGGTTTGTTGTCTCCGGTTATTTGTCTTTCAGTAATCTATCGATTGGAGCCTCCACGGGATATTCAATTCCATCCGGCCTGATTACCGACGTGAATGGAGGGGTAGGACCTAAAGTTACCTTTTACACTCTTTGCTGTTTGTTTTTGCAAGCTTTTATTTAACTTGCAATGTATGTATCTATCTATGTAACGAGATATGTTTGTTTGGGTGGAATCTTGCAACTTAATTTTGACCAACTTCCCGACATCCGATCGGCTGACAACACATCCGATCGGGTGAGAACACAAGAATATTGTATGATTAAATTGACAGCTTCCCCCCTACTCGAAGGGGGTGGAGGGGTATACAGTTGAAGTATGCCCGATTTCGTTGAAATTTGGTGTGTTGGGGCACTTGAGAATGGAGATAACGAATTTCTAATCACATTTTGAAAAGTGAATATGGCGGATTCAAGATGGACGATTTTTGCTAACCAATTTTAACTTATACACATCCGATCCCCTCTACGAGGGGAGTGGAGGGGGGAAAACACCTAAGTTTGTCCGATTTCAAACAAAATTGGTATATGGTATACGGGGGCTTTTGGGGATAAGGAATACGAATTTTTGATCAGATTCTGAAAATGCATTATGGCGGATTCAAGATGAATGATTTTCGGTCATGTTTGGCTAACCAATTTAACTTGACTTATCCGATTGTGTTCAAATTTGGTATGCGTTTATAATTCCGGTGAAAATACAATAATATGGTAATCTCAGGTACCCACTTCCCTCTAACGAGGAAAGTGAAGAGGGAAAAAGATTTAGTTTTTTCGATTTCAATCAAAATTGGCGTACAGGGGTTTTTAAGCGGGAGGATTGTGAATTTTTGATCAGATTTGAAAATTTCAATATGGCGGAGTCAAAATGGACGATTGAAGGTACAAATATAAAAATGAAAGGTATATACAATAGTATGGTATTATTAGGTACACACTTCCCTCTAACGAGGGAAGTGGAGGGGGAAAAAGATTTAGTTTTTTCGATTTAAATCACAATTGGCATACAGCGGTTTTTCGGGAAGGGGATATGAATTTTTGATCAGATTTGAAAATTTCAATATGGCGGGTTCAAAATGGACGATTTAGGCTACAAATCTAAAAATTAAAATATAAATTTTTATTAAAAAAAACTTTTAAAGAACAGGCTTTTATTAAATGCACTCAAAAGTAGAAAATAATTTTTGATTTTTCTTATACCATAATAAAAGCGATGGGTGCAAATTAAAAATTTGAACTTTACGGTAACAAAGAGAGAACTAAAAAAGAAGAACTAAATTCTTCTTCTATTCGAATGATAAACATAATGTTTTCATCTAAAGAAGCTGAGAGCTGGTGAGATTGCCGTGCTCGCCAAGTCTTTGAAAATGTTTTTAGGTTATAAAGTAATACAACTATTTCTTAGGTGAATCGTCGATGTGATCGATATACGATACCTAATGTCAAAATTTTTAATTTGCGCCCATCGCTTCTATTATGGTATACGAAAGATAAAAAATTATTTTCTACTTTTGAGTGCATTTAATAAAAGCTCGTTCTTTAAAAGTTTTTTTTTATAAAAATTTATTTTTATCTGATGCCGAACACTTTAGAAAAATTCTTAGGAACACATGGGGTTTAAACAGGGGCGTCATTTAACATTTTTCTTGGGGGGGGGGGGCAAACCTAATTTAAAAAGATATATGAACGAAAAAAACCACTGTATTGATGCTAAAATAACTCAAATAAACATAAAACAGAAAACAAATTTGTTGGTAATACATACGTTAAAAAAAAAACAAAAAAGCTTAAACCTAAACATTAACAAACGGAAGATGGCTGTGGCAGTGTAAATCCAACGAAAAAACCTAGGTCAAAAATCATATTTATATATAATATATATATATATAATTTCAAGAAATTTAATATAATAAGTAGATTGTTACAAATAATGCAAGCAACATTAACCTCTTGTTTCTGCCAATTGAGGGGCTAATTTTGAGTACCAACAAATTATTAGATTAGCAATAATGTTAAAAAAAAATATTTCTTATAGTCTTTTCTTACGGCACAACCTTCATATCATGAAGTTCTTTAAATCATTATATTTAAAAAAGTTGGACAAAGTAGGACGAGATTCTTACAGGGGTTGAAAGTAGAATTACTAAGCTTTATTTTTCTGTATATATAAGAAAGGACTTGAGAGGACTTCCTTTCTAAAACTTTAGTACAGTTTAATTTTATTACATAAAAACAATAAATCATACAAATGTTCTCTTTTTTAATTGATAAACGCAAGACGTTACACTTATCTTGAACTGAATATATTCCTTATAAAGGCTATCAACATATATTGTGAATTTTCATATCCAAAAATTGACAAGCTGAAAAAGTCTTCTTTAATGAGTACACAAACATGCTCAAAAAAATGGAGATTTAGACATTACCGAAACACAATCCCAACATTTATTATTTTTGTCACGTTTACTAGCCTACCAAATTAGTATTCTCTATGACTTAAGAAGCTTTTTTAATATGAATGAATGAACCACTGTGCGCCGCGCCGTTTCGTCCTTATTAGAGACTCGTCAGGTGGGTACGAAAGCGGAAGAAATCCTATCAATGGCGCCCTCTCTGTGGACAACCGAAACCAAGAAAATACTTACTGTAGTTATATATATATATATATATATATATATATATATATAATTATTGCCATCTGAATACGAAAACTCTTGTTTTTTCGTTAGATTTACAGTGCCCTATTCACACAGCCATATTCCGTTTGTTTTTTAAATCGTGCAGTAAGGCACCTTTCGGTTGTTTTGCGATTTATAATCGCTTGCATCTTAGAGGAACATATGTCTCTCGCAGGATCGATGCCACCTCAACCTACTGCTAATTACAGTAGGTATTTTCTTGCTTTTGAGTGGAACATCGCACATCGACCGCTCTAATATCGATGTTTCAAAAATATCGATAAACATCACCCACCTCTATTGTTCACAGAGAGGGCGCCATTGACAGGATTTTCTGCGCTTGAGCCGTAATCTTTGGAACATAAGCGCGATCGAAATTCTCTGTCATTGTGGTACGCCTAGCTGATGAGTCCCTAATAAGGCCGAAACGGCGTAATCCTAGGTTCCACCCTCTGTGTGAGCAATCGAAATTTAAGAAGTTCATTTTGCACTGAAGTACAAAAAACTCTTGTTTTTTCACTAAATTAATGGTTTAGTGGGTAACGGATATTATATTAATTTTTGTGTGCGAATAATCAAGGGGGGGCCCCTGCTAATTGACTCCCTTGGTTTTGAACCCGCGTCAAACCGGCATCCCAGAAACCTAACTTGGTCGTGTGATTATTTGTTTAAAAAAAGTTTGTATTGCAAAGATAACAGAATTATTCCAACTTTAACGACAAGCTACACCCCTACCCTTTTAAGTAGACATTTAGATCTGTTAATGTTTGAGCATAATATTTAAATTAAGTCTTGTTGAGGGCGTACGTGCCCTCAGACCCGGTGGGGAAACATTTGCAAAACTGAAACTATCAGACATATATGCAAGTGGTGGCTTTAGAGGGGGCGCCCCCCTTGCCAAAGGTTCAGAATCGAAATATTCGATCACATTACATATTTTTATCAAACAATGTGTGGCGGCTTATCCACATCTATTTTCTATTGGGCCATAATTTATTTAAGCCTTTCTTTGTATTGCCTGGATACAAAAACGAAGATCTGATGACCTTTGAACAAGTTTCTACTGCGTACGGAGTGATGAACGTATCGTTACGTCCATCCCAACGCACGCATCGATAGCAGTGCTGTCATCGCACCTTTCAAAAAAGCGGGCATCGTTCGAAACATCGCATAAACAAGTCAAAAATGTAGTGTATTTTGGCTTTATTTACGTATACCGATTCGTTGAAATATTTACTTTAAGTGTCTACTATTTGATCGGTACGGCGTCAGAAAACTTTGAATGACGTGGCGTTCTTATTGGATGCCCACGGTTTATCAGAATGTGCAAAATAAAACCCGTTAAATAAACACTATAGGAACAGCAATTCGTCAAATCAATTTTTTATCCGAACCTTATTCCACATTCAACATCAAACCGGAATTCGCAAAACCCGTAATTAATCAGAAAATTTTTGCTAAATTAATTGCGCATTCACCAATACCACATGAACCGGAGGCGTACACACAGGTGGCGCAGCGGCGCGACGTTTTGATGCATTTGTCGCTGTTACGCGCGTATACTTACAGATTGCGTTCAATAGTTTGTGTATAGATGTCACTTGCATTCATGTGTTATTCGCGAAGGCACAATCAATTTGGCAAAAATTTTCTGATAAATTACAGGTTTTACGAATTTCAGAGATTGATGAACAATGCTTCAATTAAAAATGGGTCTGTTAAATTTCAAATTTTGAATTTCCAACATAGTCGAATTTGTTATTGAATGGGTTTGATGAAATAAGGTTCGGATAAAAAATTGGTTTGACAAATTGCATTTTCTATGGTGAATCGTTCTTACGATGATTTCTTTTTATTAATCCTGCAATATGAATAAGTATTGGCGCACCGAGGGGGGCGGTTTGGGGTTAAAACTCCCCCCTCCCCGAGAAGCCTGGTTATGGTCACATTTTTACTTCAAATTAGTTTTTTTTAATTATATATCCTTAGCCCCTCCCCCCCCCGAAGTCAATTCCTGGGTGCGCCAGTCGAATAAGAAAGGGCCAAGTAAAGTAATAGTAGTTTACATAACAAGCATGGTGTTTATTATGGTAAGTAAACGCGAAGATTCATCTGATACTTTACCTATGACCAATGAAAATTTCATCATAAATATCAGAAATTATTAAAAAAATCAAACATTTCTTAAGGCAACGACCTTTATAGCCTAAAGTTTCAACGACGTTCTATCTAAAATGTCAAAACAAATAAGGTTACTAAGGAACATTTCATATATCTTTTTAAAAACAAGGTTTTTTTTTCTTAAAAATCCCTAACATTTCAACTTATTTTTGGTTAGGTAATAAAATTATATTGTATTTATTAACGTTTAATAAATATTTATTGTCTTCAAAATATAAAAAAATTATTTACATTTTTGCGTCAATTACTGCTCTTGCAAAATATAGTTTCATCGCTTATCATGCCATCTTGTGATTTACGTCTAAGATTTATTATTATCCTAGGACCGTAAATGAACCATTAAAATCGTGATGAGATGGTCGTAAAACTAGTGTTTTTCGTTGGTCGTACGTAAATGCCAGAACCAATTATTATAAAGCTGCCCCAGTCATTAAGCTTAAATTCATGAATATATAACCTTTTAAAAACTGGTAATTGTTTAAATAAAAAAAAATTTGGTCGTTTAAAATAACGATTTTTTTTATACGATATGTATAGATTTGACTTTTAGGGGAGGGGGAAGTTAATTGAAACGGAATCGCCCCAGTTTTAATGCTAAAATAAATACGTACACTAACCTGGTCTCTTGGTGGGACGGAGTCCGCCTCGACGCCGAGTGGGACGGTGGGACCGCAGGCTTGATGGGGACTGGCCGCCCCCAC
The DNA here is from genome assembly GCA_963921995.1 of Oxystoma pomonae. Classification (NCBI taxonomy): domain Eukaryota; kingdom Metazoa; phylum Arthropoda; class Insecta; order Coleoptera; family Brentidae; genus Oxystoma; species Oxystoma pomonae. The sequence goes on from OY998169.1 coordinate 16,418,808, forward strand.
CGCCGGTAGCGGTGGCTGTTGCTGTTGCGGGGGCGGGTAGACGTCCTGCGGTCCCCACTGACTCTGCGCCCTGTCCATGCCATCTTTGTATAGTACATATGGTGCTGCTGTGTCTAAAATAAAAACAAATTTGTTTGTTAATACCTTTTGTTTGATACTGAGATATCATGTTTTATGTATGTAAGGAAACGAGTTTCGTAAGCGTTCCTTTACCCAAAAATCCCATTAATAGAATAGAATAGAATGGAATTGTCTTTATTTTCATAAGTATGCGCATGTGAAGCCTATTATAACCTTTACAATATAACAAACGCAATAGAGACTAAAATCCCATACGTTGCGTAAACGCAACTTAGGTATGTTTCCCTTTTCTTGATCTACGCGATGTCGAAAAAGCCTTCCTTTACCTTCCTCTCCTTTTTTGAAAACGACGTAGAGATACGGCGTCTGAGATATCGTAACGCGCTCTGTGACCGACAGATACGGATATTATTGTAGGGGCATATGTCGATAATTTCTATCCCGTGGGATTTTGAATGAAGAAGTTTTGTGACTATGTGTGATTGATAGCTCTTTAATCACACAATCAAATGTTACTGGGTGTTTTGTTCGCATCCGTGTAGAAAAACTTGATATGACGCCATCTTTCAAGATGGCGGCCAAAAATCATAAAAGATACAACTTTTGCAAACGGGGCATGATTTGAAAACGGGGATTTCAAAAAATTCACTTTCAAGGTCATCCGACCCTAAATGTCCTTGAAAATCGCAAAAAACAGGATTTTTGCCATTTTCTCTTCAAAAAATCTTAATATTTCGAGGTTTTATCAGCCCAACTTCAAATGTACGTTAAACTATTAGGCGTATACGCCAAATTCAATCCTTAGAGTTTTATGCAGTTTAAAGCTTCATGACCTTGAAAAATACCCCAGCAAAATTAACACATTGCAAAAATAACATACTAAAGGGCGCTATTTATCAACTATTCAAGCGAAGAGGACCTAATTTGGTAAGAAAGAAAAGAAGACCAAGTTCAACAATATAGTTAAAAAAAATTGGTTCAGCTAGGACACGTTTCAATATGGCGGTTGATATCTAATTTCGTAAAAATGCAAAAATGACAAGGTGGGCATCAGTTCTTGTTGAATTGTCGCTGCTTACTATGAAAAAAAAGTTTAGTCGATGCATGACCTTGAATGACTTTGAAAATACCATGTACAAGTGAAAAACCACCTTTTTGTTATATAAAATTAACATCTTAGCCATAAACAAACACTTTATTTTAAACCTCCCTTCCATTTTTTTTATATGGCGTCCCAGATATTTATGCTATACTCCGGTAAAAATGACCTATATGCCTGTCGTTTCAAGTTTTGGAACTTCTACAGTGATGCGGTGGCACATGAACGTGTGACTAAATAGCTGTTAAATCCTTATCTTTGAATTTTATTATGAATATTAATAAACAAGTGTAGTCATGCCCTACTGGCATGCTTTTTCGACTGGCATTTTGGAAAACGTCATCTAAAACCGCTGGCCCAGTATATGGTAATATATATCTAACTTCTGCGAACTCTCTTATATAGGTTATTTAAATGACTTTGATGGCTAGATAAATGAGTAGAACATAAAATCCACAGTTCCGAAACTTAATGAAGACGACATGCATATACATCATCATCATTATCATCAAAAATAGTAGGGAGGTTTAAAATTAAGTGTTTATTTATGGCTAACATGTTAATTTCATCTCCGGCACTTAAAGTTTTTTCGTAGCGGTAAATTGAAAAAAACATCACAAAAAGCTGGTTTTTCACTTATACATGTTGTTTTAAAGGTCAATCAAGGTCATGCATCAATTAAACTTTTTTTCATAGTAAGCGGCGATAAGTCAACAATAATTAACGGCCACCTTGTCGTTTTTGCTTCATTACGAAATTGGATAAAATAAAATATGGTCATATTGAAACGAATAGGTGAACCAAATGTTTTTAACAATATTATTGGACTTGACCTTCTTATCTTTTTTACCAAATTTGGTCCTCTTCGCTTTAATAGCTGATGAATAGCGCCCTTTAGTATGTGATTTTTGCAATATGGTAATTTCACTGTGGTATTTTTCAAGGTCATGAAACTTCAAACTGCATTAAGCAGTAGGGATCGAATTTGGCATACATGCCTAATAGTTTGAGGTACATTTGAAGTTGGACTGACAAAACCTCGAATTATTAAGATTTTTTGAAGAGAAAATTGCAAAAATCTGTTTCTTTGCCATTTTCAAGGTCATTCAAGGTTGGATGACCTTAAAAGTTAATTTTTTGGAATCCCCGTTCTCAAATTATATAGACCCAAGTATAATCAGACCCCGGTTGCGAAAGTTGTATTTTTTATGATTTTTGGCCATATCTTGAAAGACGACGTCATATCAACCCCTTCTACGCGGATGCGAACAAAACACCCGATAACACTTGATTGTGTGACTAAAGAGATATCAATCCCACATAGTCACAAAACTCCTTCATTCAAAACTCTCACGGACTTACACATGCACCTTCACTATATTTTTATTAAAAAGGCGTATAAGAATAAATATTTTGGCGGCTTGACATGGAGCAACCAAGCATGCAAGATGCAGGCCTTCTTACAGTATTTTCCAGCCGAAGTTTATACAGATTTAATTGACGTCAACTTAAAGATAGTTGGACACAGTTGAGAATATTGTTATTAAAATTTCATAATTTTTTTTTGCACTCTTTTTTATCCATAATTTTAGGGATAAAAGCATTGCTTTTGTGAACGCATCAATTCAAAATGTTTGTCCACATTTCCAGCCTTGTCTAGCCAAAATAACAATACATTTTTTTTATACCATGGCAGTGTCAAAAAGTGCAAACAATGAAAAACAAAACGATTGCATGTCATACTAGATTTAGTGGTGGTACAGATGTAAGTTATTTTTATATAATTTTATTGTCACGAATCTTCCATGGTAAACAAATACTCTTTTCGCCCAAAGGAGGGGACAAATGGCTTGGGGTTGCATTATGTTATGATCTTCCTGATATTTTTAAGAAAAAAATTAGGGTTCGCCGGTTTTGTCTTTGGGATATGGCCAATTAAATGTACGCCCCTGGAAAATACAAAAATATGCAATGGCCCATTTGCAATATCTTTTTAAAAAGGAGGCACAGGAGACCAAAATTCATATAGTCTTATTAAGAACACATGTCCAGGTCCGCTTTTAAATTCTAACACACATACAGGGTCGCCCTAAAAATCTTTAGATAAAATCAGCTAATAAGAACATGGTTTTATTTTACTAGAAAGGTACAATAAAACCTCAAAGTTTAACTAAATTCATATGTTTAAAGGCGCATTTACACAGACAAACTTTCCTTTGATGTTGAAATGCCGACAAACATTTACACGAGCCTCTTGAGCAAAATGTTCAAAAAAAAGTCGAGCAAAATCTCGTACAAAAAGACTCACGGAAATTTTGGAGAGAATGTTAAGCAAAATTTGTTTGAAGAAATGTTGGTATAGAAATTTCTTACAAATTTAAATTTTATAGTGTTATGGGAATTCACTGAACTTAACTGAAAATAGAAAGACTAAGTTTTAAAACAAGGTATTTTTAATTAAGTGCTTTCCGACGGAAAAACGATTTGATGTCGGAATTCACATTTTACCTCATAAGCAACTTCGATTGACCTGATTTTTATAGGGGATATGCCAGTATACTTGTAACTTTTTTGGGGTTGTAAAAAACGAGAATAAAAAAATAATAATTGGCACTTATTTATTGCTGTTGCCTGTAAAATGTAATGATAAAAATTTACGTTTAAAAGGATATCTCTTTATTTTACTTCCTAGTTTAAAACACAATACAATAATAATTAAGTCAAATGAAAAAACTTATATACATTTTATTAAATCTCAAATATATGAAGAAAAGCACGTTCGGTCTAAATAATACCCGTTTATTACCCACTTTTACAACCCTTCGATCTCGACGCTTGTCTAAAAAAATATAATTTAGCAGTAATAGGCTAGACTTCTCAATCGGAATGTTGCTCCTTTGCATATTGTTTGTTCAGACCTTGATTATTACATTAAATTGACAGTAAATATCTATCTTCAGCATTTTCATGAACCTTTTGCTTTTTTAAGCAACCGTTGGGGCCTTAAACTAACTAGGTAAATCTGGTGTGAGGAATTAAAAAAAAACAATCAAAGCTAAGGGTAAAGTTACAAAAATATGTTTAAAAAAAAATCGCCTCCCCACCACTCCTCATCATCGTGAGGCGCGGATTACCGCTTAAAAGTGCAATTTTTGAGTTTTTTGCCGATATTTGAAAAACTCAAAATATTTTGGAAAAGAAAAATTTTTCTGGGTTGTTTTTTGAATTTAGAAAAAAACCCTTGGAAATAAAAAAAACTCATAAGAAAATCCCAAAAAAACCCCCGGTCGAAAAAATCCGGGAAATACCCTAAGAAAAAAATATTATAAGTAATCCATGTGACAAAACTGATAGCCAAGAATAATGTTTCGCTTGCCGTCGGCTTTTTTTCACAAAAATTTAAAATAAAAGTTGATGTTCCATTTTTTAAAGAATTGAGATCACTGATCACTGATGTGAAATTTTATTTATTCTCATCTTTAAAAATATGTTTCCAAAACAGATAGCAATAATTTGCTCAAAAATTTACCCGAACAAAATGTTCAAAGAAAAGCTCACAAAAATGTTCACGCACAAAATTTTAGATCTTTTGCACGAGCTTTTGTTTGAGCATGTTCGTCTGTGTAATTGCGCCTTAAGAAAACGCAATAAGTTATTTAGATATTCGGCTCATCAAAATTCCTATAGGGTGGTCTCAATAGAAATCTCAGTTAAGTTTTCCAAACGCTGAAGTATGAACTAAGTTGTTTCTGGTAAAATATATTATTAATAAATATTATTAATAAATATTATCATTGTTTATTCACTATTCACTACAGGGTGTACCAATAAAATAATCCGGCAGAAGCCGCAACGAAAAAAGTGCATTTGAAGGGAAAATTCAGTGCTTTTTGATAAAATAAATTTTACTTTTTATGGCGATTCAATTCTATCTATTTTCAATTTTTACTTTACACTATGAAGTATTTTGGTATGTATAGAGTAGCTAAAATAAACATTGTACAAAACATATTTTAATATTTTAGTTGTTTCTTTATTTTATAAATAGAGTAGCGTGTGTTATCTATTTTCAGAATGTTTTTTCCTGCGGGTAGTTTTTTTTTTATTTTGCCTCCCCCCACCACCCGCCAATTTCTCTCATTCTGGTAGGTTGAATACCGCTTTTGAACATATGCTCTTCTCAAGGTTTGGTAAAATTTTTACCGAATAATTACAAAACGCGTGTTGTTAAAATCTAAACATAGAAATAAGAAGTTGATCCATTATCAAGGTAGCCGGGATATAAAAATAAAGTGTTTCGTTTTATTTTGTTTATTATCAGCTATTCTCTTGGGTTCTAATAAAATATTATCTTTAAAGGAGGATACGTTCAACCAAAAACCACCAAAGTGAAAGAGATCCAAGGAGGACGGTAAAAGGGCTTGCAAAAAACTACAGTTTGAAAAAAGATACTACATATAGTGACTAATAATCGATTTTATTATTTTATAAACAAAAACAGAAACCGTAAATACAAAATTAAAAATATCTTTTATGTCTACAATGTTTCTTTTAGCCACTCTGTACATTACAAAACGCTTCATCACGGTATGCCTGAACGGAGTATAGGTTACATAGAAATGGAGAGAAAAACTAATTGTACTTTTTGAATAAGGACCCTTCCCTGACTAAATAACCGTGTTCATTAAAATCGTAGCTGATCCTATTCTCGAAATTTTATCAAATTTGTGAGTTTTTATAAGTATTTACAGTACACCTTTAGTTTTACCTTTAGTAAAAAAAAGCTTTGTTTTGATTTGTGTGAAATATTTTTATCTTACTGAAAGGGTAACAGGAATAAAATTTTGCAGTAGGCACAACCTTATATATGGATAGGGTGAGCCAAAAATAACGTTTAAAATGGGGATTTTCCTTGGTTTACAAAGAAGTTTTAATTTGTTTGACTTAAATGTACTACATTTAAAACAAACTTTTAAAAGCTTCATGTAAAAACAACTATGATATTCTATAAATAAAGTAGTATTTTTTTGATGATACAGTTTAAAAGCTACATCTTAAGGGATTTTCGATTTAGAATTTGGTCCCGGTTCTGGTTGACATTATTTTGACAGAAATTTTGACAACGGTTCTAAAACAATGACGTCATATATAATCTGGTAAAAAAATCTTGGATTTTAATAAATTTAATTTAATTTTAATTAGAAGAAAGAATCAACCTCCCGAGCTGGTTCTAAAATTTCATAACTGGGTTGCAACTGTGACGTCATTGTTTGAAATCAAATGGACCGGTTCCAGTTCTGGTTCAACTAGAACCAGGACCAAATGTAAATCGAAAATCCTTTTATAAGAAAGTAATACATGGACTATTTTAAAAGTTTAAAATGCTATTAACTATCTATTTAACTTTTAACATTTTCAAAACAATTACAATCCTGTGCAAAAAATAATTTATAAATTTCTTGAAGAAACATCCACAATAGCCTTTTTTAAATTTTTACCATAATTGGAATTTTCAATAGAATTTATCTTATATCTATTTCAATATTTTGTAAACTCATGGTGCTGCCTGCTCGGACCAAAGTCCTAGATCATCTCCATCTAAAAATTTAATGTTTTGCTCTAGGTGATCTAACATTACATGTATCTTTAAAGTGTTTGTCATTTTAGTTGCCTTAAAAGCGGCTTTTAACTTACTAATCTGTTTTTCCACTGAAAACGTAGATGCCATTTTATTAAAAAAAAAAGATTGGTGAGTTAAAAGCCTCTTTCAAGGCAACTGAAATGACAAAGACTTTAAAGATACATGTAATTTTAGATCATCTAGAGCAAAGCGTTAAATTTTGAGATAAAGATGGTCCAGTACTTTGGTCCGAGCAGGCAGGTGAGGCGGTTCACCATGAATTTACCAAATATTGGAATAGATGTAAGATAAATTCTAATGAAAATCCCAATTATGGTAAAAATTTAAAAAAGGCCGTTGTGGATTTTTCTTAAAAAAATTTTTTTTTCGCACAGGATTTTGTTGTTTTGGAAATATTAAAAGTTAAATAGGTAGTTAATAGCATTTTAAACTTGTAAAATTTACCGTTAAAGTATTAAGTATTATAAGATTTTTCTTTCTTATAAGATGTATCTTTTAAACTTTGTCATAAAAAAATACGACTTTATATATAGAATATCGTGGTTGTTTTTACGTGGAGCTTTTAAAAGTTTGTCTTAAATGTAATATATTTAAGTCAAATAAATTAAAACGTCTTTGTAAAACAAGGAAAATCCCCATTTTAAACGTTATTATTTGCTCATCCTTTCTATACATAAGGTTCTGCCTACTGCAAAATTTTATTCCTGTTACCCCCTCAGTAAAATCAAAATATTTCACACATATCGAAACATAACTTTTTCTTTGCTAAAGGTAAAACTAAAGGTGTTATAAATACTTATAAAAACTCACAAATTTAATAAAATTTCGAGAAGAGGATCAGCTTATTTAGTCAGGGAAGGGTGCCCTTATTCAAAAAGTACAATTAGTTTTTCTCTCCATTTTTCTGTAACCTATACTCCGTTCAGGCATACCGTGTCATAGTGTACAGTAAAAATTAAAAACAGATAGAATTGAATCGCCATAAAAGTAAATGTTATTTTATCCAATTAAAATGAATTTTCCTTTTAAAGTCACTTTTTGTGTTGCCGCTTCTGGCAGATTATTTTATTGGTACTCCTGTATAAGTAACTTTGACTTATTAAATTCACCTTCTGGCAATATAATACTGATAAAACAGGGATATTTCCTATACTTTTTAATGCTTTATCAGAAACAAGTTAATAGGTACTGCCTATTAACCCTAGGAATTTTTATGAGCGAAATATTTTAATACTTAATGCTTTTTCTCTTTCTGATGAATTTAGTGGAACTTTGACGTTTTATCCTACCTTTATAGTAAAATAAAACCATGTCCTGATTAGCTGATTTTATTCACAGATTTTTAGAGCCACCTAGTATGTGTGTTAGAATATTATAGGTCAAAAAATAATAAAATCTGATCTGGAAATGTGTTGTTAATAATACTGTATGAATGTTGTTCTCCTGCGTCTCTTTTTTGAAAAGCTCTTGCAAATAGAGTGGTCCATGGCATATTTTCTCATTTTCCAGGGGCGTACCTTTAAACGGGCATAGCTCAAAAACAAAACCGGAGGCCCCCCGAATGAATTTTTCTCTTAAAAATATCAGCAAGTTCAGGACTCTAACATATTGCAACTCCAAGCCATTTCACCGATAACGGTAAACAATGTATTTAGTGCCACCTCCTTTCTGTCAGAAAAAACCTAACCTAAAAAAGGGCGTTTGGATTTCTGTCAACTTTCAAACCTGGTTTTGTTCAGTGGGTTTTGTCTAAATGCGCATGTGCAGTCGAAGTTAACGATCGGCTGGGATTCAACTGCACAAGCCTCTTGTTCTGATTTTTTTTTGTATGTGATTTATCGCTTCACGTATTGCGGCCTTAACAAAGGCCGAAATACGGCCCTGGCCCATAACAAAAAGCAAGTTAGTGAACTTTTGTGTGCAGCCAAATAAATCCTGCGAGAGAGCAGGAGGAGAGGCTTTTGCCAAGTGTTCTTGTTCAAGGCCAGGCGTCTGCATTGCATTGGCTTCCCATCACGATTTTAGCCGGTTTTTAGACCCAGAGATTTTCACAGTTTTTAATAATTTTAAGACCGAAAATAAAACAATGTGTATATGTCGCCTTAAGTCCAAACATCGTTAAGTAGTAAAAACTAATAAATGATTTGAATTTTGAACCTACACTTTTGTACTAAATTACGAATATATTGTTGATTTGGGCTTATTTGAAAAACACACTTCCGAAATTTTCTTAACTATTAAAGCATGCGAAAATAATCTTGCCAGCTGTACATAATAAACTATCTTTAATTGTAACAGCGTCTGACATGGATGCTGTAAATTTATCTTGTTATTTGGTAAACATATTATTAAAAAAATTATGTCATGCTAGGGAGACGGGTACTAATTTCTTTATCTTTTTTTACGAGCGCCATGCTTTTTTTGAATGTTGGGGCTAGTATAAGCGCGATTTGCACTTTATCTACTGTCTTTCTGAAAAGTGTCGTGTCATTACCATTGTCTAAGATTTTTAAGCCATGATATTTTTCTGCGACTCGAGCATCTTCTGCTTCATTTTTTTTCTATTATTAATTTTTTGGACGCAAGGTGAAATTTAAAATTCTTTGAAAAACTGAAATTATTAAATTCCCACACAGCCTATTATATCTTTTAAAACATTCTTTTTTAATTCCACGCATTACCTATCTCCTACGGACTGCACCATGTTGGAGAGTCTCACAATGTTTACAAAAATTCGATACACATTTAAAAAACAGTTTGGAAAATATTGCAATTCCTGGAAACAATGTACCTTACCAGTTAAACTAGGTGGTTTAGTTATAAGAGACTCTTCAATTCTTTGTTTTTCTGCTTTTCTTGGTTCTTTGAATGATTCTTCATATCTATTTAAAAAAATTCTTTCTTCAGGAATTCTATCACATGCGGATCTGGCTTTGGACGAAGCGTTAAATAAATACAAAAATTTTACCAACCTTTGTGACACACTAAGTGTAAAAGGTCAAAAGGATTTTTATTTGCAGATGTGTAAAGTATATTTTGATCATGGTTTTTCCAATTTCAAATCTCAAGTTCAACCAGATGGTGGTAAATGTATGGATCAACGTCTTACTCTCTTCTTTCTTGGAAAATTTACTGGATGACCCGTCCTTTCGTATTTCTGTCGCTCTACGTCTGGGTCAGCCGGTTTGCGAGCCTCACTTTTGCACTTCCGGCGAAGTAGTTGATAAATTAGGCCATCACGGCTTGAGCTGCAAGAAAAGTGCAGGACGTTTGGCTCGACATAGATTGATCAACGACATTATCAGACGGTCTTTGGTTTCAGTTGGATTTCCAGCTCAACTGGAACTGTCTGGTATATGTAGAGGTGATGGAAAGAGAGTGAACGGGATCAGTTTGATGCCTTGGAAGGGGGGGGAGGGCGTTGGTTTGGGATGCCACATGTAAAGACACCATTTGTAGCTCCTATCTTGTTAAATCTTCTGAGAAATCAGGGGAGGTGGCAAAGATAGGAGAAAAGCAAAGACGACAGAAGTACAAAGAGCTAGAAGATCGGGGACTTTTGTTTTGTCCTTTTGCGGTGGAGACACTGGATTCATGAGGTGATGAAGCAAAATCTTTAATCACAGAAATATCAAAAATAATAAATACCAAAGACGCCAAATGCTTCATCACCCAGCAGATAGGTGTGGCTATCCAAAGGGGAAATGCAGCTTCAGTGCTAGGGACTTTACCAGTCGAATCAAGTTTAGGAGAAGTGTTTTATTTATAGCTTTTATATATGTGTATTTTTATTTAATTTTTTGAATTTTTATAAGTTTAGTCTATAGTTTTATATTTTTAATTTCTTACTTATTATAATATTTCTGAATTTTTGTGGTTAACTTTATTTTGTTTATATATACTTCTGTCAATTCACGTCAAACCTTACGTCAAAGTGTTTGTATTTTTGGATTTTTTAAAAATAGTGTTTAGAATTGTTACTTTTAGGTTAAGAAAGTTGCACAATATATTGCTTTATGGGTAAGCGTAAAAACAGAAAATAAATCGAAATAACTTCATTAATGACGGCTTGAGGACAACGATAACCACAAAGTTTGTTATTTTTGTAGGTTGACCAAAATTCTCTATTAACAACGGTTTTTGAAGTTATCTTTATACGTCAAAGTTTTTGTGTTTTTAGCTAATTTTGCAAAAAGAAAGCTTAAAATTTTTACTTTTTGCAGAATATATTGCCTATGGGTAAGCATAGAAATACTTAGTCAAATAACGATAAAGACAAAGGTTGTTATTTTTGTACGCTGTCCAAAAATTGGAATGCTTAAAATTTTGACAACTTTGACAGCCGTTATGGTAGTGTTTAGCAACCACTACCACTATAATGCCTTGATTTTACCAGAGTTTTTGGAACAGATTCAAAACTGTCACTTGCAAAAAATTTTAGAGATGAGGAAAAGTAGAAAATTGGACTTTATTTTACAAAATAAGTTTTTCATATGTTGGAACCTGCTATTATTTTATCCGCAGCTTACGGCAGTGGTAGTGGTTAATTACGACAATGGCATAACGTTTAGCTATTGCGCAGACGAAGTAATTACCACAACCACTACGACGCGACGTGTCAAATAAGCGTTCGCTATTGTCCTGTTTTTTTTATCGTAATATGGTATTCTCTAACACTTAGATGAACAGGTTTAGCATTTACAAAATGAAGGGAAAATTTAGCGCCCTAACAAATTTACAGAAAAGATTTGTGGCGTAGAGGGCAAAGGGTGAGGGAATAAATCGGAAAAAAGTTTTTCCTCGACCAGGATTTATTCCCTCACCCTTTGCTCTCTACACCACAAATCTTGTCTGTTTAGCATTTACTTTAGTAATTCCTAAAAATACCTGAACATTTTTACGTATTTATAGGTTGAAACTATGGCTCGATCAAACGCAGGCCCAAGAAATTAGAATTTTGCAAAATTTTAGAATTTTAATAGAATTTTTCAATGTCGTTCCTGGAACTAAAAACCTGACTTCTAGTTACATTAATTTAATTTGTTTTTATAAGCTTAATTGACTTTTAACCTGACGTTAAGAAATGTAAGGACACTAATCCTAGAGCAAGCTCTAACACTAATCCTAGAGCAAGCTCTAAAGGAAGCGAAACGTGACATTACTTTGAAAGTTTGAGTTGTCATTTTTGATTTGTTTGCCTCGCTTTTGTCATGGGCGGCTCGTTCTTATTTTCAATATTTTAATGAATGATAAATACGATAAGAAAGTATTACTCAAAAGCACGACTAGCCCATTATCATACAGTCGCGAGTTACTAAAGTAAAAAATATACGTAAAAATTATAAATTTAACAGATTTTACTCTTAGTCCCGGTTCTCTGTATTTTCAGGTAAACAAAATTTTCAGGTAAGTACTATTCACAGGAACCAAAATCTGGAAACGTATATTGATATCTGCTTCTTTGCTTTAGAAATTATGTTTTTCAAAAAATATTTTAACACTTCTTTTAAATATTTAAAAAACTAAAGCTCTTAGTAATTAGAACCAAACTGCAGAAAAATGTTACAAAGTTACAATTTTTTCAACTATTTCAAACTTTTCTCTTCCTAAACCCCCATCATTCTATCCAACATTTACTTGGTGGTTGGCCAAAAAAACGCTTGGTAACAAATTTTGATTAAAATCATAATACATAATGCCTTCTCTATCATGTGTACAGACCGACAGAAAATCCTTTCTTTTTGTAGATGTAGGTGTTTTAGGACCCAAATAGAAACTAAATTTTTGATGAACTACCGTACCATACGTTGGTATGATGATGGTGTACTAATAACACATTTTGTGTCACTGTGTTTCAAGTAAGGACTAAAACAGTTTTTTTCTTTCTTTTGACTATTATATTTATACTTATACGTAAAAAAAATAATTTTTCCATAATAATTACAGAAAACTGATTAAAGTTATCTAAATTATTCAAATGAACTTAAAACTACATTAGATTTATAATGTTTAAAATCTTTTACCAATACAACGCATTCTTATCACAGTACCTACATGTTACCGTTAAAACCCGGTTTTTTCTAGTAAAAACTAGTTAGAACTGGTAACTCTATATTAGATTAGACGAAATTATATAAGTTTAGATTAGATTTTAATTTGACCTAATCCAACTGACCTAATCTAAACTAGTTTTTCCTAGGACAACCAACTGAATTCGGGGTTTTACGGTAACATATATACAGGCGAATACTTGCCCGAAAAGAAGTACCTAAATTCTTACCATAAACTAAATAACTATATACCTATATATAATGGCTAAACTCGACTAAAGATCAACTTTCACAACGCTGTAATAATTTTTTTACTGATTTCGGATATGAAATGGGACACAAGTTCATACACCAGGCACGCAAATACACAAGGAATCGAATTTAAATACTTCTACTTTATTAAGCACTATCGTCGGGGCCAAAATAGGTACTGTTATAAAACTTGCCTCACAAATCCTTAAATTTTCGTGCTGCTTAAAGTCTTGCCCAAAGGCTTCCAGCCAAGCTCTTCTTCTATTGCTTTTTGATTTTCCTAATAAAAATACTTCTTCACTCATTATAAACCTTTAATAGCTGAACTCCATCGCGGGACTATTTTTTGCAGCCTGGCACACAACAGGAATAAATCATAAAATTAAATGGTTTGATGAAAAAAAACTATTTACAATAATAACGAGCCGGCGATGAAAAAAGCGAGGCAAACAAATCAAAAATGACAACGCAAGTGTCAAAATAAATGTCAGGCTTCGCTTCCTTTAGAGCTTGCTCTAGGATTAGTGTCCTTAAAGAAATGTCCTAGTTTTTAAATGATTTTATAGTTATGTGCTTGGCATGCAATGCAAAATATATTTTTTTGAAACATGAAAGTCAACAAAGTTTGAAATTAAAAGGCAGGAATTATGAATTTAAAATAAAATATAAAGTCTTGATAAACAGGCGCAAATATCTGTAAAAATGAAAAAAGGTATGAATGCCAATCTAAATGACTTCATCATGTATTGGTTTGGTGAAAGTTAAATTGACCAAATTAAATTTTAAAGTTCATTATTGTTGAAGTTTTACCAAAAAGTATCACTGTGACTGATATTTTAAAACTTTTGGATGTAGTTTGAATTTGAGTCTAATAGCATTAAGAAGGTATTTTTGGCCTCACATTTTTTGGATCCGCATTCACCAAGAATTAATGTCAAAATTCAAAAATTATTACTAGACGACCCTAGATTTAATTTAATTTTTAAAATGAGACTAAAATGTTTAAAAAATTTTGCTGTTTGGATAAAAAAATGTGGGGGCCAAAAATACCCTTGGAAGCGAAATTTTGCATGAGCAAGACAAGGAAAGCTGCTACCGAATACTATACTCTTAACGGTAACATAAATACACAACGTAACGTAACATAATAACGAATAGATCTAGTGGCTTAAGCCCTCCCCCCATGCGTACGCCAGTGCGAATAGATATCTTATTTGATTGAGTGGCCTATTTAAATATTTCTTTCTCAGTTGGTATCTCTGGGTCTACTCGACTGTCTGGTGGCTCTATTTTTATTTACTAGTAAATTTGAACTGGAAATTTTATGCATAAAATTGTAATAATTAACCTTAAGGTAGGTTATTTATTTTTATGGACAAACTGGTTTTTGTTTTCACTTTAATTTATCACTGCAATTTTGGTTTATATATTTTTTTACAATTAATCCATATTTTTTGGGCATTTTCGCAATTATTATATATTTTGATAAACGTAATTTTAATATTTTTTAAGTCCACATTTTCTGGTTTGGCTCTGCCTAAATTAGGTCCTTCGAGAAACGGTCATGTTACGTAATGCTACGTAATAACAGGTACTTTTAGCTAGTAGGAACTATAAGCGGTGGCGTAGCCAGAAATCGACTCTGGGGGGTTTCATCATTTAATAAAAATCAAGTACCTACCTATGGCAAATTTTTGAAAATTAGGTTATTGCTTGATCTATCTTGAACTGTTGAGAATGTATACGAAACAAAAATACTTATTTGTAAAAGCCAGTGCATATTTTTTTCAAAATTAACACTTAAATGCGCCGCAGGCAAAAATTTTGAAACAATTACACTAAAATGCTATTTTGACGCGTTTCAAATTTTGTTGACACAAGAATTGCTTAAAATTAAATAAAATTGTACAATATTCAATATTGGTATAGCGCCGCAGGCAAAAATTTTGACAAAAAAAACCAAAATTTCTTTAAAACTTTTGATCTGGTAAATATTTTAAAAAAAGTAGATTGGGCTAGATGCCAAGGGGGGATGTGGGTTGCGGTAGTATATATAGATTTTTTGGTAAATCATAAATTTTAAGAAAACTTATACTAAGAATGCCATTTATTACACGTTTTGAATGCTGGTGATAAAAATTCCTTAGAGTTAAACTAAAGTTATAACAATTAATGACGTCATAGCTCTGCAAGCAAATTTTTAAAATTTAAGACATCACACCAAACACACATCACAAACCGGAGTAAAGGGTCAGCTATAACTCTCCCTAGGGCCTCTGATCATGATTAATTTATTGTAGATTGGGTTGGACCTCCTAGAGGGTGGGGGGGTTTAACCCCCAAAACCCCCTCTGGCTACGCCACTGCTATAAGCCACTGCAGGTATCTTGACGCAACGTATGTTTTGGTCAAGTATGGAAAGTTTTGCAGTTCCAACTCAATTTGTACAGACACCTAACGCGTTAAAAACAAAGTGAAGAGAACCCTAAATATTTAACTTGTTTATGCAATATTTTATGTTCGAAAACGTAACTTTTTTCAATGTTTTTCTACAATAAAATATCCAGAAACATAATTTTTTATTTTTGACCCAACTCTCGTACTTGCTTTTTTGTTTAGCCTCAAGAAACATGTCAAATAAATCTTTACCAAGTCGCCCGGCGCAGTTTTCCCAATAAGACATTTTCGTGTTTTTTATATCTACCGACGACAGTGTTGTGAAGCTCAAATAACCGGTGTGTTAGTGGATAAGTTATTTTTTTTAGTAATTTTTTGTTGTGAAGCTTAGACAAGTAGTGTGTTAGTGGATAGCTTATTTTTTTTAGTAATTTTGGGTTGCGTTACCGTATAGGATATTTTTTTAGGAATTTTATGTCGTGTTTAGTCCATAGGTTATTTTTTTAAAGAATTTTCTTTTGTGAAGCCCAGACAATCAGTGTGTTAGTGGATATGGTTTTTTTAGTAATTTTGCGTTGTGAAGCTCAGAGAAGTGGTGTTAGTGTAAAGGTTATTTTTTTTAAAGAATTTTATCATATGAAGCTTAAACAAGTGGTGTGTTAGTGAATAGTTTTTTTTTTATTAATTTTGTGTTGTGACGCTCAGACAAGTGGTGTGTTAGTGAATAGGCTTTTTTTTTAGTAATTTTATATTGTGAAGCTCGGACAATCGTTGTGTTAGTGGATAGGTTATTTTTTTAATAATTTTGTGTTGTGAAGCTTGGACAAATGGTATGTTAGTGGATAGGTCATTTTTTTAGTAATTTTATATTGTGAAGCTCAGACAAGTGGTGTGTTAGTGGATAGGTTATTTTTTTTAGTACTTTTGTGTTGTAAAGTTCAGACAACCAGTGTGTTAGTGGATAGGTTATTTTTTGGTAATTTTGGGTTCGTGGAGGGAGAAGGGTGAGTACTTGATCATTTGGACCCTGTATTTTTTTTAGTTATTTTATATTGTTAAGGTCAGACAACCGTTGTGTTAGTGGATACGTTATTTTTCTTCGGTAATTTTATATTGTGAAGTTAGTGGATAGATTATTCTTTTTAGTAATTTTGTGTTGTGAAGCTCAGATATATGGTGTGTTAGTGGATAGGTTATTTTTTTGGTAAGTTTGTATTGTGAAATTATTTTTCTTTGGTAATTTTGTGTTGTGAAGTTCAGACAAATGGTATGTTAGTGGATAGGTCATTTTTTTAGTAATTTTATATTGTGAAGTTAGTGGATAGATTATTCTTTTTAATAATTTTGTGTTGGGAAGCTCAGATATATGGTGTGTTAGTGGATAGGTTATTTTTTTTAGTAATTTTTTATTGTCAAGCCCAGACATTGGTGTGTTAGTGGATAGGTTATTTTTTTAGTTTTAGTGATTTTGTGTTATCAAGCTCAGACAAATGGTATATTAGTGGATAGGTAATTTTTTTAGTAATTTTATATTGTGAAGCTCAGACAAATGTTGTGTTAGTGCATAGGTTATTCTTTTTAGTAATTTTGTGGTATGAAGCGCAGACATATGGTTATTTTTTTTTGTAATTTTTTTATTGTGAAGCCCAGACAAGTGGTGTGTTAGTGAATAGGTTATTTTTGGGTCGTGGGGAAAGAGGGTAAGTGATTATTTCGATCCTGTATTTTTTTTTAGTTTTAGGTTCTCGAGGGTTGAAATTAATTCTATTTGAAAATCAAACAAAATTTTGGTTGTTACATATTGAAAAATGAGAGCAACAATTGAAAAAATCGGAAGAAAGTATTCAAACAATGGTATGTCCTGAAATGTTATCTTATGTTTATCCTTAGATTAAATAAAGAAAAGATACCTGGTCCCACGAAAACTCCTTGGCAAATAATAACCACTGTTTAATTACAAAATTTGACAACACCCGACAAAACCAAAACACTGAGTTGGAATAAATTTCATAAAGCGACGGAGATAGGGTGATATGCAGTCGTGAAAACAAGCCTAAATGACAGGTGAAAGGCATTCTTGATTGATTCCTCTCGCGGCTTCGAAAATTAGGTCCCTAAATTCCTCAGATAATAGGGACTTATTGGGCGTACATTTTCGCGTTCTCTTATTAAGGAAAATTGAATTCGGTACAGTTATCGTACGTCCCTTATCTTTAAACATAACCTCAATTAGCACGGATAATAGTGATGGTGGGTTTGTTTTTCGACACGACTTTTTAACATTCTTTGCATTTTTAGTTTTTTGTTTATAAACAAAAACAGTCCTGTAGATTTATAAAATTTATGTGAAAAAATGAATAGATTGGAGAAACCTACAAGGTTGGTTCAGCTACACTGACGATAAAATTCTTTTGCGAGAATTTATCAGGGAAGGTTAGAAATTTTAGGATAGAATTAAGGAAAGTAATGCGACTTCCAATAAAACTTTTTGTTAAAGTATGGTTAAGGTTCAACCTAAATAAAATACGGTTTTTCCTTATTATAATAAAAACTTATAGAGTTACGCCCAATAAGTCCCTATTAATATAACCAAAATCTCCATAAGCATCGGGTATCTTTTCTTTATTTAATCTAAGTGTTTATCCCTCGGTTTATCCGCATTAAAATAATTACCTAACGTTAAACTTTTTTGATTTTTTTTTCGTTTTTTTGTCATAGCTTTTTGTCAAAAAATGTCATAAAATCATACAGGTGTAAAGAAATTAAATTTTAACAAAAAACCTATAAAACGGAAAGAGAGAAAAACGTCTTAATTATTATATGGCTAATAATAATGAGCGGGAAATCCTTTAAATGTTTGCAAAAAATACGCATTTATCAGTTTAATAACAAACTGGGAATAATTTAGAATAAAACTCACTATGACACTTTCACAAAAGAAGTAATAACTGGCCAGTAATTAGCAAATAAGTTTAATGAAGTGGTAAACTTTCTTGTTTTATTAAATTGGTTTCACATAATTTCAAACCGGCCATTATCTCATTCGTTCTGGTTTTAATCTCTGGAGCGTTTAATTGAGGTAGAAAAATTCAGCGCCGCCGCCAGGGGTTTCTGTTATGGGGGCTAGATAGTGTCAAAAAATTTAGAGGGAGGGAGGTGCATTTGTTTTTTTTTTCGAGTGGGTGTTGGGTTAGTATGTTTCGAGAATTGTAAGAAAATGCTAATTTGCAATTTAAGCAGAGAAGATTTTGATCCATTTAATGCCATTTTTAAAATATTTTCGGCCTCAATCTCTGTAAAAAACATTAAATGCCCATTCGTTCCAAAAAAAATACATCTGAATGTCAAAAAACATACCTATTAATTGAAATATAAACCAATTTTTTTGAGCTAGTTTTTATACTTAATGCATCCTTTAAGAAAATCTCCCTTAACAATGGGAGCAAAAAGCCGAAAACTCGATATAACTCTCTCTCGTCCATTGTTAGTGTTAGTGGCGTAGTAAGAAAAATGTTCGGAGGGGGATTAGTATAAAAGTATTCTAAATAGCTCCAAAGTTTACAAACGCCATGTTTTGCAAAGTTAATGATAAGTTTCGGGGGCAGGGGGTTATCCCTCCCGTTATCTCATTTTTTAGTATTTTTAGCGTCTTATATTATTTTTTAGTAAGCATAAGGTAATAAATGTAAATCAGTTTGGGGTTCAATATGGAAAAAATACTACAGAGGCAATCTTCTCCTTTTTGTTGAGTCTCCTGAAAAATATTAACAACATGGAAGTAACTGCAGCAGTGTTTTGTGACTTATCGAAAGCGTTTGACTGTGTGAATCACAAAATACTGCTTCAGAAGCTCTACCATTATGGTATGAGAGGGAAAGCTCTGGAATGGTTTCGTTCATATTTGTAAAAACGTCGCTAGTCAGTTTGTGTAAATGGCGTCTCCTCGGAGAGAATGGAGGTATCTTGTGGTGTTCCTCAAGGGTCTGTTCTTGGCCCAGTTCTTTTTATAATTTACCGTAATGATTCGCTCAGTTTGGATATAGCAGGGAAATTTACAACATTTGCAGAGTGTCATAGTTAATTACAGATGACATTATAAACATAAAGAAATAATGTGATGCTAATCATCTATGTTTCGGTATGTCAAAAACCCACCTTTTAAGTGTTAAATGCAATGTGGAAAAACTTTTTATCGGTACTAAGTATATTGACAGCTCAGAAAATACTACATTTTTGGGAATCAAAATTGATGATAATTTAAAATTTCATGCCCATGTTTTGTGCTTAAATAAAAAACTTCCTTCTGCTTGTTATACGGTAAAGGCTACTTCCTAAGAGTTGGTAAATATCTCGCTCAGTTTACTTTGCAGTTGTGGAGTCCCACCTACGTTATGGGCTTCCTTTTGGGGGATATTGTAGTGACTACATGTTTAATTCTGTTTTTGTACTTCAAAAAAGAGCTTTTAGATATTTATGCAAGTTACCACCCAAAATTCATTGTTAGCCTTTCTTTGATCAAAATAAAATATTAACTTTACCATCGCAAATATTTTCGAAAACATCAGAACCTTCAAACAAAAAGGCAAGTAAATCAAATACCGCTACCCATTCCGCATTTTGCACCTATAGAGAATTCCTTTATTTACAGGGGTCTCAAAATTAACAACAAGTTTTCTTGTGGTGTTAGGAACTGCATCAGTCATAAACAATTTAGAAAAATAATAAAAAAAATTCCTGTTGAAAAAGCCTATTATTCAGTAAAAGATTTATGCTTGATAATGAAGCTGCTTGAACATTTCAAAACTTTTAACTTTAATTTTTTACTTTTTTAACTTTATAGTAGTTATTTATTATTTATTTTTATTTTACTTGTTATTTTCTATGTTTGAATGTAATATGTTCTATGACATTTTAGCAATATTTTTAGCTGTCTGTATTATTTTTAAACGTTATATTAATATTCTTTAAAGAAATTGTTATATTTTAACTTTTTTAAGTGCGTTGTTGTTGTTGAAAAAGCTTATTACTCAGTAAAAGAGTTTCTGCTTGATAATGAAACTGTTTGACCATTTTAAAACTTTTAACTTTAATTTTTTACTTTTTTAATTCGATAGCACTTGTTTGTTATTTATTTTTAATTTTTACTTGTATTTTCTATGTTCGTTTGTAACATGTTCTATGACATTTTAGCAATATTTTTAGCTGTCTGTATTATTTTTAAATGTTATGTTAGTATTCTTTAAAAAAAGAGCTTGTTATTTCCTCAAAAATTTTCGCCTGCTGCGCTTTAAAGTCATTTATATTTACAATTCTAGTTTAATTTTGAGTTAAATTTGAGGCCAGTTATAGAAAGTTTTCTGAGTTTTCTTTCCTAAACGAGTCAGTCTTTTATTCTTCTTCCGTGTTAAAGAGTCCTTATCAAATTTTTTATGGTGTATATATATATAGATATATATATATAATAATATATAACTATAACACAGGTTGATATACTTATGTAGGAAAGTTGTATCAACTTAACTTTTTTTGAACGTTGTACATAGAGTAACAACAAATGAGGTAGAAATAGGCGGAACGATTGAGAGTGCACTGAAAAAATTGCAGGACTCAAAGGTGGACCGCAGAGGACCCCACCAAATTGGGTAGAGGAGAACCTGACATCAGCCGGTGATCCAACAAAAGATACCTGTGACGTTTTGTCATATGCAACTATTTCAAAAAAGTTTCAAAACAATGACGTCATATACTACGTCATAGTTTGACACGGCGCTTCACGAATTATCGCTTTTATTATGGTATTAGAAAGATAAAAAATAATTTTCTACTTTTAAGTGCATTTAATAAAAATTTATTTTTTAATTTTTAGATTTTTACCCTAAATCGTCCATTTTGAATCCGTCATATCGAAATTTTCGAATATGATCAAAAATTCATATCCCATTCCCGAAAAACCCCTGTGTGCCAATTTTGATTTAAATCGAGCAAACTAAATCTTTTCCCCCTTCCACTTCCCTCGTTAGAGCGAAAACGCATACCAAATTTGAACACACATCCTTAACTTTTATATTTGTACCCTTAATCGTCCATTTTGAATCCGCCATATTGAAATTTTCAAATCTGATCAAAAATTCATAATCTCCCTCCTTAAAAACCCCTGTATGCCAATTTTGATTGAAATCCAACTACATAAATATTTTTTTCCCTCCAATTTCCCCGTTAGAGGGAGGTGGGTACCTGTGAATATCATATTATTGTATTTTCACCCCCACTATAAACGCATACCAAATTTGAACACAATCAGATGAGGATAAGTCAGTTAAAATTGGTTAGCAAAACATGGCCGAAAATCGTTTATCTTAAATCCGCCATATTGAATTTTGAAAATTTGATAAAAAATTCGTATTCCTTATCTCCAAAATCCTCCGTATACTAATTTTGGTTGAAATCGGACATCGAAATCGGACAAACTTAGGTGCTTTCCCCCTCTACTCCTTCGTAGGGAACTATAAATGCATATCAAATTTGAAGGCAATCGGAAGTGTATAAGTTAGTTAAAATTGGTTAGCAAAAGATGACCAAAAATCGTTCATATTGAATCCGCCATATTGAATTTTCAAAATCTGATTGGAAATTCGTTATCTCCATCCCCAACTGCCCCAACACACCAAATTTCAACGAAATCTGGCGTACTTCAACGGTACCCCCCTCCACACCCTTCGAGTGAGGAGGAGCTGTCAATTTCATCACACTATATTCTTATATTGTCACCGCAACTATATAAGCATGCCAAATTTAAAGCCGATCGGATGTCGGGAAGTTGGTCATAATTAAGTTGCAAGATTCCAACTGAACAAACACATAGTTACATACATACAATGCAAGTTAAATAAAAGCTTGTAAAAACAAAACCTTTTCAACTTTATGCGGATTTTACTAAATTATTGGGAAGAAATACAGAATGTACTGGTTTGTAAATGGTTTTTGAGCAATATTAACACGAGATTTCAGAGTTACTGAAAAAGTTCCTCAACACTGGTTCAATGTGAGAAAACGTCTCTGGACTTCTCCGAGATCGGTACTCCATGGGACGCGGCTGACCCACGAAAGTAAAAACAAAAGTGGAATGATAATACCCCCTGAGAAATTTCACAAAAATGACCGCCTTATGCAGGTGACAGTTATGAGCCTAAAAGAACGTAGTCACATCAATCGAATCGATTTGACATTCTTTTTTGTTTTTGGTGTGTCTTTTCCACAATCAGTAATTGGTATTTTTTACCATGATTTTTCATAATATATGAAAATTTTGTTTTTTTAAATTTTTGTTAATAGAAAAAGTAAAGTTATATCATTTTTAGATGGGTTTCAAGTCCCCCTGTAAACATGATATATATTTGCCTGCTTTTTTTATTAGCCACACACTTGTTTGAATCAAAACAAAAGTTACTAGGATGTTACTCCGTTGTTTTTTTAGTCAAAATAAAGTGTTTTCGTTTTTTTGCGTGTTTTTGCTAAAAATATAGTGTTTTGATTTGTTCAGTGCTGTTATACAACCGGAATGACTAGTTTTTTGCCTTCCATAAGTGATGTGCGATAACCCTTTTTATTATTAGCCTCAGAGTTAGGGGAATTTTGTCAATACCAACTTATTTAGGCTCACAAATATCAAGTACATGTAGCGGTCATTTTATTTACAGGAAATTATCATTCCACTTTTGTTTTTACTTTCGTGGGCTGACCTCGACATAGGACCCCGCTCACTTAGCATTGCCACTGGGTTTCGGTTGGAATGGGCTGGGCGAGGACCTCTTTTTGATCCGACTCACGGTTTCAGAGATACATATAATGACAGAATGGCGAATTGATTTTCTTTTTGTACAATATATGGCATATAGTACCTCTGAGACTTAGATCACTCCAACGGTACTACTTTTCTTGGTCTCTAGCATACCATACACATGTACATAGTAGAAATGGGGACAATAACCGGACCATTTTCCAGGTTCACGGGCGTTTTTCACAAAATGTGATGGGCTTATACATATGGAGCTTTTTATCTCTGAAGATTTTTCTATAACATATCAAAAAAATGCATTTTGAAGAAAAAGTTGTTTACGTTTCTCAAGTTTTTGCCGCCACTGAGAGTGACTTCAATAAAACATGTCAATTTTTTCAACTGCATTCAATAGCCTGGTTCTCTAAAAATAGCCTGGTTCTCTAAAAAAATATTAAAGTGTATTCAGAGTCGTTAGAGAAGAAAAAAGAAAAAACTTTTTTTAATTAAACAAGTTTTAAAGTACAACGACCATTCTCCACTGTTTTCAAAAAAATTTAATTTAAAGAATAATCAGAAAAGTTGTTGTTACTGAAAAAACACTTTACCGCATTAAAATAGGTGCAGTCGTTTCTTAGTAATGAGCGTTTAAATTTATTATTTTTAAAATTAATATCTGGAAAACGAAACACATTTTCAAAATGGTAAAAAATTTTAACCCAGCTTGTTTCATCGGCTTTAAAAAGTTTCGCATAAATGATCCCCCAACATGGGCCTTTTTCGAGATTAGCCTGACGTACGATTTTATGTTTTTGTTTTTTTTTATTTTTTGCAATTTTTTTTTTTGATAAAAATCAAAAAATTATAAACTGAGGTTTGTAGGCCTGGCCAATATCTTAAAAAAATCTCTAACATTTGTTAAAATCGGTTCACTGGTTATAGTGGTTTTTCTACAAAAATAGGCTAAATATCTCGGAAACGCAAAATAAATGTGAAGACGTCTTCACGTTGTGATCTCTAAAGTTTATTTGTCTATCTAAAACTTTATCTAAATAAAGGTTTTCATTTGATTTGCGTTCTGTATTCGGAACCTACGAAATCATGTCTGGACGTTCAATGCTCCATTCGGGTCAATAGAAGCAGACGAAAATTAAAATACAGAAGATAGTACCTTAGAGTAGAAAAGCTTTTATCTTAAAGAGGTCACAAAAGTTGAAGTTTGAACGTTTCACCTTATCCCATACAAGTGTAACGCGAATTTTATTTTTAATTTTTATTGATCCAGAGCGTCTATATATATACTAGTACTACCATTCATATTGTTCTGATCTGATCTGATAATTTGGGACGGTGGGCATTTAACCTCACAGCACCTAGGCCTCATTAGACCTGTTGTGCATCCTTCTATAGGTCTTCCCCCTAGTTCGTCAGTCATCCTACGCTTCGAACGTAGTTGATAACGTCTACAAGGGGAGCCTCACGTATGTTGGCTGGTGTTGGCCAAAACTCGTCGAAAATAGCCTTTCGGGTAGATGACAGAGCTGGACAGTCGCAGAGAGTGTGTGACAAAGCACAGGTTCTGTCTGGTCATTGATAGGAATTTTTTTGCCGATGCTTGGTCAGGGTAACGTATTAATTCCCTGGCAAGGTTGCAGTTTCTAGTTTCATCCCATCTTTTTCTAAAGTCTTTTTGGGAATGTTCTCGTATTCGGTTCGCCACTGATAATGCTGTTATACTGGCAGAAGGGGCAGGTTCAAAGAGTGTTTGCCTCGCTGCCTTCCTGGCCAGCGTATCTGCAATGTGGTTTCCTTTGCATTTGCCATGACCTTTGATCCATTTTAGTGTGACCATGTTGTTGTTCTCTGATACTTTGACCAAGGTTTCATGGCATTCGAGTACTCAGCCCATTGTAATACGTGATCGTTGTAGATCTAGTAGTGCTTGTCTGCTATCTGTGTAAATGCAGATATTTTTTCCTGAAATATTTTTCGTGTTCAGTTTTGGAATCGTCCGTGTAGATACAGATAGTACCTCCCATGAAAGGTTCTTGCTGCGTTGGATATGCTTATTTTGTAGGGCTTGTGAAAAACAAAGCGAGGTGCAATGGAGTCCGTATTCACCTGTAGCATTGAGAGCGAGTTAAGCCCTTCGCGTCACAAACGTCATCTTGTTTCACCGGCTTCTACTTCTAGATCTAAACAACCTCCTTGATGTGAATGTCAAGAGGGGTGAGACCAAGAATCACCTCCATAGCTCTGGTTGGCGTGGTTTTCATAGCTCCCTTTGTATAGAGACATGCTATTCTTTGAATTTGTTCCAATTTTCGGATTACTGTTGTTTGTTGTGCTTTTGGACCCCAAACGACAGCGACGTATGCTAGCATAGGTCTTATGATTGCCGTGTAAATCCATAAGGCTATCCTAGGGGATAACTCCCAAGTCTGTCCCATGGTTCGGCGACATTGTTCAAATGATATATATGCTTTTTTTACTCTTTTTTCCAGGTGAGAGTTCCATGTTAACTTTTTATCAAAAGTGATCCCCAGATATTTTACCTCTGTAGAAAAGTTTAGTTTGGTCTTTAGAAGTTCTGGAGCTTTTAGTTCCGGTAACTTTTTTTTTCTTGTAAAAAGGACCATTTCTGTCTTTCTGGGATTTACCGACAGCGAGTGGTTCTTACACCATTGTTCAATGGATTTGAGAGCATATGACAATTCAAAATTTTCCTAATCAACTCCTTTAAATTCTATTTATTTTATTCTATAAAAGCTATTTATTCATTTAAATGGCGCAAGTTATTAAAGTACAGGTAGTGTTTTTTAGGTATTTCAATTGTTATTTGGTTTGGTTTGGTTGGTGTGAAGTGTAGGGGATTTGACAAAAAATTAAAACAAATAAAAAATTTGTAACACATTGCAGAAGTTTACAAAAAATTGCGAAAAAATGTGGATTTCCTTGAAATGTTAACACATTACATGTTCTTTTAAATTTTGCTAACGTACAACGATAATGGAAAAACTTAAATACGACTCTGTCCGGTTATTGCTAAAGATTAAATCACATTTTACTACGTTTATACTCTCCTAAAATTCTTCAAGGGTTTATACGTCCTTCATTACATGTCATCACATGCCAATTTTAAACAAAAACAAATAAGAAAACTAAATTATCAAAAGATTTTTCGGTAAAATCAGTGCTGAGTATTTTTTTAGGTTAGAAGCAATATGTTAAAGCGTTTTTAAAGTGTTTGACCGACCCTAAAATCGTTTTTAAAACGATAAATCGCTTTCTTAAATCGCTTTAAAAGAAAATCGATTTAGTGCTTAAAACGGTTTTAGTGGTGTTTTCAAACCGTCTTCATATGAAAGCGGCTCGTATAAACAAAGTACTTGATTCAGACATAAATGCAAGGTTCAGAAACGAGTTCATTGTGTCTGGATGAACAACATTGTCTAGGCGTGTATTTTATGAGGATATATTACTAACTCAAGGTCACTGAAGATACAACCATTCTAATAACTTACTTGTGACGACCAGGCGAAGGTATATTTGCTAAAATATTTATAAATAAAATAAAAATAGCACAGCTTGCGCTACAAGGTCTTAATAGTCGGACGAATGCGTCTAGAACGTCAACTTTTTGATATGGTTAACTAGTTTTATTGATGTAAAATTATGGAAAATCCTTGTTCTACCCCAAAAATTTTTATGGTGAGTAATTTCTGCCAAATTTCCGTTTTTGTTTCGTAGCTGAAGCTCACGAAATAGATTATTAAGCTTAGTGACTTATAATTAAAAAAAAGTAATTATTTCTTTATTTAGGGCCCCTAGCCCAATGATCGATGAAATATAGGGTAGGCCAAAAATTTTTTCACCTTTTGATCAGTCGATTTCCGAAATTTTTGGCTGTTTTTATAGATAAAAGATAAACTTTATTGACGCGACTAAAAATTTGACATATGCCAAAAATGGATAAATTTCACCACCTTTGCGAAAAATTTGTGTGCGACTCTGGACTTGATTTTTGTCAATGAGGCAAAAGCCCCATACTTTCTTCGCCTACCAAGGTATCACTTATCTAAATTGGTTATAAGATAAAAAAGTTATACATATTTCAAATCAGTAGTATTTAGACCAAAAATTGTAATGTCTGTAGGAAGGTGCAATCCTAGCAAACACGGTTCCCTCGGGCCTTCGTCCCGATGTCGATTGCCGAATTTGCCGTCATCGGCACGACGTCGCTTTGCTATGTAGGCCCAATGTATGTTTGCCGACGCAGCGTTAGACTGTAACCCGCCGTCGGATCAATGGTAAATTTTACTTTTTACTGACATCGGCATACCGTCGCCGTACGATTAAGGTCCGATATGGTTTAACCACATGGTACCGACCATCCGCCCATAAAGCTGCTTAATTTGGTCGGTCTAACGTAGGCAAGCTGGTCTCGGCCGACATCGGTAAACTATTCAAGTTCGACATTGGTTTCCTAAAGCGGTCCAACGTCGGCGATTGACGGAGGTCCGTCGATGGTAGCTTAAAGCGGCCCAACATTGGCAAACTACAAAGTTTCGATAATGCGGGTGCTTAACCAGTCAGGCTGGTTTAAGTGGAAGAAGAGGTGATTCTTGTAGAGAAGTATCACCATCTTGTCAAGTCCGCATTCTAGTTTTGAAATGTCTTTGCTCATTATATATATAATATTATCTTCTACTGTTCAGGGAACATAGTGACATTAGCGCCATCTCAACATACTAGGAAGAAACTATTAAGCAGTTTAAAAATTTAAGGTAACGTAATCGGACCATCGTCAGTTGCCGATTCTCGACCGATTAAACAAAGTTCCAATCGGACCATCTTCGGCTTTAAAGCAGATAAGGTTTGCATTGGCATAATGTCGACTATAGTAAATCGGGCCATCGTCAGTTGCCAGATAAAGTAGGCGTCGGCATAAAGTCGACTATAGTAAATCGGGCCATCGTCAGTTGCCGATTCTCGTCCGATTAAACAAAGTTCCAATCAGACCGTCGTCGGCCCTAATGCAGATAAGGTTTGCGTCGGCATAATGTTGACTACAGTAAATCGGGCCATCGTCAGTTGCCGATTCTTGTCCAATTAAACAAAGTTCCAATCGGACCGTCGTCGACCTTAAAGCAGATAAAGTAGGCGTCGGCATAAAGTCGACTATAGTAAATCGGGCCATCGTCAGTTGCCGATTCTCGTCCAATTAAACAAAGTTCCAATCGGACCGTTGTCGACCCTAAAGCAAATAAAGTGGGCTTCGGCATAAAGTCGACTATAGTAAATCGAGCCATCGTCAGTTGCCGATTTTCGACCGATTAAATCAAGTTCCAATCGGACCATCGTCGGTCATAAAGTGGTGTCGGCATAAAGTCGACTGTAGTAATGTGGACCTCCGTCAGTTGCCGATTATTGACCGAAAACTGAAAATCGCAATCTGACTACCATCGAGTCAGAGTGTAGTCGCCGTAGCCAACACACTGCCGACGTTGTCTACATTGGCCCGATTCAATGCTGACGATTTGTGTTTGCTGGGATGTTTTATATACAAAGGGTTAGAATACCACTTACTTCGTTCGCTTTGAGCTTTATTACTTCTGGTCCGATTTTTAGAAGTGTTACCTCTTTGTGCACGAAAAAGACGTGTTTTTAAGGCAAATGTCTAAAATCGAGTATACCCAGCAAACACGGTTCCTTCGAGCCTTCGTCGGTCCGATGTCGATTGCCGACGCAACGTTAGACTGTATCCTGCCATCGAACCAATGGTAAATTTTACTTTTTGCTGACATCGGCATACCGTCGCCGTACGATTAAGGTCCGATATGGTTTAACCACATGGTACCGACCATCCGCCCATAAAGCTGCTTAATTTGGTCGGTCTAACGTAGGCAAGCTGGTCTCGCCCCGACATCGGTAAACTATTCAAGTCCGACAATGGTTTCCTAAAGCGGTCCATTGTCGGCGATTGACGAAGTTCCGTCGGTGGTAGCTTAAAGCGGCCCGACAATGGCAAACCACAAAGGTCCGATAATGGGTGGATAATAAGGCCCCATATCAGCCTCTCAAAGCGGCCCGACGTCGGTGAATGATGAAGGTCCGTCGGTGATTGCTTGACACGATCCGACATTGACAAACTACAAAGTTTCCATAATGCGGGTGCTTAACCAGTCGGGCTGGTTTAAGTGGCAGAAGAGGTGATTCTTGTAGAGAAGTATCACCGTCTTGTCAGGTCCGCATTCTAGTTTTGAAATATCTTTCCTCATTATATATATAATATTATCTTCCACTGTACAAGGAACATAGTGGCATTAGCTCCATCTCTACATACTAGAAAAAAACTATTCAAAAGTTTAAAAATTTTAAGGTGACGTAATCGGACCATCGTCAGTTGCCGATTCTCGACCAATCAAACAAAGTTTCAATCAGACCATCGTCGGCCCTAAAGCAGATAAAGTGGTCGTCGGCATAAAATCGACTATAGTAAATTGGGCCAACGTCAGTTGCTGATTTCGACCCATTAAACAAGGTTCCAATCGGACCTTCGTCGACTATATTAAATCGGGCCATCGTCAGTTGCCGATTCTCGACCAATTAAAAAAAGTTGCAATCGGACCATCATCGGGTCTAAAGCAGTTAAGGTTTGCGTTGGCATAATGTCGACTATAGTAAATCGGGCCATCGTCAGTAGCCGATTCTCGTCCGATTAAACAAAGTTCCAATCGGACCGTCGTCGGCCCTAAAGCAGATAAAGTAGGCGTCGGCATAAAGTTGACTATAGTAAATCGGGCCATCGTCAGTGGCCGATTCTCAACCGATTAAAGAAAGTTCCTATCGGACCATCATCGGCCCTTAAAGCAGATAAGGTTTGCGTTGGCATAATGTCGACTATAGTAAATCGGGCCATCGTCGGTTGCCGATTCTCGTCCGATTAAACAAAGTTCCAATCGGAACGTCGTCGGCTCTAAAGCAGATAAAGTGGGCGTCGGCATAAAGTCGACTATAGTAAATCGGGATATCGTAAGTTGCCGATTTTCGATCGATTAAACAAAGTTCCAATCGGACCATCGTCGGTCCTAAAGTGATGTAGGCATAAAGTCAACTGTAGCAATGTGGACCTCTGTCAGTTGCCGATTATTGACCGAAAACTGAAAATTGCAATCTGTCCAACATCGGGCCAGCGTGTAGTCCCCGATGTCTACACACTGCCGACGTTGTCGACATTGGCCCGATTCAATGCCGACGACTTGTGTTTGCTGAGCTGTTTAGATTTTTTTAATTGTAATGTCTGTAGGAAGGTGCTTTGTTTAGATTATTTTAGAATTTTTGGACTAAATTCTCCTGATTTAAATAGTTCATAACTTTCTTATCTCATATCAAAATCAAGTCCAGGGACGCACACAAATTTTTTTCTATTTTTGACATGTGTCAAATTTTAAGTCTATAAAAACAGCCAAAATTACGAAAAATTGGCTTATTGGGTCCAAAGTTATAGGGTGTTTAAAAAGTGACAATTTTTTTGGCCCATCCTATATTACACTCTTAACGCCTTAGAACATTCAAGTAGAGTAATTTGACTAGTAATACCACAAGAGGGTAAATTTTTTCCGAAAATTTTTACGAGCTCATGAATATTTTGAAAATCATCCCGAGTCAAAGACGAGGGATAATTTTCTAGAAATATTCAATGCTTTTAACATTGTATAAAAAGAATACAATGCTTTTAACAATGCCTATTTTTTTCTTGGACAACACAGCACAAAAACATAAAGTTTTGAGTGACTTCGCTATTCAGTTACCAGGGTCAGTAAGTAAAATTTAACCTAAAAACTACTTGAGTTTCAAAGCTGTCATTTCAGCTTTATAGCAAAAGTTCAATGGCGCGGCACGGCGTGAAAAAAGATATTATTTTGGATCAAAATTATTTCTACTTAGCTGCAGTACCGTAGTTAAACGGAAACAGTATAGTTTTCACAACTAGTGGCTAAAATAGTGCTTTTTTTACAAGCGTTGGTTTAAATAACGAGCGCAGCAAGGTATTTAAAAACGCGCGTAAAAAAAGCACAGGTTAGCCGCGAGTTGTTAACACTATTTTTTTTAATACCTTTATCAAAAAATCCAAGAAAAACAAAAAAATACTTTTAAAAATCTTGATCGAAGAGCACTTTTCGCAACACACCATCTTTGCACTATAAATCAAAGCGGCTGGTAAATGAAATAACAATGGTTTCCATAGCGATGTGCCTTTTTACTTGGTGACGTTTATTGTTGCAACATTTTAATCTTTGACAGGTTGATATTTCGACGATGTTTTTAAATGATTTTTTTCGTAAATACTTGGTGGAAACTGGAGGAAATGGCTTTATATTTAGGCAAGAATAATTAGATTTTTTCAATATTACTATTTTCCGCTATTTCTCTTTAATTTTGGGCAAAAAACGGTCAGAAATCTTTTTGTTGTAACCGTGATCAAAAAAAGTTTTTTTGCATCGGTAACCAAAAAATGTATGGATTTCACACGATTTGTATCTTTAGAAAACGTTCAATTTCACCCGTGTGCAGAAATTTTTCCGTACATGTGTGAAAAAGTACTTTTCCTTACATGTGTGGACAAGTACTTTTCCGCATATGTCTGGAAAAGTGTACGATGACGTTGACTGTCACCATACTTTTCCCCACATGTGTTGCAAAGTACTTTTCCACACAATAGCAGTTTCGTTTGATTTGTGCAATATTAAAAACCAATTTTTACAAAAAGTGGTCATTCAGTGTTCGTAGGAAAAATAGCGTACACAGCTCGACAGAAAGTAACTTTTTTACACGCGTGTTGTTTCACTCGGATAGCGCGTCGTTCACAACATTCACGCTCGTGTGAAATTTGTCACTTTAAGAATTGTTATGTAATATACTATTTAAGACGAAATATTGTATAATCTTTAATTTTACATAAACTTTAAGTTACTAAAAGTGTTACAAAATTTTTTTTTGCCTGTATAAGAAGAAAGGAGACGACAGAAGAATACAAAAAACATCAACTTTTTGCAAAGTGTAAATACGTTTAAGTAAAGAAATTGAAACTAGCAAGTGAAAGAAGTATTCTGCGATTACGTCAAAAAATTTCTGATTTACTTCGCTGTTCGTTACCTACCGAAGCGAAAAAAATTTCCGAAAAATACCCGTCAAAGAAAAAAAGAAATTAGTCGTTACAAAGTACTGGTGTCAAATTTTCTCTAAAAAATAAAAAGTAATGTATGTGAACAGCAGTAAAATTTAAGAAATTTGTTACAAAAAATTAAAACCCTTTAAAATATCAATGAGAATCAAATTGACAGTGGCATGGCGTGGCGACGTTTGTTTTTAATGAAACAACATTTATTGGTTATTGTCTCTCAGAGTTTGTTGAATATCTTTAACCTTAAGTTATTAGGTCTAATTTACCGTTAATACTAAATTACACAGTCGAAAAATATACAGACCGCTTCAAGCTACTGCGAACATAGGGCGGAAGAAGTCTAATTTGCCAGTATACGTACATGCAGAGACACCGCACGCCTATCAGTGAAACAACCAATACTCAGGCTTGCGATCACCACTTGCATCACTTTCCTTTGGTATTTAGTACGCCTCTAACCACGGTGCTGTGTGGAGTGTAGTCAATGAAAGCGGAATTTGGTCAATAAATACGCAAATTTTTATAACGTAATTTTCTTATTTTTTGTCACTGATAAATAAGAGCGTTTTATTGTCAACTGCTCAGATTTATCAGTGACGACGTGTTACAATGAAAATAATAAGGATAAACAAAATAAAAGCAAGTTCTCAAAATAAAATAATACATTCTAAAAACCAAAAAGATTCTCCCAGTCAAAAAAAAATTAAAGCAAATATTCGAAAAGTCCTTCTTGCTCGGCTAGACAATATCCTATAAAAACCCTTTCTAACGTTTCCAAGCGTGTTAGGAGTGATAATTTGAAAAGCTTCTTCATAAACAGATAGAAGTCATTAGGAGCAAGATCGGGAGATCGAGCTGGCCATAAAATAGTTCCCCGTGTACTTATAACCCGATTAGGAAATACATTATCAAGATATTCCCTAACAAGGCCAACATTGTGAGCGGAACAACCATCTTGTTGAAACCATGTTTCACCAAATCTTACACCTAACAACTGCCTAGCAGTTGGAATAATGTGCTGCTACAGTAGATCCAAGTATCTAGGACCATTCAAATTGCAATTGCCGTTAATAAAAAATGGCCCAATTACGTGTTCCCCTATAATACCCCCCCCCCCAAACATTTAGTTTTTGAGGATACTGTGTTCTTACGTCCAAATACAAATGCAAATTTTCCCTCGACCAATATCGAACGTGTGTTGGGTTATGACGATTTGACCATTTTACCATCTACACTTGTTCGGCAACTTCGTAGACATCCATTTTTGGTTTTAAAAATGTATTATTTCAATTAAGAACTTACCCATCTGTTTTTCGAGCAAGGCAGAAATAAAACAAAATAATAAAAACAAAATGAATTTCCAAAAGATAACACTGCAGCGTGCTTCGAATCCACCTCGGTCGTACGGCACGGAGAGTAAATTGAACTTGATTCCCCCTATGTTCGCAGTAGCTTGAAGCGGTCTGTATTTTCATTATGATGTGTGGGTGGTCCAAATTCGAGCCCTTAAATTTTTCGGCTTCTCCTTACAAATACCCAAAACGCATCAATTCCCTCAAACTACTCAAAAATTAAATATGACTGTATTCCGAAAAGTCCAAAATTAATAAAATTGATTTATCGGAAACAAACCTTAAACATTGAATTCTATGCAATGATCGAAGGTGACATACAATTTAATACAATTTAAACTTCTTAAAGTTAAGTATGTCAATGAAGAACAAGTTAAAGTAGTTAGTGCCCTAATTACTTACGAAGTTTTATTTAATCATGCCAATCCACGGCGGAGACTCTAAAAATCCCTCAAACTTTCGTCCCATTTCATTGTTATCAAACCTATCCAAATTAATAGAGGAGCTCGTTAACCAACGTCTATTAAACTTCCTTACTACACACAACATATTAGATAAAAAACAATTCGGGTTTCAGAAGGCTAAAATACCAGCGATACTGTGATCTTTTTAATGGAACATTTACTGACTGCCATAAATAAGCGTGAGTCCTCGGCGGCAGCATTTTGTGATTTGTCAAAAGCTTTTAACTGTGTCAGTCACAGGATGCTGTTGCGGAAGCTTCACGTGTATGGTGTTCATACTTAAAAAACAAAAGGTCAAAAGATCTTGGGTGGAAATAACGAAAATTCAAACTTGGATGAGTATCCCAAAAGGAACACACAAAAGATCAAAGCGAAAAGAGAAATAATTAAACGATGTTTCGCCCTGTGTAACCAGCGTGGGCTCATCAGTAGTTTTACTGGTCACCCTCCACTATACATCATTAAACACCATCATACACTTAGATTTCCAACCTTGAACCACTCACAAATAGGCATCGTTCCGCACTGGCGCTTACTTATCCAAGTTACCTGATACGAATTCGTCCTGGCGTGTTAATATTTTCAGTAGGATTATGCTCCTAAGGCAATTAAAACAAAGAAGAAGTTAAAAAACCTCCAAATCAGTTACTTCAACCGAAAAGAAACTAAAAAACAAAAGGTCAAAAGATCTTGGGTGGAAATAACGAAAATTCAAACTTGGATGAGTATCCCAAAAGGAACACACAAAAGATCAAAGCGAAAAGAGAAATGATTAAACGATGTTTCGCCCTGGGTAACCAGCGTGGGCTCATCAGTAGTTTTACTGGTCACCCTCCACTATACATTATTAAACACCATCATACACTTAGATTTCCAACCTTGAACCACTCACAAATAGGCATCGTTCCGCACTGGCACTTACTTATCCAAGTTACCTGATACGAATTCGTCCTGGCATGTTAATATTTCCAGTAGGATTATGCTCCTAAGGCAATTAAAACAAAGAAGAAGTTAAAAAACCTCCAAATCAGTTACTTCAACCGAAAAGAAACTAAAAAACAAAAGGTCAAAAGATCTTGGGTGGAAATAACGAAAATTCAAATTTGGATGAGTATCCCAAAAGCAACACACAAAAGATCAAAGCGAAAAGAGAAACGATTAAACGATGTTTCGCCCTGGGTAACCAGCGTGGGCTCATCAGTAGTTTTACTGGTCACCCTCCACTATACATCATTAAACACCATCATACACTTAGATTTCCAACCTTGAACCACTCACAAATAGGCATCGTTCCGCACTGGCACTTACTTATCCAAGTTACCTGATACGAATTCGTCCTGGCGTGTTAATATTTCCAGTAGGATTATGCTCCTAAGGCAATTAAAACAAAGAAGAAGTTAAAAAACCTCCAAATCAGTTACTTCAACCGAAAAGAAACTAAAAAACAAAAGGTCAAAAGATCTTTTCGCTTTGATCTTTTGTGTGTTCCTTTTGGGATACTCATCTAAGTTTGAATTTTCGTTATTTCCACCCAAGATCTTTTGACCTTTTGTTTTTTAGTTTCTTTTCGGTTGAAGTAACTGATTTGGAGGTTTTTTAACTTCTTCTGTGTTCATACTTATCTGAAAGGCCCCAGTCCGTTTTCCACTGAAACAAATCTTCTTCCCAACAAATTCTCTCAAGTGGCGTCACCCAGGGATCGGTTTTGGGTCCTACTCTCTTTCTCTTTTATATAAATGACCTATTAAATCTGGTGAACTTGAGGATTTTGCAGACGATTTAACCGCACTTTAATCTCACAATAACCCAGAGGTCCTCAAAAATATGATAGTTAAGGACAATCAGAAAATAAAGGAATGGTGCGATGCAAACAAACTTTCTCTTAACTTGTCTAAACCTCACTTAATTTCTTTCAGAAACTTCCAAATTGATGCTGTATCTATTGGAAATCATCCTTTAGATAAAGTTCTTTCTTCTAAATTTTTAGGCTTAAATATAGACTACGAACTTAAATTTAGCATCCGGATGTTATAGCGTAAGAATTGTCGCCGAGGAACTCAGAAAATCAGTTGCCAGAAACACTTTGCTTTGGTTGAGTCCCACTTGAGATATTGTCTACCATTTTGAGGATGTTGCAGCCAATAAGGGTTCATTCGAGTAATGTGTAAAGCGCCCCCGGGAACGCACTGCGAACCCCTATTTGTATCAAATGGAATACCAACACCTCCATCTTTATTTATCCTTGAAACAGTATGCCTTATCCACAAACACCTAGCTCATTTTCAATCTAACAATATCAGACACTATCAAACACGACAATCAAAAGACCTCCGTTTACCTATTATATTATATTTCCCATCTTACTTATGGTATTAAAATGTACAACCACATACCTATCGAAATTAGAAATATTGGAGAAATAAAGAAATTTCGTAATCATTGTAAAAATATTTTACTGTCAGAGGCATTTTACTCCGTAGAATTGTAAGTTGGTTCTGATAAAGTAATACATGCTTTTGTAATACTACCTTAAAGTAAATTATATTTTATCTAGATATATAACTACGCTTCAACTTATATTTGTAAATTTCTTCTTTTACCAGTTTTATTCCGTGGAATTTCTTTTCATCGTTTTTTTAAATTTTATTTTAACTTTTAACATGTATGTACGTCTTTTTTTAAACTGTAATGTATACGTTCTAAAACAAAGCAGAGGTTACCCAGGGCGAAACATCGTTTAATCATTTCTCTTTTCGCTTTGATCTTTTGTGTGTTCCTTGTGGGATGCTCATCCAAGTTTGAATTTTCGTTATTTCCACCCAAGACTTTTTGATCTTTTGTTTTTTAGTTTCTTTTCGGTTGAAGTAACTGATTTGGAGGTTTTTTTAACCTCTTCTTTGTTTTAATTGCATTAGGAGCATAATCCTACTGGAAATATTAACACGCCAGGACGAATTCGTATCAGGTAACTTGGATAAGTAAGTACCAGTGCGGAACGATGCCTATTTGTGAGTGGTTCAAGGTTGGAAATCAAAGTGTATGATGGGTTAATGATGTATAGTGGAGGGTGACCAGTGAAACTACTGATGAGCCTACTGATGGCTGGGCGAAACATCGTTTAATCATTTCTCTTTTCGCTTTGATCTTTTGTGTGTTCCTTGTGGGATGCTCATCCAAGTTTGAATTTTCGTTATTTCCACCCAAGATTTTTTGATCTTTTGTTTTTTAGTATACGTTCTAGATTATACTTATATATGTATGTATTTTTGACCATCCCACAGTAAATAGGTTTATGTAAAAGAAAATTTGATTTTAAAAGTGATTGTATATATAATATTTCATTTAAGAAGAAGGGAAAAACTGTTAATTACTATTAAATTAAATTAAATACTATTTTTTAATCTCGTGCTGTGCTTCCCCTGGAGAAAACATCATCTTCTTAAATGTAATGTTTGAAATAGGAAACAATTACCTTACATTGTATTCAAAATGCTAAAAATTATTATAAATATCAAGCCCATAATTTATCAGACCGTATTTAATAATAGTACGTTATAAATCTAGGGACTTAAGTGCCACATTTAATCCCGCGGCGAAAGGTTTGTACAATTCGCTAAGGGATTAAACGACACTTTAGTCCCGAGGTTTATATACTATTTTATGCACTTCAGGGATTAAATAGGTACTCTTTTTAGGGACTAAAGTGACACTTTTAATCCCCCAAGGATTAAAAGTGTCACTTTAGTCACTAAAAGAGGGATTAAAATTACCTATTTAATCCCTGAAGTGCATAAAAAAATTCATCGTAAGAACGATTCACCATACAAACTGCAATTCGTCAAACCAATTTTTTATCCTAACCTTATTTCATCAAACCCATTCAATAACAAATTTTAAATTTAACAGACCCGCTTTTAATCAGTAATTAATCAGAAAATTTTTGCTAAATTGATTGCGCATTCGCCAATAACACATGAATGCAAATCGGGTGAATACAAGTGACATCTATACAGACCGCTTCAAGCTACTGCGAACATAGGGGGAATCAAGTCCAATTTACTATCCGTGCCGTACGACCAAGGTGGATTCGAAGCACGCTGCAGTGTTATCTTTTGGAAATTCATTTTGTTTTTATTATTTTGTTTTATTTCTGCCTTGCTCGAGAAACAGATGGGTAAGTTCTTAATTGAAATAATACATTTTTAAAACCAAAAATGGATGTCTACGAAGTTGCCGAAAAAGTGCAGATGGTCAAATGGTCAAATCGTCATATCCCAACACACGTTCGATATTGGTCGAGGGAAAATTTGCATTTGTATTTTGACGTAAGAACACAGTATCCAAAAAAACTAAATGTTTGGGAGGGGGGTATTATAGGGGAACACGTAATTGGGCCATTTTTTATTAACGGCAATTGCAATTTGAATGGTCCTAGATACTTGGATCTACTGCAGCAGCACATTATTCCAACTGCTAGGCAGTTGTTAGGTGTAAGATTTGGTGAAACATGGTTTCAACAAGATGGTTGTTCCGCTCACAATGTTGGCCTTGTTAGGGAATATCTTGATAATGTATTTCCTAATAGGGTTATAAGTACACGGGGAACTATTTTATGGCCAGCTCGATCTCCCGATCTTGCTCCTAATGACTTCTATCTGTTTTTGAAGAAGCTTTTCAAATTATCACCCCTAACATGCTTGGAAACGTTAGAAGGGATTTTTATAGTAGGCTCGGATATTGTCTAGCCGAGCAAGGAGGACTTTTCGAACATTTGCTTTAAATTTTTTTTTTGACTGGGAGAATCTTTTTGGTTTTTAGAATGTATTATTTTATTTTGAGAACTTGCTTTTATTTTGTTTCTCCTTATTATTTTCATTGTAACACGTCGTCACTGATAAATCTGAGCAGTTGACAATAAAACGCTCTTATTTATCAGTGACAAAAAATAAGAAAATTACGTTATAAAAATTTGCGTATTTATTGACCAAATTCCGGTTTCATTGACTACGCTCCACACAGCACCGTGGTTAGAGGCGTACTAAATACAAGGCGAACGACGGCGAACGGCAGCGAATGGCGATAGGAAGCCTGAGTGTTGGTTGCTTCACTGATAGGCGTGCGGTGTCTCTGCATGTACGTACACTGGCAAATTAGACTTCTTTCGCCCTATGTTCGCAGTAGCTTGAAGCGGTCTGTATGCTTTTCAAATTGTTGAAGTAGTCCATGATGGTGGAGTTATAATTAAATCAAACAAATATGGTCTTTCTTCACTAAATTTAATTTCTTAATATAAAAAACCCGACATATTTCCACTACCATCATCAGGGGGTTCCTGGTTTGAGCTACAGTAAAGCAGTATGGTCGAAAAAGAACCAAAGAAAATTAAATGGGCCGAATCAACGCAGTACCCTTAGAACTGGAGAAAAAAAAAGCGGGAGGGGAACCCATAGTTGAAAAAAAAACAAATATATTTTAAACACTCACTTTAAAAAAAAAAAACAAATAACGTAACTAGGTATATCAAATAACATGATTCTTCTGACCATGTCAGAA
Organism: Oxystoma pomonae; assembly: GCA_963921995.1. NCBI lineage: Eukaryota > Metazoa > Arthropoda > Insecta > Coleoptera > Brentidae > Oxystoma > Oxystoma pomonae. Next base: position 16,458,658 of record OY998169.1, read on the forward strand.
GGGATCAAGTTTTTAATTTCAAAAACCAAAAATGCAACATATATAATGCTTTAAATTTAAATTGGAACGGTTTTTCGTGAAAAAAAAAGAAAGAAAAAACCGTTCCAATTTAAAATTTCAATTTTTGGTTTTTTAAATTAAAAACTTGATCCCTTCTGACATGATCAGAAGTGAATCATGTTATTTTATATAACTAGTTACGTTATTTGTTTTTAAAAAAAGTGATGTTTAAAGTACATTTGTTTTTTTCTCAACTATGGGTCCTCCTCCCGTTTTTTTCTCCATTGGTGAGGGTACTGATGGTCCGTTGATTCGGCCCGTTTAATTTTCCTTGGTTCTTGTTCAGTCATACTACTTTACTGTAGCTCCAACCAGGAACCTCCTGATGATGGTAGCCTAAACTGCCGAAACATGTCGGGTTTTTGATATTAAGAAATAAAATTTAGTGGAGAAATTCGATATCCTTATAAAATTAGTTCAAGAGTCATTTTCGATTTGCTGCCTGAAAAATCTAAAGAGCGCTACCAGCGAATTATAAAACGATAAGAAAATTAATGAAGGTGTATTGGTGGCATATTTTTCGGAAAAATCGACCACACATTTTTAATGCTCAAAGTAAGTATACTATAAATATAGCTAAATGAAGGACAAACCTAGAAATCTGCCTTTCGTGAGTTGTTTTATCATTACTTTGCTTGATAAGTTGCCCATGGTACGCCATAACTGATCCTCAGTCATCACTGAACTAGCTGTGTGAAGCTAATAGGCGCTACTTTATAATTTATCTAATGTTTTTTACAATTTTGCACAAGTTAAGAGTACAAAAATCATTTATAACAAAAAAAGTTTACTTGTTTGTTTTTAGTTTTGATCTTAAAAACTACTGGCCTTAGCGGCAATGACTATGTAGCCAACAACCCAGACAGCACAAATTATCCATCGGACAGCCATTTTTTGTCCAAAACCGCCCGCATTGTCCATGGACCATTTATTTAGTGGATGACAAAAAACTGAGTCCGAAGGACTTCCAATTTTGATCCATAAAGAACTGTTTTTTTTTTCAGTTAGTTTTTCAATATATAATGGATAACGATTTTTCTTGGTCCATTGGACCAAAAATAAACTCTATCCGGCGGACGTTTATTTTGTGTCCAGCAAAAGTGATCTACTTTATATACATTGACTCAACATTAAATATTTATCCAAAAATCTATGTCAATTGGGCTTGGCCTAGTTGGCACATTAACAAATATAGTCATTTATCCGAACTGTTTTGGATATCCAATGGATCATGTTTATTTTTTATTCATTTAAGTAAGTATTTTTTATTATTTTGGATTAATTGGTATTTTAGTATTTTAATACCCATCCTTTGCTAGGAACTCCATCCGCAAGGATCGACAATCAGACTTATGATGTTGGAGTGGTTCAAATATATAGGTACCTATATACTTAAATATTGAAAATATGGCCGTTTTTGATAAAACTGTCCACTGTATATCCATTGGAATAAATAAGTATATCCAGTGTACTAAGAACCATAAAGATACTTTTTGGAAACTGGATAACCAATGGATTTAATATAGTGGTACAATAGTCAAAATATTGAAACTTTTGGACTATTTTGGGATGTCCAAGAGCCGTCCAACTTTTTGACATTTGTATTATCCGCTGGATATGCCTTGGACTGCTGCTGCATTGTCCAGAAAACTCTCTTCATTGGACATCCTTGGGACAGAGTTGTGCTGTCTGGGAAGAAGCACAAGGCTAACATTTTCTTATTAGGGGACTGTTCATAAATTACGTAACGCGGCTAGACGTTGGCGAAAGTGATATAGAATAGAATAGAATAGAATAGATACGTACTATAATGTTTTTCAGATCGTTTAAAAAAAAAGTACGTACGATACACGACCAGAAAGTGTCTTTACAGGTTTCCTCAAGTTTACAGGGCTCGCCCTGTAAATTTCCTGCGTCGACCTGTAAAGACCAATTTTCCGGTCTAGTGAGATAAATACCTATTATCTTCTAATGATCCTTAATTGGTTTAAGTCATATAACTATGAGATACCATAATGTCCCCCCAAAACAAAGAAAATAATGTGAATATCGGGGTTGGCTATTGGCAAGGTCAAAGGCGAAAAATCTCTCCCTCGAATCTGCTCGCGCCCGTAGATTTTTTTGGCTCTGCGTTTTTTTCCAGGCTAACTTGATTAGGAGAGTTATAATCGGTACGGCTTTTTTTTCGGAAAATGCAAAGGCAGGGCCGTTATATTAGGGAGATTTTGGTCAGGTTTTTTGTCAGTCTGTTACCCTGACCTTTATTCTGGGCAGGCGCAGTAGCGCTCTGTCAGGCTGTTATTTTTATTAAAGGTAACCACACTGAGAAAACAAATGGTAGCCAAAATATGGGTTAAATCAGCCCAGGGCCGCGGGTAAAATAATGAACAGCCCACAGTTTTTGATTTAAAGCAACCCACATGCGTGGGTTAGTTTTTTAATCAAAATTAATGGGTTACAGCAACCCATTATGAAGGACTGTGAATATTAATAGCTATAGTTGGGACAGCCCCGTCAATTGGGTTGGTACAATCCAGTTGGGTGGGCTGGAACAGCACAAGTTTGGGGCTGGAATAAGGAGTTTATTTTTTTAGTACCCTGTCGATTATGTTGGTCCAGCCCAGTTAGGTGGGCTGCAACAGCACAAGTTTGGGGCTGGAACAGCACATATTTTGTAGCTGCAATTAAAAGTTTATTTTCTGACACAGTTGGCCGAAAATTATACATATTGAAGAAAGAAAAATACAAACAAAATTTAATAGAAAAATTGAAAGCTTTATTGACGTAGCTTTTTTTTGGAGAGGCATTTTTGAGGGAAAAGTTTGCTTTTATGCCAATCTAGTTTTCGAGAGGTCTGATGCAATAAAAGTCTTAAAATTTCAATTTGTGAAACCAATTACAAATATCAAAATTTTTTAAATAAAGCGTTTGTATCAACACTTCTAAAAAATTGATAGAAAATTACCAAAAATGGATAAACAGCATATTATGCGTATGTGTTTAATCTCCAAAAGACAAACCATTATCCTTAAAAAATAATTTTAAATGACACCCAACATCATAGGGTATCTTATTCAGTTTGTAATATAATCGCTTTAAAAAATTGAAATTTGAATATCTCAAAAACTAGATAAGTTAAAGAAAGTATTAGAAATAGACTTTCCCCAAAGTGTTATAACGTGCCACAAAATCTAAATTTGTAAAATGTTTCGGTGGAAAACTTTGACATAAAGCAATTATCGCGATCTTACCGCCCGACGATGGCGTCAAACAAAGGTTTCGCGTCAAACGATCGGGTTCCGGAACTGAACAAACCCGGTTCGGGGTAAAGAGATGTACACCTTTTTGGTGCTTAAAGGATAATGAACTGAACAGGGTTAAATTTAAGCAATAAATCTGATAAAACGGTATAGTTGGGCTGGAACAATCCTTAATAGAGGTTTAAGCAGATCCTCGAAGTAGCTAAAACAATTCACGTTTGGTTTGTAACTAACAGTTTTTTCCTCCCATGGCTTTGCAACAGTCCATAAAATGTTTACCCATAGTTAATGTTTGCCACAACACAATATCTGGTTGGCGGCAGCTATGTAATTTAGTAAAACCAAGATGGTTGGTCTAGTCCAACATTTTAATTAAAAAAAAAAACAAATTTTACCCAATTTTGTGGGCTCCCTTAGCCAGAACTCTTCCAGATCAAAAAACAGTGTTGAAGTAATTCAATGAAATAGCTGGAATAACCCACAAAAATAAGCTTTTACAGCCCCAAACACTGGCGCTAATTAGCGTCCAATAGCAACTACCTTTACCGTCAAAAAGGCAACCAACCAAACTTGATGTGATTCTGTGGTGGAAGATTTTTAGGTTATAAAAGTTTGTTTTGTTTCACAAAAATTTTATGTATTTGGATTTTATCTTTTGTTAATCGTGTTTATAGTCGTAGCCTCCATGATATGGTTAGAAAAGTAAATAAAAAAAAGACTTGAGAAAAAAACAACAAAAGTCAATAGAAATGTAAGGTTATGTTTACCGCCAAACGATTGACTACGTTCAAAAGCTCTATTTTTAACCACATGAAGTTATCTTTATTTACGGTAACGGTAACCATAAGAGTAACGAAATTCGCCGTTAAACTGCCTGACCAAAATCTCCCTATTATCTCATAGTTATGTGATTTAAGTACTTTATTTTAGGTTTTTTGTAGAATGCATGGCAACCCCGCGTAAATGCATCCCGAATTGTGTGCATTTTTGTCACCTCGAGTTTTGCAGTTTTTAGTCCGCGCGCATCGCCCGTTCTTCGCAAAAAATCAATAAATATTACAAAAATAAAGTCTGCAATAAAGCAACCACAGGAAAAATGCATTTTATTACTTTCGTACTTAATCATGAATTATAGTTTGGGTAAAAAAATATTCTTATTTTTAGAAATAGATATTTCTGTGCTTCTCACTTTGGCATTAATTAATTAGGAATTATAGTAATTTCGAGATTTGTTTGTATATAAAATATATGTAAATTCCTTTATTAATTTTGTTGGTCTTTTTGTGGAAAATCTACTTGCATGGCTCGGCTATTTAAAGAGTAAGAGTTATTATATATTCTATGTTATGTTTCCATTGCAGGGCAGTTATGGATTTTGTAACTCCGTCTGGCGTCCGGAAATAAGAGTTGCACCACACGGTCAAAATAGAGCTGCGAGTTAATTAATTTTTTTACTTACGACCAACCCATAATACTAGTTTAACGAGCGCCCCAACACGACTGTAATGGACCATTTACGCTCCTAGAGAGCGATGAAACTTTCTTTCATAAGGACACTGAATGACACAAAGATGTAAATTATTTTTCCATGTTTTTAACAAAATATTTATTAAATATATAAATTTTAAAAATTATAAAAAAATTAAAATTTCCAAAAATTTAAACATTTTTAAAAGTCCAAAAAATTTGAAATATTTTCAAAATTCAAATAATTTAAAATTTTATGAAATTTTCAAAAACTTAATTAATTCTCTTAGACACAGTAAGGTTGCATAAATAATACAAACTATGTACTTAAGAGTGTTGAGATGCAGTGGCGGTCCCAGCCATTTCAAAAGGAGGGGGGGCGGATCGATACGAAAAAAAAACAGAATAAAAGCATAGATTTTATAAGGAATATATCCATATATGCAAACAAAACTTAGTAACTACAAGCGCGGATTTGGTCTCAAATCTAAGGGGGGGGGGATACTCAGATTTTAAGTCGTTTATTTCATACATTTTTTAGTTTTAAAAATGTGTAAATGCGCCGAAAATTTTTGAGAAAATTAGTCGAATTAACCTAAAATCGTAAATATCAACGGTATCATAGCGCCGCGGGCGAAAATTTTTTAGAAAATTGCACTAAAGATGCATTTTTTGATTTAAAATTAAACTAAAATTGTAAATATAATAATGGTTCCAAAGCGCAGCAGGCAAAAATTTTTAAGAAAATGACGATACAAATGCCATTTTTAACACAAAATTAAACTAATTAAACTTTCAGGGCTACCACCAGCATCTTTGTTGTCTACTTTTTTCTGGAGTCCCCCCCCCTCTGGGACCGCCAATGTTAGATGTGGTATATTTAATCATTTTTGATATTTATAATGAAATTTTATTTAATTTAAATAGTAATTACATGCTTCTTATGATGCTCATTACACGCGAAGATTCCATAAGTACCATGTGATGTGTTGGGACCGTTGTGATGTTCACGGAAGGTCTTGAATCCTGGCTAGGTGCATGGATATTTTATATATCAATACATAAATATTCGTGAGAATCCAGAATAAACATTTCAAAAAACAGGCTTTAAGTAAGGTTATAAAAACACAAGTTACTATTTAGTTGTTGCCGCGTGCCCTTTATTTTATGAAAATTGCTTACAAAAAAACATATCGGTAAAGAATTTGCAGACAAAAAGTACCATTCTCGAAAAAGGTAAAAACTCTTTGCCTCGTCTTTAGCAACCGTTATCTCAAATAAAACAAAATAGAAACATTGCAAAACTTTTGGAAACTAATTTTTCCTATAATTCTCCTTACCGTCCTGCTTAGGATTAGGATTAGGATTCGGAATATTTTTTGCGGTAATTGTAACAAAGATTCTGATTAATGTATCAATTTAAAACATTGCGTCCTCTTAAGGCGCAATTACACAGACGAACATGCTCAAATAAAAGCTCGTGCAAAATATCTAAAAATTTTTGCGTGAACATTTTTGTTAGCTTTTCTTTGAACATTTTGTTCGGTTAAATTTTTGAGCAAATTATTGCTATCTATTTTGGAAACATATTTTTAAAGATGAGAATAAATAAAATTTCACATCAGTGATCAGTGATCTCAATTCTTTAAAATAATGGAACACCAACTTTTATTTAAAATTTTTGTGAAAAAAAGCCGACGGCAAGCGAAACATTATTATTGGCTCTACTATCAGTTTTGTCACATGGATTAGGTTTACTTATAATATTTTTTTCTTAGGGTTTCTCCCTGATTTTTTTGCCCGGGGTTTTTTTTGGGATTTTCTTGCGAGTTTTTTTTATTTCCAAGAGTTTTTTTCCTAAAAAGAAACCCAGGAAAATTTTTCTTTTCCAAACAAATTTTGAGTTTTTCAAATATCAGCAAAAAACTCAAAAATTGCATTTTTAAGCGGTAATCCGCGCCTCACGACTATGGGGAGTGGTGAGGAGGGAGATTTTTTTTAAACATATTTTTGTAACTTTACTTTACCTTTAGCTTTTATTGTTGTTTTTTAATTCCTCACACCAGATTTACCTAGTTAGTTTAAGGTCCCAAGGGTTGCTTAAAAAAGCAAAAGGTTCATGAAAATGCTGAAGATAGATATTTACTGTCAATTTAATGTAATAATCAAGGTCGATTACTGACACTGAACAAACAATATGCAAAGGAGCAACATTCCGATTCAGAAGTCCAGTCTATTACTGCTAAATTATATTTTTTTAGGCAATGGTCGGGATGGTAGGATTGTAAAAGTGGATAATAAACGGGTATTATTTAGACCGAACGTGCTTTTGTTCATATATTTGAGATTTAATAAAATGTATATAGGTTTTTTAATTTGACTTAATTGTTATTGTATTGTGTTTTAAACTAGGAAGTAAAATAAAGAGATATTCTTTTAAACGTAAATTTTTATCATTACATTTTACAGGCAACAGCAATAAATAAGTGCCATTATTATTATTTTATTCTCGTTTTTCTACAACCCCAAAAAAGTTACAAGTATACTGGCATATCCCCTATAAAAATCAGGTCAATCGAAGTTGCTTATAAGGTAAAATGTGAATTTCTACATCAAATTGTTTTTCCGTCGGAAAGCACTTAATTAAAAATACCTTGTTTTAAAACTTAGTTTTTCTATTTTCAGTTAAGTTCAATGAATTCCCATAAAACTATAAAATTTAAATTTGTAAGAAAGCCTCGTGTAAATGTTTGTCGGCATTTCCACATCAAAGGAAAGTTTGTCTGTGTAAATGCGCCTTTAGACTACCGACTTGGTAAAAGTTTGCACTGAAGCGTCAAAAAGTAGTTGTGTTTTTTAAAGGCCATTCTGGAAACAATAATATAAGTAATATTAAGTAAGTTTTGTACATTTTTTTTTACCTAAATATAATTTACAAACAATTTTTTCATAATAGCAGACACGCTGGAAGGCCTGCAAGAGTTGTTGAATCAAATTGCTGCCAAAAGTTCGAAATTTGGGCTTAACTTAAATGTTGGGAAAACAAAATGGATGGTCATATCCAAGGAAAAAAACATCAGAGCCACATCAGAAGTAAATAGGCAGCAAGTCGAACGCGTGGATTCATACAAATACTTGGGTTGCCTCCTCAATGAGAACTGGGACAACATGCAAGAAGTTCGTGCAAGAATTGAACAGGCCCGATCGTCTTTTACCAAAATGAAAGCAGTGTTGTGTAGTCGCGATCTTAATATCACTCTCCGAATTCATGTTAACTTCGGTGTTATGGCATGGAAGCATGGACACTGACTGAGGCCATGTGCAAAAAGGTTAGAGGCATTCGAGATGTGGTGTTATCGTAGAATACTAAGGATATCTTGGATGCACAGAGTAACTAATGTGGATGTTTTGCTTAGAATAAATAAAGATCTTGAAGTTTCATTTACCATCAAAAAACGAAAACTTGAATATTTTGGCCATATTTTGAGAAATGACAAATATAAACTTTTAAAATTGATAATAGAAGGCAAAATTGAAGGCAGAAGAGGTCCGGGTCGTAGACGGATATCATGGCTTAAAAATCTTAGACAATAGTATGGTTTTAGTACTACGATACTTTTCCGAAAAGCAGTGGACAGGGTACAGATTGCGCTGATGATAGACAGCGTTCGAAGAGAGCATGGCACTTTTTTTTACTTTGAAATATTCCTGAATTTTAATTTTACCAAAATTGGGGATGCGACGATAACCTATCAGTTCCATTTTCTGTTACTTTCTTGTGCAATTTTTCCAAACATTTTAACCTGTACTGAATCCAACCTTGGTGTGACCCTCTTTCCCCACAATAATTTTTTGTTTCAGGTTTGCGGAAATCCGATTTTAGATACTTAAATAAACACTTATTCAATAAACTCCGAAACACGAAAAATTATATGTATATAACTTAGCGTTGTAGTTGTAAAAATGCAATTTTTGAGTAGAATTAACCTAAAATCGTAAATATCAACGGTATCATAGCGCTGCTAGGGAAAATTTTTACGAAAATTGCACTAAAAAATGCATTTTTTGATTTAAAATTCAACTAAAATTGTAAGTATATCAATGGTTTCAAAGCGCAGCAGGCAAAATTTTTTAAGAAAATGACAATACAAATGGCATTTTTAACACAAAATTAAACTAATACGGTAAATATCAAAGGTCTTATAGCGCCGCAATTTATGTCCTACTTTTGATTTTCTAAATGTTTTTATAAAAAATTTAAAGTCAGGGTAGGGATGGTTAACTACCCCCCCTATCCCACTAAAATCCTAATAGCTAAATACTTTTTTTTTGAGGTCTAAAAAACTTTTTAAGTTGAAACATTGCCTTTTACACAAGATATCTATCTCAAAAAAAAAATTCGTTTCCGGTTTTTTTTGGGCAAACCGGATTGACTCGCTCAATGTCAATTTCAATATGTCTGTTGATATGCAGCAACGCTAAGCCCGTCAGTTGCGAATTTCCGTCATAGTGTTTTTAAGTAGTTATGTTTTCAATATTCTGAGGTATGAGAAGCTTCTCTCTGACAAAGCATTACTTACTGGCAAATATCCAAGAATGTTTTTATCAACGAAAAAATATCGCCACACTTGTTCATTGCCTCGAAAACGTTATCAGGTATGTTTTGATTTAAGCTTTTGCCTACTTCTGACCAATATTGTTTCCACATAGTGACTTCTCCCAATAAAAGTTCAAGAACAGTTTATAGTATTTAGAGACGACTTTAGTTAATTTTGCCTTGATTTTGGCTTCACGTTGTATAAAATTTGGTATGGTATGTATAGGTAAAAAATACTTTTTTATGTCCGAAATAATTTTGTCTAACGCATAAAACAACTGTAACAAAAATTAAAAAACACAACTGTAACGAAAATTTTAAAACAATAGAAACAAATTATTAGGTATCTAAATTTTAATATCTAGTCATTGCGCCATTCACCTCAATTATATCGTTTAACCTTCATGGTAGGGAATCAGCCAAAATTTCAAAAAGGTTTTCATTTTCACAAATAACTTTTTCATAAGCATTGACTATTAACTGGACCAAGTGATGTTGATTTCCCGGCACAATATTAAAGCTTTCCAGCGTTTTTAAAATTAAACCCCAGATATTTTCCATAGGATTGGCGTCTGGGGTTTTCGCAGGCCAAGGAAGAACTTCAATATTTTGCTCCTGAAACCAAGTTTGGCAAATTCTGGCTGTATGAGCAGGGCAGTTGTCTTGTTGAAAAATAAACTGGTCTTGATAAAGTTCTGTGACGGCTGGAAGCATGGTGTTCTCTAAAATGTCCACGTAAAGCTGTGCTGTGAGTCTTCCATTGATTCAAAATAGAGCACCATGACCTCTAGCAGAAATCCAACCCCACATATTTACCGAAAATCTTCCAGCGCGATCGTTGTTACCAGCAATATATCTTTCCTCATAGCGCGTTCTTGGTGGACGATATACCCGAATTTGTTTTCTGTCACTACAGGACTGGAAAACTTTTTCATCGGAAAATATTACCTTCAGAGAGTAATTAAGGGCAAAAAGTCACCTGGCCTGTTTTTTTTCATTCGTGAGTTTAATTTTTTTAGCAGCTACACGACATCTTAAATTAGAGCCTTTCCTTACACGATTTCGTGCCACTCTTACACATCCTGGAAATTGGGTTAATCTCTTTGCCTGGGCAACAGATGCAAAAGGGTTTTCTTCCATAAAAGCGATAAGGTCATAATCTTGTTCATCAGTTGAAACTTTCAATAAACCAGTTCCTTGTTTTCTCTATATTGTCTGATCTTCTTCCCATCGTTTTTTAATTTTTATAATCGTGGTTTTACTGCTTTCATAATGTCTAGCCACGTCCCTAATTGACCATCCTAGTTGTAGTTTTGCCAGGAGTTGGGCTTTATCAAATAAAGAAATTTGTAGAGGCATTTTTTATTTATTTGTCAGACTGAAATACAGAATGGCACACTTTGACAGTTTAAGACAAATACAATAATGGGTGACTTTGTTTGTAAAAATAGACCAAGGTATTTAACAAAAAGTATTGTGTACCACTTTTATGATGCCGATAGTGTACGTCATGCGTTTGTTTACTCTTAATGTGACGAATTGAAGGTCAAACTGTCCCAAAATACCGCAAAATACTGTGGAGGGATTCTAGAATGTCTTTAAAGGAACTTTCTGCAATTTCTCGTTTTTTCTTCAAAGACTTCAGGGTTACCACCAGCATCATCTTTGTTGTTTAATTTTTTTTGGAGCAAAGGGGGGCGATTGCCCCCGCACTCCCCTGTACACAACAATTGCATCTTTTTAGAAAATAGTTAATTTGCATCTATTGTGAGTAGATGGCGCTAGTTTCAATATTTTTCTCTATAGAATATACTATTGTTATATATTATATTATTATTATTATTCTGGTGTGATATATACACGAATGTCATGCAATATATTAATTTATACCAAATTAAAAAATTGCAAGAGACATATATATGTCATTCTCAATTCAAGATGGCGGCGATTAAAACAAACAAACAACATTATTTTTCTAAAGTTCTTTAAAAAAATTTTTGTAGCCCACCCTGTACGCAACAATTGGATCTTTTTAGAAAATAGTTAGTTTGCATCTATTGTGAGTAGATGGCGCTAGTTTCAATATTTTTCTCTATAGAAGATACTATTGTTATATATTATATTATTATTATTATTCTGGTGTGATATATACACGAATGTCATGCAATATATTAATTTATACCAAATTGAAAAATTGCAAGAGACATATATATGTCATTCTCAATTCAAGATGGCGGCGATTAAAACAAACATACAACATTATTTTTCTAAAGTTCTTTAAAAATTCTAGCTGAAATTTTTTTAAAAATTTTAGAGACAAACTCGATGCTAGTGTTGTATACTAAACAAATCTGTGGGTTAATAACCAAGCAAACATTGATAGGCTGATACTTTACTAATATTGTCCTTTATCTATTGGCAACTGCTGGTACCGGCAATGATGTGCTTTTTTTGTATTATTTTTATATGGTATAGTTTGCATATTCTAAAAAAGTGCCAAAAACGCAACATTTTAGTACCTACTTTGTTTTCAAAAAAGCAAGAAATTGTACTTTATTTTTAAAAAATTCTGAATGCAGCCAGATTTAATGGCAAAAAATATTCTCCAAGTATATCCAAACAAGTGATTTAAAATTATTTTAGTATAAGCAAGAAATAAATAAACTTTTAGATTTAAAAATATATTATAAAAAAATATGCATAAAAAAAAATACAAAAATCAAGCATAGTATTAGTAAAAAAAAAGATCAAGAAATCTTGGGTGGAAATAACGAAAATTCAAAATTGGATGAGCATCCCACAAGGAACACACAAAAGACCAAAGCGAAAAGAGAAATGATTAAACGATGTTTCGCCCTGGGTAACCAGCGTGGGCTCATCAGTGGTTTCACTGGTCACCCTCTACCATACATCATTAAACACCATCATACACTTTGATTTCCAACTTTGAATCACTCACAAATAGGCATTGTTCCGCACTGGTACTTATCCAAGTTACCTGATACGGATTCGTGCTGGCGTGTTAATATTTCCAGTAGGATTATGCTCCTAAGGCAATTAAAGTCGGTTCCGGCTCCTAAGGCAATTAAAGTCGGCAATTAAAACAAAAAGCTTTTGTTTTAATTGCCTTGTGGGAGGCTCATTCAAGTTTGAATTTTCGTTATTTCCACCCAAGATTTCTTGATCTTTTGTTTTTTAGTTTCTTTTCGGTTGAAGTAACTGATTTGGAGGTTTTTTTTTAATAGTATTAGTAGTTGCAAACATGTAAAACAGAAATGAAAATCAGCAGGTATTGTACAGGGTGGGCTAAATTCGCTGGGATTTGGGGGTTTTGGGTACTTTTAGGCAAGATGGCCAAAAAATAGTATGCATGTCCTGGGCTCGATTTTTGAGACAAGCTTAAATACGAAAACTGCATCTTGCTACGGGGGCATTTTGAAAAGTCTGCACTTCGTTATTTATAGGAATATTGATTTCATTTTAATAGCTTTTTTGAAGACATTTTAACAAAGAACTTAACCGTCTAATTGGATTTTTCCTAACACATCTAGTTTTTAAGATATAACCCAAAGTTGGTATTTTTCTTATAGAATGACCCTTTATTTATTTGATTTTTAAAATCGGCATAAAATTTCCTTTAAAATGATATGTCACACTTTGTGTTTTATTTTTTGTATTTTTTTATTTTTATGTATTTTTTATATTTTTATTACGTTTTACGAATATTTATATTTATTTTATCTTTTTAATTTTACTTTATAGTAAACTTACGTTAAAAAAGTTTAAAAGATAATAATTAAAAAAATAAATAAATATCGAAAAAATAAAAATATAAAAAAATACAAAAAATAAAACATAAGTGTGATACATCATTTTAAAGGAAATTTTATGCTGATTTAAAAAATTCAAAGAAAAAAAAGGTCATTCCAAAACAAAAATACCAACTTTAGGTTATGTCTTGAATGAAATTTCAGTTTGATGGTTGAGTTCTTTGTCAAAATGTCTACAAAAAAGTTTTTTACATAAAACAATATTCCCATAAATAACAAAGCTCCCGTATCTCAAAAATCCAGTTTTCGTATTTAAGCTTGTCTCGAAAATCGAAGCCAGGACATGTATACTATTTTTTGCTATCTTGCCTAGAAGTACCCAAATCCCCCAAATCCCAGCGAATTAAGCCCACCCTGTACACAACAATTGCATCTTTTTAGAAAATAGTTAGTTTGCATCTATTGTGAGTAGATGGCGCTAGTTTCAATACTTTTTCTCTATAGAAGATAGTATTGTTATATATTATATTATTATTATTATATATAAATTAAATATAAGAAAAAACCATTGGTGTCCATAATGCAAATTACAAACGTTCATCGCCTTGTTTACTTAAAACAAAAAGATCCTAATAATTTATATTAAATATGCTTATTCATTATTTTTCCTAAAATTTTGCACAAAATAAACTGTCTCTCTATATTATCCTATTTTCATAGGTCTTACTTTTACCGCTTCTATAAAAACTGAGTCAGTTTTTGAGTTTTAATAGAATTCCTTTTCTTCCGAAATTGTACTTATTTTCCTAACCGTAAGCTGTAGTTTTGTCATTTGGGTTATGATAAGATTTAAGTACCTACTTTTGATAAATTACTTAACGTAAAGGAAAATTAAAATTGAATTGAACAAAGGGAATTGGAAGCAGTAAAATGGCAGCTCAGAAATGGGCTTTGTTTGTTGATTTTGATTTCATTTAAGTAAATCACTTTATTTTATTGTTTTTTTTTTATAAAGTAAACTCATATATATATATATATATATACAGACCGCTTCAAGCTACTGCGAACATAGGGGGAATCAAGTCCAATTTACTCTCCGTGCCGTACGACCGAGGTGGATTCGAAGCACGCTGCAGTGTTATCTTTTGGAAATTCGTTTTGTTTTTATTATTTTGTTTTATTTCTGCCTTGCTCGAGAAACAGATGGGTAAGTTCTTAATTGAAATAATACATTTTTAAAACCAAAAATGGATGTCTACGAAGTTGCCGAAAAAGTGCAGATGGTCAAATGGTCAAATCGTCATAACCCAACACACGTTCGATATTGGCCGAGGGAAAATTTGCATTTGTATTTTGACGTAAGAACACAGTATCCCCAAAAACTAAATGTTTGGGGGGGGTATTGTAGGGGAACACGTAATTGGGCCATTTTTTATTAACGGCAATTGCAATTTGAATGGTCCTAGATACTTGGATCTACTGCAGCAGCACATTATTCCAACTGCTAGGCAGTCCTTAGGTGTAAAATTTGGTGAAACATGGTTTCAACAAGATGGTTGTTCCGCTCACAATGTTGGCCTTGTTAGGGAATATCTTGATAATGTATTTCCTAATCGGGTTATAAGTACACGGGGAACTATTTTATGGCCAGCTCGATCTCCCGATCTTGCTCCTAATGACTTCTATCTGTTTTTGAAGAAGCTTTTCAAATTATCACCCCTAACATGCTTGGAAACGTTAGAAGGGGTTTTTATAGTAGGCTCGGATATTGTCTAGCCGAGCAAGGAGGACTTTTTGAACATTTGCTTTAATTTTTTTATGACTGGGAGAATCTTTTTGGTTTTTAGAATGTATTATTTTATTTTGAGAACTTGCTTTTATTTTGTTTCTCCTTATTATTTTCATTGTAACACGTCGTCACTGATAAATCTGAGCAGTTGACAATAAAACGCTCTTATTTATCAGTGACAAAAAATAAGAAAATTATGTTATAAAAATTTGCGTATTTATTGACCAAATTCCGGTTTCATTGACTACGCTCCACGAAGCACCGTGGTTAGAGGCGTACTAAATACAAGGCGAAAGGCGGCGAACGGCAGCGAATGGCGATCGGAAGCCTGAGTGTTGGTTGCTTCACTGATAGGCGTGCGGTGTCTCTGCATGTACGTACACTGGCAAATTAGACTTCTTCCGCCCTATGTTCGCAGTAGCTTGAAGCGGTCTGTATATATACAAACAAACTCTTTTTATTCATTGTGTTTTAAATGTTAGACCTTAATCCATGGCATGGCAAGTAGGCCTAGTGGCCTTTTTTTCCCTTACCCCGCATCACAACTAAGTATTTACAACTCACAACTAAGATCACAACTACGTTTACATTTGAACGGATAAACCTTTTGGATTCGTTTGACTAAAAAGTTCGATCGCGCAAAAAAACGCAACTAAAGCTTGTACTAAACTTGTATATTTTACATCATTATTTTTTTTCCTATCGCCGTTTTATAAATCCGGCGTTATTTTGTTATTTTGTGTATAAATCCACCATTAATTAAATAAGATCAGTCAAGCCACACCCCCCCCTCAGGGTTAAATAAAAATGGAGAGAAAAACTAATTGTACTTTTTGAATGAGGACCCTTCTGTGACTAAATAACCGTGTTCATTAAAATCGTAGCTGATCCTCTTCTCGAAATTTTATCAAATTTGTGAGTTTTTATAAGTATTTACAGTACACCTTTAGTTTTACCTTTAGAAAAAAAAGTTATGTTTCGATTTTTGTGAAATATCTTTATTTTACTGAGGGGGTAACTGGAATAAAATTTTGCAGTAGGCACAATCTTATATATAGAAATGTTGAGCCAAAAATAACGTTTAAAATGAGGATTTTCCTTATCTACAAAGAAGTTTTAATTTATTTGACTTAAATATACTACATTTAAGACAAATTTTAAAAGCTCCATGTAAAAACACAATCACAATATTCTATATATAAAGTAGTATTTTTGTTAATGATAAAGTTTAAAAGCTATATCTTATAAGAAAGTAATAAATTGAATATTCGTCATGTAACGTCTTTTAATACTTAAAACTTTAACAGTAAATTTTACAAGTTTAAAATGCTACTAACTACCTATTTAACTTTTAATATTTTTGAAACAACTACCTTTTACAACAGCCTTTTTTAAATTTGTATCTATTCCAATATTTAGTAAACTCATGATGAACGGCCTCACCTGCCTGCTCGGACCAAAGTTCTAACGCTTTACTCTAGGTGATCTAAAATTATATGTATCTTTAAAGTCTTTGTCATCTCAATTGCCTTGAAAGCGGCTTTTAACTCACTAATTTGTTTTTTTAATAAAATGCTATCTATATTTTTAGTATATTTGTATTTTTTTTGCACAGGATTGTAGTTGTTTCGAAAATATTAAAAGTTAAATAGGTAGTTAATAGCATTTTAAACTTGTAAAATTTACTGTTAAAGTTTTAACTATCATAAGACGTCACATGAAGAATAGTCTATTTATTACTTTCTTATAAGATATATCTTTTAAACTTTATCATTAAGAAAAATACTACTTTATATATAGAATATCGTGGTTGTTTTTACATGGAACTTTTAAAAGTTTGTTTAAAATATTTAAGTCAAATAATTAGATTAAAAATAAATTAAAAAATCTTTGCAAGACAAGGAAAATCCCCATTTTAACGTTATTTTTGGCTCACCCTTTCCTTATACAAGGTTCTGCCTACTGCAAAATTTTATTCGTGTTACCCCCTCAGTAAGATAAAAATATTGCACACAAATCGAAACATAACTTTTTTTTTTGCTAATGGTAAAACTAAAGGTGTACTATAAATACTTATAAAAACTCACAAATTTGATAAAATTTTGAGAAGAGGATCAGCTACGATTTTAATGAACACGGTTATTTAATCAGGCAAGGATCCTTATTCAAAAAGTACACTTAGTTTTTCTCTCCATTTTTATGTCACCTATACTCCGTTCAGGCATACCGTGTATAATTTCGAACCAATTTCAAATTAATTTTGAACCACTTTTAAAATTTTTTAACCACATTCCTCGCTGGGGGGTGCAGCCGGATGTCAAGCTAAAAAAAAAACCAGGAATGAGTGTGACTTCAAAATTATAAGCATATCAAAACTCGAATATCTTACGGGGGAGGGGGAGGGTGTGGCTTGACGTCAACCTGCACCCTCACCATATTTTTTTTTTAAAAACAGGGTTACTCGTGGGTTTTTCGAAATTCTTTTTGGTGATATTATGAGTTCGAAATTAGTTCTGAATTTTGGGATAGTTGCTTTTCCAGTGGCGTAGCCAGAGGGTGGTGTTTTGGGGGTTAAACCTCCCCCCAGGAGGTCCAACCCAATCTACAATAAATTAATCATGATCAGGGGCCCCAAGAAGATCTATAGCTCCCCAATTTTTTGACCCTTTACTCCGGTTTGTGACGTGTGTTTGATGTGATGTCTTAAATGTTAAAAATTTTGCCTGCGGTGCTATTGCGTCATTAATTGTTACAATATTTTAGAACGTGTAATAAATAGCATTTTTAGTATAATTTCTCTTAAAATTTTCATCTGCGGCGCATCACTGCAACCCACCCCTTCTTGGCATCTACTTTTTCAAAAATATTTTACAAGGGATCAAATTTTTTTTAAATTTTTTAGTTTTTTTGGCAAAATTTTCGCCTGCGGCGCTATACGAATATCAAATATTGTTACAATTTGGTTTAATTTTAGGCAATTTTTTTGTTAACAACATTTGAAACGCGCAAAAAATAGCATTTTAGTGTAATTTCTTCCAAATTTCTGCGTCGCATTTAAAGGTTAATGTTGAAAATCTGCAAATGAGACTACAAGAGACTTGCTTTTAAAAATAAATATTTTTGTTTCCTATACACTACTAACACCTATTAAACCGCTTCTCTCTATTCCCTTCAGTTCAAGAGCTCAAGCAATAGGCGTGCCTACCTATAATTTTCCATAGATAGGTAGTTGATTTTTAACAAATGATGAAACCCCCCCAGAGTCGATTTCTGGCTACGCCACTGGCTTTTCAGTTTTCTCTACACTTAAAATGAGGGGGCTGTAGCTTTACGTCAGGCTGCACTCCCCATTTTGAATATTAAAAAAGAACCAGGAAGGAGTGTGGTTCAAAATTTTTAAAAGTGGTTCAAAATTTGTTCGAAATTGGTTCAAAATTATAAGCATATTAAAACTCGAGTATCTTGGGGGGGGGGTATGTGGCTTAACTGACCTAATTAAATAACTTATCTGACGAAAGCTGCCTGTGTGGGTTTATTCTTGTGTCTTGAGTCAAATTCTCTCGCTACTATGCATCTCATTGGTCCACATCTTCGGTTTAAATCGGTTTCTCTCACTTTTCCCCGATATTGATCGAAAGCAATTCTCTTAATCAAGACCAATAGATTTATTTCCGATCAATTTCGGGAAAAGTGGGAGAAACCGATTTAAACCGAAGATTTGGACCAATGAGATGCATAGTAGCGAGGGAGCAAATTTTCTCTCGATTCAAGAATAGACCTCCTGGCAGTGTCCGAATTAACCTCTAAGAGAAATTCTCCCAATTCAATTTGGCACATTACCAAATCAGACTCCATCATCTTATTATAGGAAAAACAAAAAAAATAGCCGGTGCTCTCCCAGCTTCGTCGGTCCGATGTCGATTGCCGAATTTGCCGTCATTGGCAAGACGTCGATTTAAGACATCGGAGCAGCAGTATTTTTTGTCCGCTTTGTGATGTAGGCCCAATGTATGTTTGCCGACGCAGCGTTAGACTGTAGCCCGCCGTCGGACCAATGGTAAATTTCACTTTTTGCTGACATTGGCATATCGTCGCCGTACTATTAAGGTCCCACCATCCGCCCATAACTGCTTAAAATCGGCTCGATATCGGTAAACTTTTCAAGTCAGATATTGGTTTCCTAAAGCGGTCCAATGTCGGCGATTGACGAAGGTCCGTCGGTGGTAGCTTAAAGCGGCCCGACAATGGCCAACCACAAAGGTCCGATAATGGGTGAATAATAAGGCAACACATCAGCCTCTCAAAGCGGCCGACGTCGGTGATTGACCAAGGTCCGCCGTTGCTTGCTTGACACGATCCGACATTGGCAAACTACAAACTTTCGATAATGCGGGTGCTTAACCAGTGGGGCTGGTTTAAGTGGCAGAAGAGGTGATTCTTGTAGAGAAGTACCACCATCTTGTCAAGTCCGCATTCTAGTTTTGAAATATCTTTGCTCATTATATATATAATATTATCTTCCACTATACTGGGAACCTAGTGACATTAGCGCCATCCCTACAAACTAGGAAGAAATTATTAGGCAGTTTAAAAATTTTAAGGTGACGTAATCGGACCATGGTCAGTTGCCGATTCTCGACCAATCAAACAAAGTTCCAATCGGACCATCGTTAGCCCTAAAGCAGATAAAGTGGTCGTCGGCATAAAGTCGACTATAGTAAATCGGGCCATCGTCAGTTGCCGATTTTCGATCGATTAAAGAAACTTCCAATCGGACCATCATCGGCCCTAAAGCAGATAAGGTTTACGTTGGCATAATGTCGACTATATTAAATCAGGCCATCATCAGTTGCCGATTCTCGTCCGATTAAACAAAGTGCCAATAGGGCCGTCGTCGGCTCTAAAGCATATAAAGTGGGCGTCGGCATAAAGTCGACTATAGTAAATCGAGCCATCGTCAGTTGCCGATTTTCGATCGATTAAAGAAACTTCCAATCGGACCATCATCGGCCCTAAAGCAGATAAGGTTTGCATTGGCATAATGTCGACTATAGTAAATCGGGCCATCATCAGTTGCCGATTCTCGTCCGATTAAACAAAGTTCCAATCGGACCGTCGTCGGCCCTAAAGCAGATTAAGTAGGTGTCGGCATAAAGTCGACTATAGTTAATCGGGCCGTCGTCAGTTGCCGATTTTCGACCGATTAAACAAAGTTCCAATCGGACCATCGTCGGTCCTAAAGTGGTGTCGGCATAAAGTCGACTGTATTAATGTGGACCTCCGTCAGTTGCCGATTATTGATCGAAAACTGAAAATCACAACCTGTCACGCCAAAAACGACTCATATCAATTCCTTCTTAAATCCGAATCGTCGTAAGACGCGTCGCGATCGTAGTTCTTTGCTCCAGAATGATTAACAGGAGGAATCACTGACCCGCGCTCGATGCGTCGAGGCGATCGCGACGTCGACGGCCCCGACGACGCACTTGTAAGGTTGCAAAGTTGTTTTGTTGTTGTTTGAAAGCGAGGCGCTCCGCTGGCCTTCGGAAGATTTTCATAATGAGAGGAAACAAAACTTTAACGAGCATTCGCTTTTGGGTCAAAGTTTGTTTTAAACAAAATTGAAAAGGTAAAAGTGTCAGAGACTGTGAGGAGAGGAAATTGTTGCGATCTTTGGCGCAAATACACAGACGAACATGCTCAAACAAAAGCTCGTGCAAAAGATCTAAAAATTTTTGCGTGAACATTTTTGTGAGCTTTTCTTTGAACATTTTGTTCGGGTAAATTTTGGAGCAAATTATTGCTATCTGTTTTGGAAACATATTTTTAAAGATGAGAATAAATAAAATTTCACATCAGTGATCATAAATCTCAATTCTTTAAAAAAATGGAAGACCAACTTTTATTTTAAATTTTTGTGAAAAAAGCTGACGGCAAGCGAAACATTATTCTTGGCTATCAGTTTTCTTAGGGTTTTTCCCGGATTTTTTTGCTCGGGGGTTTTTTTGGGATTTTCTTGTGAGTTTTTTTTATTTCCAAGGGTTTTTCCTAAATTCAAAAAACAACCTAGGAAAATTTTTCTTTTCCAAAAAATTTGAGTTTTTCAAATATCGGCAAAAAACTCAAAAATTGCACTTTTAAGCGGTAATCCGCGCCTCACGACTATGAGGAGTGGTGGGGAGGGGATTTTTTTTAAAACGTATTTTTGTACCTTTACTTCACCCTTAGCTTTGATTGTTTTTTTTTGATTCCTCACACCAGATTTACCTAGTTAGTTTAAGGCCCCAACAGTTGCTTAAAAAAGCAAAAGGTTCATGAAAATGCTGAAGATAGATATTTACTGTCAATTTAATGTATTAATCAAGGTCGATTACTGACACTGAATAAACAACATGCAAAGGAGCAACATTCCGATTCAGAAGTCTATTCTGTAACTGCTAAATTATATTTTTTTAGACAAGGGTCCGGATCGAAGGGTTGTAAAAGTAAGTAAGAAACGGGTATTATTTAGACCGAACGTGCTTTTGTTCATATATTTGAGATTTAATAAAATATATATAGGTTTTTTAATTTGACTTAATTATTATTGTATTGTGTTTTAAACTAGAAAGTAAAATAAAGAGATATTCTTTTAAACGTAAATTTTTATCATTACGTTTTACAGGCAACAGCAATAAATAAGTGCCAATTATAATTTTTTTATTCTCTTTCTTCTACAACCCCAAAAAAGTTACAAGTAAACTGGCATATCCCCTATAAAAATCAGGTCAATCGAAGTTGCTTATGAGGTAAAATGTGAATTTCGACATCAAGTCGTTTTTCCGTCGGAAAGCACTTAATTAAAAATACCTTGTTTTAAAACTTAGTCTTTCTATTTTCAGTTAAGTTCAGTGAATTCCCATAAAACTATAAAATTTAAATTTGTAAGAAATTTCGATACCAACATTTCTTCAAACAAATTTTGCTTAACATTCTCTCCAAAATTTCCGTGAGTCTTTTTGTACGATATTTTGCTCGAACTTTATTTTGAACATTTTGCTCAAGAGGCTCGTGTAAATGTTTGTCGGCCATTCAACATCAAAGGAAAGTTTGTGTAAATGCGCCTTAAATGCATCTATTCTTTACACGTGCCTGAAATTTGCGATGACTTGATTTTTGTTGGTTAAGCTCAGTTTTTATGTAGAAAATTGAAATACAATTGGTCTCTTTCACCCACATAATTTTTTCTCTATTTTTTTATTTATAAAACAATCTTAGAATAGGCATTTAATTCATTATGGTCAAGCCATGATGGTAATTTAAGGCTTAAGATATTTTAGCATAAATCACATTTGTATGCCATGATATTGCTCATATTTTAAAGCTTTCTTTCCAAACGTTTGATTTCTAGAATAAAACACTCAAATTTTTTAAGTTTTGACTGTTTTTTAGTGGTTCAATAAAAGTACTGCCAAAAAACATTTTTTTCTCTGTTAGAATGGAAAATATTTAGAGAGAGAGGGCATAATTTTAGAGGTACATGGAGAGATATTTTAGTGACGTGCAAAAATTTTTAAGGTTGTTGAAGAGAAACAGCATGCTATAAAAAAGTATTTTAAAGAAAGATGAAAATAATTTAAGGTAAATGTTTACTAAAAATTTCTGTTACGTCATCTGTCTGTCATCTTGAGTGGTGTCGTGCATATGATTTTTGTTTTGCAATTTTTATCCAAAAAACAGCAAAAATTGTAATTTTTCAAAGTTTAAAGTGTGCAAAACATAAGGTGGTATTAATTTCCAGAAAAGATGTGAATATGTATCTCCTTGTCTTTATAACATGTCTAGGTTTTTAAAGCCTCAGTAGGCTTCAAAGATCTACCCACTACTAACAAATGAATCGGACGGAAGGATTTCCGAATAGACAGACAACCTCGTCCTGGTCGAGAAAAAACTTTTCCGATTTATTCCCTCACCCTTTGCCCTCTACGCTAAATTTTCCCTTCATTTTGTATTAATTTCTTTCAATCAAAGTTCTTAACACTCTTTAAATTTACCAAAAATCGTATCCTACTAAAGTGTATTTTATCACATCTTAAAATAATTTAACATGTATTTAAGAAAATTATTTTAAGGGTCATCATGGTCATCAAATTTTGCCCCAGCAACTTCCTTCTCTTAATCAGTGGCGCACCGAGGGGGGGGGGGGGTTTGAGGTTAACCCCTTCCCCCCCCCGAGAAGCCTGGTTACAATTGGCACAATCCAATAAAAGCAGAAATAAAATATATAGGGAATAAAATACAATAGCCTGGACTTTATTTTTTAACAAAAATCTTTAAAAAAATCATTGCGGCTCTGTAAGACTTTTCATTTTTATGTTTTATGAAAACATTTTGCGCCTGCGATTTGGTGTCAAAATAGTATTTTTAACAACTAGTTGCTAAAATAGTGCTTTTTTACAAGCGTTGGTTTAAATAACGAGCGCAGCGAGTTATTTAAAAACGCGAGTAAAAAAAGCACAGTTTAGCCGCGAGTTGTTAACACTATTTTTTTTAAATACCTTTATCAAGAAATCCAAGAAAAACAGAAAAATACTTTGAAAAACCTCGAATGAAGAGCACTTCTCGCAACACACACCCTTTACACTATAAATCAAGGCGGCTGGTAAATGAAATAACAATCGTTTCTATATCGATGTGCTATTTTACTCGGTGACGTTCATTGTTGCGACATTTTAATCTTTGACTGTTTGATATTTTGACGAGGTTTTTAAATTATTTCTTCGTAAATATTTGGTGAAAACTAGCGGAAATGGCTTAATTTTTAGGCAAGAATAATTAGATTTCTTCAATATTACTATTTTCCGCTATTTCTCTTCAATTTTGGGTAAAGAACGGACAGAAATCTTTCTTTGCACCTGTGATCAAAAAAAAAAGTTTTTTTGCATCGGTAACCAAAAAAGCCATGCTTTAGTTATCTGCCGACAGTTACTAAAATCATGTTTTTGATGAAGTTATAAAAAAGGCATTTTAAGTGTTATTTTTGCAAAAATTTTCGTCTACGGCGCCTTTTAGCATTTTTACAAACGAATTAAGCGTAAATAAACAACTTAAATTGCCAAAACCCCATCAATATATTTAGTTTAATTTTAAGTAAAAAAAGTTTTATTTTCACAAAAAAATTGATTTTGACATCAAATTTTGGATAAATAAACAATTTTAAATTGGTCCTCGCTTGTATATAAGCACCTGTTTCCTTGTATAAATTATGGTCACATTTTTACTTCAAATTTAGTTTTTTATCAGTTATCCTTATCCCCTCCCCCCTCCCCCGAAGTCAATTCCTGGGTGCGCACCTGTCTTAATATAGAAATAGTGAGGCTGAATTTGTGACATATTTTGCATAAAACGGACAATTTGTGTACTGCCAAGCAATTGCTGATATAGTTACTTGCCCCGGAGCTCTTGAATACACACCTTCTGACTGGGGAATTTTCATCGACTCTCCAAAAAGCAGTTTTTTTTTACATAACGGCAATGTTTTTGCTTCTGTTTCGGTCACTCAGTCATTTAAAGGAAAATTGTGTGAGTGGGATAGAAGGAATCGAGAACAGTATTGGATAAAAAGAGACCGTTCAGAAAGAGACACTTATTGACCCTCAAAAAATTTTACACTTCCAACACTTCACATAAAACTTGGACTTATGAAACAATATGTTAAGGCATTAAACAAAGAAGAAAATTATTTTAAATATTTGTGTAAAACATTTCCGACCCTGTCACAGGTTGATGAAAGATACAGAATTTGCAAATGTAATGGAAGATAAGGAAAAACATGCATGGAATGCTTTTAAAGAAGTTGTACATAAATTTCAAGGGATTTGTAAAGACCCAAGATCGTTGAAAATATGTTAGAAAAATTCCATATGAGCACAAAAATAAACTTTTACATTCCCATGTGGACTATTACCCGGAAAATCTTGGGAACGTCGTCAAAATGATACCAGAGGCGCTGGAACACGATTAGCTGAATTTGACAGAGAAACAACCAAAAGAAGCTTTTCTGAAAAAAGAAAACGGGTTTTTAAGAAAAGTAAAGAATAATTAACTATTTCCGATAGTTTGTATGTGTATATTTTGTATTTTTTTCTTTAATATATTATAAAACTAGCTTGAAAATGTTGTGTGTGTTTGTGTGTTTTTCCTCTATTTTTGGATTTTGTTTTAAAAATGCTACAAGCGCTACCCAATTACTAGAAAACAGTTGAAATTTTTAAATCAACTTTCAGAGTGTCAAATGACACTAATGACAGATTTTAAATAGAATTTGGGGTCTTTTCTTTCGCTCGGTAAAGATCAGTAACCAGCAGAAACAAATTTCATCAAAAGTGATGTCATTAGGATCATAGGTATCATTTTTTGGGGGAACTGATGGAGTCGACCAATAGGATTTGTTCGTTTCAGGGAAATATTATGATTGTTATCTCCGTAACACAGAAGGGTAAAATGAAAACTGCCAAACACCAAAGTGATCATTATGCTAAAATGTCACGTAACCGTTTTTTCATTTTATTCTTAACGGCTGACGATCTGGATCATGACCGTTCTCAACTAAAAAGCCAGTTAACTCCTACTTCTTAAGTGCCCTTGAGCCTACTACTGTCTATAACCAAATTGACAGGTAAAACATGGCTTTCCTTTACCTTTACCGCTATAGTAGGCTAAAGGATACTAAATCGAAAAACAATTAACTAGCTTTTTAGTTGAGCTGGTGTTATCTGGATAAAGGCAGACTTTTATATAGGAGAGGATAGTCAAACTTTAAGTTTAATTTCTCACCCTATATGTTTTTAGAAAATCATACTAAATTAGGCAATTTAAATATTTTTAGAACTGCCGACAAACATGCTTATAATTAAACAAAACCATGGTCATTATCAATATATTTAAATCTAGAGTTAGGATAATTATTCCTCTGGGCCCCTTCCTATAACAACTTTTTGTTTCCAAAATAATTTTTAAAAATCATGGGGTCCTTGAGATATATAATACAGACTTAATTTGTCCAGGCACTTTAAGACCCGTCGAGGCGGCCAGGTAGGCAGCGAGCGAAGCCGAAAAATTTATTGCTTTTTTTTTTCGATTTTTTCTGTAGGTATTACAAGTCACGAAAAAATCACATTATAATCACTAGTCAATGGTCAATTTGGTGACATGAGATGAACAACGCGCGCGAAGAACTAAGAGTAGTCCTAATGAGGATAATAAGAAATAATGAAGATTGTTGAATATACCGGGTGTCCCAAGGTGAGTATCCAAAAATGCAAAACTATACAGGTTGTTCGATTTAAAATAAGAAACTTGTTGCCAAGTTTTCCTGCAAATGGCAACAATGGAAATATGAGAGTATTTCATAAAGATAGTTTACATGGACTTATGTTAGAATAGAAAGTTTGAAAAGTTTCCATTGTATAGTTTCCAAAATATTCTAATAGGTTACTCACCTTAGGACACCCGGTATACTTAGTTGTAAATCTGTATAATTTGTCCACCAAATTATGTTTTTTTATAGATTGTGTTTTTTTGTTTTCATTGCATAAATTCAGACCCGTCGAGGCGGCCAGGAAGCCGAAAAAATTGACTCTACTTTTTTTTTTTTTGATTTTTTGTGGTACTTACTGTACTCCATGCGCAAAAAAATCACGTTATAATCACTAGTCAATAGTCAATTTGGTAGCAGAAGATGAATACCGCGCGCGAAGAACTAAGAGCAGATCTTTAATGTTGTTGCATATTTATTTAATTCTAATTCTGTGTAATTTATAAACCAAATACTGTTTTTCATAAATTTTCTTTTTTACTTTTATTTCATTAATTGAGACCAGCTGAGTAGAAAAAGCAGTCAAAAAATATATTACCATTTTGTCAGTCACAAAAAACAAAGCAAAAATCTCTCATCCTATTCGCTAGTTGATGGTCAATTTGGAGACATGAGACAACGCACAAGAAGAATTTAAAGCCGTAACATAAAAAATTCAATGTTGTTCAATTCAACAAAAAAATAAACGAATTTTATACACATCTTTTTTTAAATTGGAAACATATTTATCTTGCTTAAAGTATCACACAAAAAGAAAAAATAATGGGTAAAATAGGTTTCGAAGTTTTTAAAATAAAATTAAAAACGAGGAGGGCTTAGCACATTTAAACAAAAATGTTTTCATTTTATGGTCCATCCCAATTTTTTTAAAAATATGACAGTTCTGCCACGATAATAAGAAATAATGCAGGCTTTGGTTTTCTACCTACCAATATAATTTTTGTTTCCAAAATATTTTTTAAAATCAGGGGGTTGGTATGATATACAATACATAATTTTTAGGGGCACTTTGAGACCCGCCAAGCCAG
This sequence comes from Oxystoma pomonae, assembly GCA_963921995.1. Lineage (NCBI taxonomy): Eukaryota > Metazoa > Arthropoda > Insecta > Coleoptera > Brentidae > Oxystoma > Oxystoma pomonae. The sequence continues at coordinate 16,485,985 of OY998169.1, forward strand.
GCAGGCAGCGAACGAAGCCGAAAAATAGAAAGTCACAAAAAATCACATTATAATTACTAGTCAACTGTCAGTTTGTATGACGGAAGATGAAAAATGCACGCGAAGAACTAAGTCCTAATGTGGGTAATAAAAAATAATGCAGATGTTGCTTATTTAATTGTAAATCTGTATAATTTGTAAACCAAATTTTGTTTTCTGTACTAAACATAATTCTGTTTTTTTTATGGTGCATAATTTTTGTTTCTTAAATTATTTTGAAAATCATGGGATCCTCACCTTGAAATATACAATCCACAATTTGTCGAGGCACTTTGAGGCGGCCAGGCAGGCAGCCAACGAAGCCGATTTTTTGTGGCATCACAAGTCACAAATAGTACATTATGAACCTAGGGACTAAAGTGCCACATTTAACCCCGCTGCGAAAGGTTTGTTTATGTTTTGTTATGCACTTTAGGAAAAGATCTTTTTTAAAATTACGTTATTTCTACGCTAAATGGTTTGTCAGCTACAAGAAAGGGTGCTAAGAATTAAATCATGGCCAAGAGCAAGTGCTGTTTGGCTTGACTTGCCACAAATTTAATTATAATTTTCCAGGGATTAGTTTTTTTTTAATCCTTGAGGGATTCAATTTACTTCTAATCCCTAAGCTGAGGGATTAAATTTATTTTTATTCCCTTAGGGACTAAAATTTTCCCTTTAGTACCTGAAGTGCATAAAACTTATTCAATTTACTTCTAATCCCTAAGCTGAGGGATTAAATTTATTTTTATTCCCTTAGGGACTAAAATTGTCCCTTTAGTACCTGAAGTGCATAAAACATATTATTATCACTACTCGTGGGTCATTTTGGTGACGGGAGATGGATATCGCGCAAAATATGATGCAAATTGTTGCATATTTAATTATGAATCTGTATAACTTATCAAACAAATTGTGTTTTCTATAAATTGATTTTCTTTGTTTTGCATGAACTGACGCAGAAAAAGATGACAAAATATACTACCATTTATACAATAACTTTTGTCCTATTCGCTAGTTGATGGTCAATTTGAGACAAGTGATAATGCAAAAGAAAAACTTCCATTGAGACCAGATGACCATGCTGCCATTTTTTAATAGGAACATATTCATCTCTCGTATAGTTATCTTACAAAGAAGTAAAAAATAAAAGGTAAAATATGTTTAGAAGTGTGCTCAATATATAAATGAAATAAAAAAGTAGGAGGACTTATCGCATCCAATAGTATATCCTAATTTTGTAAACAGTATCGCAATTTCTGCTGCGATAATAATAACATACATGCGCCATTTTTTTTTTCGACAAAAACATTACGTTATAATCACGATAGTCAATTTTTTAACGGAAGATTAATACCGCGCGCGAAGAACTAATTGTAATTCTAAATTGTTTTTTTCTAATTTGATTTGCTTAATTGAGACCAGCTAAAGCAGAAAAAGCAGTCACTCACAAAAATCGAGTACATGGAGACATGAGATAACGCACAAGAAGAATTTAGATCCGCAATGTTGTTCAATTAAAAAAAAAACAAATTTTGTACACATCTTTTTTTTAATTGGAAACGTATTTATCTTGCTTAGAGCATCACACAAAAAGTCAAAAATAAGGGGTAAAATAGGTTTAGAAGTTTAGTTTAGTAAGTTTAGAAGTTAGTTATAAACGTCGTTAAATAAAATTAAAAACTAGGAGGGTTTACGCACCCAAGATACATTAAAAAAAATGTTTTGATTTTATAGCGCATCCCAATTTTTTTAACAGTATGGTCGAGTTTTCTACGTACCAATATAATTTTTGTTACTAAAATCATTTTTAAAAATCATGGGGTCCTCACCTTGACATATATAAAATATATAATTTGTCCAGGCACTTTGAGACCCTCTGAGACGGCCAACAGGCAGCGAACAAAGTCGAAAAATGTATTGCCTTTTTTATTTTTTTTCCGATTTTTTTTCTGGTATCACAAGTCACAAAAAAATCACATTTTAATCACTAGTCAGCTGTCAGTTTCGTGACGGGAGATGAATAACGCACGCGAAGAACTGAGAGCAGTCCTAATGTGGATAAAAAATAATGCAAATGTTGCATATTTAATTGTAAATCTGTATAATTTGTAAAACAAATTCTGTTTTCTATAAATTGTGTTTTTTTGGTTTCATTGCATAGATTAAAACCTGCTTAAGCAAAAGAACAAGAGAACAAAGTCATAGAAAATCTCATTGTACTCGCTAGTTGATGGTCAATTTGGAGACAGGAGATAATTCACAAGAAGAACTGGCCGTAATGCAAAAAACTCAATTTTGCTCAATTAAAAAGAAATAACAGATATAGTAAACGCAATTCTGTTTTTTTATAGGGTATAGTTTGTGTTTCTTAAATTATTTTTAAAATTATGGGATCCTCACCTTGAGATATACAATCCACAATTTGTCGAGGCACTTTGAGGCGGCCAGGCAAGCAGCGGACGAAGCCGATTTTTTGTGGCATCACAAGTCACAAAAACATATTATAATCACTACACGAGGGTCATTTTGGTGACGAAAGATCGATATCGCCGCAAAAACTAAGAGCATATTATGTAGATAATAAGAAATGATGCAGAATGTTGCATATTTAATTATAAATCTGTATAATTTATCAACCTAATTGTGTTTTTGCATAAATTGATTTTACTTTTTTTGCATAAACTGGAGCAGAAAAAGATGACAAAATATATAACCATTTTTACAAAAAAAATTGTCCTATTCGCTAGTTGATGGTCACGACTATTTTTTAATAGAAAGATATTTATACCACGTATAGTTATCACACAAAGAAGAAATGTGCTCAATATATAGACTAAATAAAAAACTAGGAGGGCTTATCGCATCCAAGCCGTAACATTAAGAGAAAATGTTTTGATTTTATAGTATATCCTAATTTTTTAAACAGTATCGCAAAATTCCGCTGCGATAATAATAACATACAAACGTTTTTTGTGTTACAAAAAAATTACGTTATTATCACTAGTCGATAATCAATTTACTGACGGAAGATAAACACCGCGCGCGAAGAACTAATCTTTAATGTTGTTGCATATTTATATAATTGTAATCCTCTGTAATTTATAAACCAAATACTGTTTTGTATAAATAATTTTTTTAAATTTTATTTCCTTAATTGAGACCAGCTAAAGCAAAAAAAAACAGACAAAAAATATATTGCCATTTTGTCAGCCACAAAAACCGAGCAAAAAATGCTCATTCTATTCGCTAGTTGATGGTCCATTCGGAGACATGAGATAACGCACAAGAAGAATTTAGAGCCATAACATACAAAATTCAATGTTGTTCAATTTTCTCTCAAAATAAAAAAATACAGAGTAAAATAGGTTTGAAAGTTTGTTCAATATAAACGTCGTTAAATAAACTTAAAAACTATGCGGGCTTATCGCTCCCCAGCTACATTTAAAAAAAATGTATTAATTTTATAGTCTATCTCAATTTTTTAAACAGGATGACAGTTCTGCCGCGATAATAAGAAATAATGCAGGCTTTGGTCGAGTTTTCTACCTACCAATGTAATTTTTGTTTCCAAATTCATTTTTAAAAATCATGGGGTCCTCACCTTGAGATATACAATACATAATTTGTCGAGGCACTTTGAGACCCGCCGAGGCGGCCAGGCAGGCAGCGAACGAAGCCGAAAAATTGATTGCCATTTTTTTGATTTTTTTTTCCGATTTTTTGTGGTATCACAAGTCACAAAAAAATCACATTATAATCACTAGTCAATGGTCAATTTGGTGACGGGAGATGAATAACGCGCGCGAAGAACTAAGAGCCGCATCGTGGTGCGGCGCGTTGCACCGCGGAAAGTTGCATACGATTTCGCCCAAAAGACCGTCCGTGGCGGCGGCGGCGGCGTCGGCGAGGGAGGGGAGGGGCGGGGACCTGCCGTCGCCGCCGCCGGTCCGAAAGGGCCGCGTTGCCAGCTCGTTTCGATTGCGAATTTTTGGCAAAGTGCATCCTGCCGCGAACTGCAGGAATGAAAGAATCGACGAGAAGAGCCACCGATTTTTTGGTCTTTTACCTGCGTGCATACGGGTCCTTTTTTATTTTCTCGTGCATGTTTGTTAGTAAACTTTAGATTCGAAAAAAAGGACTGGCGATGGCGCATAGGATTTTAAAATGTTTGTTTAGGTACTTTAATAAAAACTGAAGCTGTGACACAGTTTACCCTAAAATTAAAATTATTTTGAAAAGAACTTGTCTTTGATAACCGAGTCACTGTCACTAGCTAAATGACGATATTATAGTTTTTTTTCCAAAGAACAAAAGCATTTAAGTGCAGTTTGTGCGGGCGCAACAAAAATAGTATATAATACAACAAAGGGTTAAATTGAAGCACTTTTTATTCTGTAGGGCAAAGAATAGAATAGAATAGAATGGCTTTTTATTTCCAAAAATTGACAGATATTACATTTGTATGAAACAAGTCAAGTTTTTATAGTTAATAGTTAAATATAGCTGTAAAAAAACTATTATAGTCATGCAAAAAAAACAAAAACTTTAATTTATGAAAGACACAAAATAATAACTGAAACCATCATGGCATTTGGCCAATTAAGAATTAAAGCTTTTGTAACCATTAAGAACATTGTCTTTTTATATTCTATTAGCACAGGAAAAAAAAAGAAGAGAAAAAAAAAACAATCACATAAAACTCCTTTTCTATAAGATATTCTTTTAATTTTTGTTTAAATTGGTTTAAATTTGCACTATTTTTAATTGATGGTTGAAGTTTATTAAATATTTTAACACCTAAATAGTTTGGAGACTTTTGAGTCAGAGAGAGTCGACATTTGAGCAAACATAGTCCTTGATTTTTCCTTGTAATACATGAGTGCTTTTGCTGGTTTTTGGAAAAACCATGTTTATTTTTAAATATGTATTTGCTCATCTCATATATATAAATACAGGGCAATGTCAATATTTTAAAACTCTTAAATCTAGATCTGCATGTTTCTCTTTGGCTAATACCAGCTATGCACCTTATTATTTGTTTTTGTTTTATAAATACATCATTGGCTTGGTAAGAGCTCCCCCAAAAACAAATTCCGTAATGTAAATGAGAAGCGACATAAGCACTATAGACAGTGGCGGTCCGAGCCATTTAAAAATGGGCGGGGGGCGTTTTCGATACGAAAAAAAAATAGAATAAAAGCATAGCTTTTATGAGGAACATATCAATTAATGAAAACAAAACTTAGTAACTACAAGCGAGGATTTGGTCTCAAATCTAGGGGGGTGGTACTCAGATTTAAAGTCGTTTATTTCATACATTTTTTATTTGAAAAATGTTTAAGAAAATTTTTGAGAAAATTATATTAAAATTGTAATTTTTTTAGTCGAAATAAACTAAAATCGTAAATATCAACGGTATTATAGCAAATTTTTAAGAAAATTGCCCTAAAAAAATGGGTTTTTTGATTTGAAATTAAACTAAAATTGTAAATATATCAATGGTTTTAAAGCGCAGCAGGCTAAAATTTTTAAGAAAATGACACTACAAATATTTCAATGCTTCAGTTTTCGAGATATTTTCATTTCTTTTCAACATAAAATAATTGATTGCATGGTGGACTATCCGTGCTTTCTAGCACCTATTTTTTTAAATATATTTTAACGTTTTTTCAAATAACTCGGAAACTAAAGCTCCCACGAATTTAGACTTTATAACAAAATTTGTTTTTTTTAAGGTTTTTATGGATAGCTATACGTGCCTGCTGGCGTAATTTATTTTTCTTGTATTATATTTTATTAGGACGCTAAAATGAGTTTACAAAAATTTACTATATTTTTTTCGACTAATTGTTACGTTTTCCTTTCATACTTAAAACGTTTATTTCGACGGTCCGATCCGGATTGAAACTCAAGCCGCTTGAAATTGTAATCCCTAATCTTGAGCGTTTATATCGCAGGATTAAAAGTTAAATCCCTAATCTCGATTGAAACATTGCGCATGCCAATTTTTATTTTTTTCTTACCTTAAAATGTTGTTTGTTGACGTTTTCTAGAAAAAATAAATTGAAATCAAGTTGGAAAAAAGAATATAATTTTCTCAAAAATTATATTAAAATTGTAATTTTTGAGTCGAAATAAACTCAAATCGTAAATAACAACGGTATTATAGCACCGCAGGCCAAAATTTTTAAGACAATTGCCCTAAAAAAATGGGTTTTTTGATTTGAAATTAAACTAAAATTGTAAATATATCAATGGTTTCAAAGCGCAGCAGGTTAAAATTTTTAAGAAAATGACACTACAAGTGCCATTTTTAACACAAAATTAAACAAATACCGTAAATATCAAAGGTGTTGTAGTGCCGCATTTTATGCCCCACTTTTGATTTTCTAAATGATTTCATAAAAAATTTAAGGCTAGGGTAGTATAATTTTTTCAGTTACAATGTCAATTTCAATATGTCTGTTGATATGCAGCAACGCTAAGCCCGTCAGATGAATTTCCGTCATAGTGTTTTTAAGTACTTATGTTTTATAGTATTTAGAAACGACTTTAGTTAATTTTGCCTTAATTTTGGCTTCATGTTAAACTTGGTATGAATATGTTCGGGTCAAAAATACTTTTTTAAGTCCGAATTGACTTTGTCGAAAACTTGTTTATAAATAGAAACTCTATAGTGTTTCAGAGTTGGAAGTCAGGATGTGCGATGGTGTTAAATGATGTCTGGATTGAGGGTGACTAGTGAATCCACTGACGAGCCCACGCTGGTCACCCCGGGCGAAACATCGTTTAATTGTTTCTCTTTTCGCTTTGGTCCTTTATGTGTTCCTTATGGGACACTCATCCAATTTTGAAATTTCGTTCTTTCCTCCCAAGATCTTTTGATCTTCTCTTTCCATAATACTGTTCTGTATTTTCAATGGTTTTCGCGGTAAGTTCGTCATGCGTTTGTATATTCTTGGTCCGACGGATTAAAGGTCAAACTGTCCCAAAATATTTTCTGCAATTTCTCGTTTTTTCTTCTTCAGGGTTATTACTACCAGCATCTTTGTTGTTGTTGTCTTCTTTTTTCTGGAGCAAAGGGGGGAGGGGCGATTGCCCCCCCCTGGGACCACCACTGCTATAGAATCGATTTTAAATTTCTTAAAAGATACCATACAAAACCCAATCAAGTTGCTTATTTATTGTTAACCCTAAAAATCGAGTATTTTTTGTTTTTGTTAAGCTAGTATTATTTAATTTTAAATTTACTTTCAGATTACTTTGAGTTTGATAACTATAAAATCTAATAGAAGTGGTTTTACAGGGTTTAAATATAAGAAATTTTGACTGAACCAACGATCTAAGCATTTTAAATTTAGGGTGCAACTATTTTCAACATCTACATTTGATCTACCTGGAATAACAATCACAAAAAGACGTTAAATCTGCATTTGAGACACAGGAATTTAAAGTATTAACATCGCGAGCCTTATGTATACGCTATTTTTTAACCTTTGGACCTTGATTAACTTACTAAAATTTACAAATATGTGACCTAAATATCTCTCTCAGATGATAGCTACATGGTAGATTGTAATTCATATAGAAATTGTATACCGTGGAAAGCTTAAATAGAATAAATAAATCCATTTATATTAAGTTTCGGGGATAAAAAGTGATTCTTTTATATTATTATTTAATAAGGGATGAAAAGTGAACTTTTTATTATTCCTAAAGTGCGATTACTAACAATATTTTTTTTGTAAAAATATTTAATTAATGTTCCCTTGTCCACAAGATTTAACCCAAATGGGTCCATATAGTTACTACGTTTAGTTCGACAGCTCTATCCAGATCGGAACCGGATTGGCTTCATAAATCTCCGACATAAACTCGTGGGATTAAGGGAACGAAAACTTCGATCCAATCCTGAAATTTTTTGGATTGGATTGAGTCAAGTCAAATCAATCCTCCGAAATAAACGCTCTCGACGGATTAACCTTGCCGTTGACCCTGATTCTGGCTTTGGGGCCCGAATTTTTCAAGAAGAAGAGGAAGAAGAAATTGCTAACTTTCCACCCGAGAATTTGTTGGTTAAGGTCTCTTTTTTAAAAAGAATTATTAGTTTATTTAAGATTTTATTATTTAATATATGATTTCCTCCTTTGGCCAAGTATTTCTTTTTTCCAATTCAATTTATTTTTTCTAGAAAACGTCAACAAACAACATTTTAAGGTAAGAAAAAAATAAAATGTGGCATGCGCAATGTTTCAATCGAGATTAGGGATTTAACTTTTAATCCTGCGATATAAACGCTCAAGATTAGGGATTACAATTTCAAGCGGCTTGAGTTTCAATCCGAATCGGACCGTCGAAATAAACGTTTTAAGTATGAAAGAAAAACGTAACAATTAGTCGAAAAAAATGTAGTAAATTTTTTTAAACTCATTTTAGCGTCCTAATAAAATATAATACAAGAAAATAAATTACGGCAGCAGGCACGTATAGCTATCCATAAAAACCTTAAAAAAAAAACAAATTTTGTTATAAAGTCTAAATTCATGGGAGCTTTAGATTTCGAGTTATTTGAAAAAACGTTAAAATATATATAAAAAATAGGTGCTAGAAAGCACGGATAGTACACCATGCAATCAATCAATTATTTTATGTTGAAAGGAAATGAAAATATATCGAAAACTGTAGCTTTGAAAGATTTAAACCTTCTAACAAAATTTTTGGGTAATATTTATAAAAACCCAAATCTGAAAACCGCATAGCTGCTTTTCTAAAGTTATGATTTTTTAAATATATTTTAACGTTTTCTTCAACTAACTCGGAAACTAAAGCTCCCACGAATTTGGACTTTATAACAAAATTTCTAGTCCATATTCAGGGAAACTTAGATCTGAAAACCGTATATCGCTACTTGCTTTTGTTTCAAAGTTAAATTTATTTAAAATATTTTATTCCCCTTTTTCCTTTTTTTTCCGCCTTCAACCCCCCACCATCCTACCCAAAAGATAATCAGTTCGTGGTGAGCCAATAGAGGATTTTTGTACCAAATTTCATTAAAATCTATTAAGGCGTTCTTGAGTTATCGTGGATACAGACAGACAACAGACCGACAGACCGACAGACAACTTCTTTTTTTCGTCGATTAAAGTGTTTTTAAAATTTATATAATGTTTTTATTTGTAATTATCTATCTTAAATGTGAAAATCGCGTGTTGCTTGCTGCTACGATTCGCAAGTTGGAATTTTTTTAAAAGTTTTTTTGTACTCTCTTTTTAACCTTTCACCCCCACCAAAAATCAGGTCATCGCCCAGTGACAAATAATTTTTGTGCCAAATATGATGATAATATAATCGGTTTCGTGGTTTTCAAGTTATCGTGTCTCAGATCTAGAGAAAATTTTGTATTTAGATCTTTTTTGACCCAAATAATTCATTTCTAGTGAAAAAGAAAAAAAATTACATGAACTGTTTTAGGTACTCACATAAAGTTTTGATTTAACAATCCCATTTTTTGGAGCGACTCTTCAGAAACGACAGAAAATCTCAACTTTCACAATTCTGGAAAGTGGCGATGTGTATTAACTTATTGTCTATTATCCTAACGTTGTAAGAGAAACTGCGTCATGGTTTAAGAACATTTTCTAAATTTAATATTTTAAAGATATTCTGCAGGACTAATTTTACGGCGAAGCTAAATTGCTCCTACGAGTACCAATAAACGTCAAAATGTGTCGAAAATTCTCACTATGTAAGAGGAAAAACAGGATTAATTTCATACTGTATTGTAATATACTCCATTACGTTATCGATTTTGTTAAAATAACTAAAAAAAATAAGAATAAAATAATGAATTTCCCACTTACAGTATGAAATAAACCGTTTCATTATACACGGCTGTGAAATGTCGTTAAAGTACTCGTCTAAAAATTCCAGACTCGGCTCCTTCGTCGCCTTGTCTGTAAACATCTAGACTTGTACTTTAATAGAGCATTTCCCGGCCTTGTGACGCAAACTACTATTGTGTGACTTTTCTCAACAGTGACAGCGACATATTCCATGGCTATCTAAGGTTTTTTATGTCAAAAATTTTAAAAGTTTGTTTACACACAAAAATAAGCTTAATAAAATACATTTTGAAATAAAAAAATGGTTTTTCACAAAAACTGCCTACAAAAATTAAAATTGACATATGTTTTATTTACTGGAACAGTATCAAGAAACTAAATTTTAAGGAATATTAGCAAATAAGTCCTGAAAAAAAGCAGTTTAGTGTAAACTTGTGTTTAAAAATCGTCAGAATTTTTGTAATCATGTCCACTATATCACTTCTTAATTGTACTTAAAGTGCGGTTGTTATTAAAAACCGAAAGTTTCATGTGAGTACGTGATATACTTTTTTTAATATTAAAAATATCGTGTTCAGCGGTGGTATGTACAGATTTCGCTTTCTTATTGCACATTTTTCTACCTGCGACCTTAACTCTTTTATTTTGCGTTTTATTTTTTAGACCCTCTCGCCAACTTTTGCGATTTTCAACTTATCAAACTCGTTTTGCTCGTTTTAGTTGTTTCGAAACAGCTGATCGGATTTCGTACACGTAAAAGGATAACTTCCAAGAAGTTCATTGCGAGTTTGTTGATGTAGGTATATACATATATATACAATCAAAGGAAATCTTGGCAGGCGTGGGTATAGAAATAAAGGACTTTAAGGGAATATTTAAACAAAACAAATGGGTGCTAATAAGGTTGATTGATTTGTGCATAAAGGCGCAATTACACAGACGAACATGCTCAAATAAAAGCTCGTGCAAAAGATCTAAAATTTTTTGCGTGAACATTTTTGTGAGCTTTTCTTTGAACATTTTGTTCGGGTAAATTTTTGAGCAAATTCTTGCTATCTATTTTGGAAACATATTTTTAAAGATAAGAATAAATAAAATTTCACATCAGTGATTAGTGATCTCACTTCTTTAAAAAAATGGAACACCAACTTTTATTTAAAATTTTTGTGAAAAAAAGCCGACGGCAAGCGAAACATTATTATTGGCTCTACTATCAGTTTTGTCACATGGATTAGGGTTACTTATAATATTTTTTTCTTAGGGTTTTTCCCGGAATTTTTTTCCCGGGGTTTTTTTTGGGATTTTCTTTCGAGTTTTTTTTTTATTTCCAAGGGTTTTTTTCCTAAAGCCAAAAAAACCCAGGAAAATTTTTCTTTTCCAAAAAATTTTTGAGTTTTTCAAATATCGGCAAAAAACTCAAAAATTGCACTTTTAAGCGGTAATCCGCGCCTCACGACTATGAGGAGTGGTGGGGAGGGGGATTTTTTTAAACATATTTTTGTAACTTTACTTTACCTTTAGCTTTTATTGTTGTTTTTTAATTCCTCACACCAGATTTACCTAGTTAGTTTAAGGTCCCAAGGGTTGCTTAAAAAAGCAAAAGGTTCATGAAAATGCTGAAGATATAGATATACTGTCAATTTAATGTAATAATCAATGTCGATTACTGACACTGAACCAACAATATGCAAAGGGCAACATTGCGATTCAAAAGGGTGGCCGGCTTACTACCTGCGAAATCCAAAACGCGGGATGATAGATCGGCGAAAAAGTCGGGTTCGTAGGGTTGTAAAATTGACTTAATTATTATTGTAAAAGACTAAACTAGGAAGTAAAATAAAGGGATATTCTTTTAAACGTAAACCCCAAAAAAGTTACAAGTATACTGGCATATCCCCTATAAAAATCAGATCAATCGAAGTTGGTTATGAGGTAAAATGTGAATTTCGGCATTAAATCGTTTTTCCGTCGGAAAGCACTTGATTTAAAATACCTTATTTCGAAAACTTTCTTTTTCTTTTTTCAATTTAGTTCAATGAATTCCGATAACAATATATATTTTGAATTTGTAAAGAAATTTTTATACCCCCAATTCTTCAAACAAATTTTGCTCAACATTCTCTCCAAAATTTACGTGTGTTTTTTTGTACGAGATTTTGCTCGAACATTTCTTTAAACATTTTGCTCAAGAGGCTCGTGCAAATTTTTGTCGGCATTTCAACATCAAAAAAAAGTTTGTCTCTGTAAATGCGCCTTAATATTGCATTTTCTAAGTAAGTAAATAAGTAAGTAAGAAAAAATAAGGAGAGAGGAGAGAATTTTTAAATTTTTACCGGTTTTTACATCAGTAAGTTTATGCACGCTTTGCAAAATATGTGCAGAAAAGTATGGTGACAGTTAACGTCATCGTACTTTTCCATACATGTGCGAAAAAGTACTTTTTCACACATGTGAGGAAAAATTTATGCACACGGGTGAAATTCAACGTTTTCTAAGGTTGCAAATCGTGTGAAATCCATCATTTTCATATGTGGTCGTAGGAAAAACATTTTCCGTTTCTCACTAGAACATATTGATTGTTAGAAAGATTTAATTTTAAGCAATTTTTGTCAGCGGCATATACGTGTAAAAAACGATATTTTGAGTGTATTTTTCACAAAATTTTTGCCTTTATGACGGCCAAAAAATCTAGAATTCAGACCAAACCCATCCCATCCCAGCTTCCCTTGGCAGCTAACCCAACCTAGTTTTTTTAATATTTTATAAAAGAAATGCGAAAAAGATCCAAATTTTTATAGAATTTTTTGCAAAAACTGCAAAAAATTTGTTAGGATTTTAGTTTAATTGTGAGCAGTTTTTGTCAAGGGTATTTAAACGTCTAAAAACTTGCACTTATAGTGTATATTTTTTTAAATTTTCGCCAGCGGTGCATTTATCACATAATTTTAGCAAAAAATCTAGAAATAAGCCCAGATACCAACTCAGTTTTTTCTAATACATTATGAAAAACAGAAAAAAGAAAATTTTAAAAAAATGTTATTTAAACTGTAAAAAATTTTCATAATTCACTGCTTTATAATTCTTGTCGGTATGTCAAATTTCTTTTTCTAGTATTTCTGATCTATACATCCCCAAGTAACAAATATGGCAATTTTTAACGTTGTTCAAAGTTACGTAACTCTTGTAATCCTCTGCTATTCAATAAAATTTAGAGGGACCCTTATTAAGAGTAGAGATTCTTTTTTTTCGTCAGTGACCTTAGCTCAGGAAATGTCGAAGCAACACCGTTCTCAACTAAAAAGCCAGTTAACTCATTTTCGTTTTAGTATCCTTTGGCCTATGATCGGTGCCATATTGACACCAAACTGACAGAAAATCCATGTTTTACTTGTTAATTTGGTTATAAAAATGGCAGCCACATTAGGCTAAAGGGCACTGAGACGGTAGGAGTTAACAGGCTTTTTAATTAAGAAAGGTGTGGGTCGAAGTATAACGTTTAAGATGGTCATGTGATATCCATTCTTTTTGGAGTCAAATAAACATCATAATTGGCTGAACTTTGAATGGAAGGCACATTTTGTAACAACTAAGGCACAGCTCGGAGCACTTTTTTGATTTTTGCCCAATAAGCTAAAATTTCTTTTAAGGCCGATCCAAAAATCAAAAAAGTGCTTCGAGCCGTGTCTTGGTTTTTACAAAATGTGTGTTTTGAACGTTACTTCGACATTTCCTGAGCTAAGGTCACTGACAAAAAAAAAGAATCTTCGCTCTTAATTCTATAAAGACCTACACATGTTAAAAATTTGAAGTTGTCTTGGTATATCCCACAGTAAAGTTATAGATAAGTCAGAAATGGTCCAAGTTGTTTCAGAAAAAGATGATACATCATTGCGCGAATTTAGCGGGTGTATATTTCTTTGCGTCTTTCATTAGTGTTATTGGTATTCTAAAAATGGCCTATCCAGAGAACTATATATAGAGTTCTGATCAAAATAAAAGATTCTCCGCATACAAAAATCGCTCCTCATGTATCGGCATCATAAAAGTGGTACGTGATAAACATAGGTATTTTTTAAACTGTATGGTTAACTACCGGATTATATTTTGTGACAGACTGGTACTAAAATGTGAAAATATTGACATCAATTCAAAAATAATTTTTATATTACAATAATACGCTAACGCATAAAACAACTGTAACAAAAATTAAAAAACACAACTGTATCGAAAATTATAAAACAATAGAAACAAATTATTAGGTATATAAATTTTAATATCTAGTCATTGCGCCATTCACATCAATTATACATACCGTTTAACCTTCTTGGTAGAGAATCAGCCAAAATTTCAAAAAGGCTTTCATTTTCACCAATCATTCCCGGCACAATATTAGAGCTTTCCAGCTTTTTTGAAATTAAACCCCAAATTTTTTCCATAGAATTGGCGTCTGGGGTTTTCGCACGCCAAGGAAGAACTTCAATATTTTGCTCCCGAAACCAAGTTTGGCAAATTCTGGCCGTATGAGCAGGGCAGTTGTCTTGTTGAAAAATAAACTGGTCTTGATAAAGTTCTGTGACGGCTGGAAGCATGGTGTTCTCTAAAATGTCCAGTGTCGTGAGCTTTCCATTGATTCGAATCCCCACATATTTACCGAAAATCTTCCAGCGCGATCTCATAGCGTGTTCTTGGTGGACGATACACCCGAATTTGTTTTCTGTCACTACAGGACTGGAAAACTTTTTCATCGGAAAATATTACCTTTCGCAAAAACTCTGGTTCCTTTAAAGAGTAATTAAGGGCAAAAAGTAACCTGGCCTATTTTTTTTCATTCGTAAGTTTAATTTTTTTAGCACCTACACAAATTAGAGCCTTTCCTTACGCGATTTCGTGCCACTCTTACACATCCTGGAAATTGGGTTAATCTCTTTGCTTGGGCAACAAATGCAAAAAGGTTTTCTTCCATAAAAGCGATTAGGTCATATTCTTCTTCAGCAGTGGAAACTTTCAATAAACCAGTCCCTTGTTTTCTCTCTATTGTCTGATCTTCTTTCCATCATTTTTTAATCGTAGTTTTACTGCGTCCATAAGCTGTAGTTTTGCCAGTTGGGCTTTATCAAATAAAGAAATTTGTGGCGGCGTTTTTTATTTATTTGTCAGACTGAAATACAGAATGACATACATTGACAGTTTAAGAAAAATACAATAATGGGTGACTTTGTTTGTAAAAATAGACCAAGGTATTACAACAAAAAGTATTGTGTACCACTTTTATGATGCCGATAGTGTACGCTTTGTTTCCAACTGTGATGAGGTCACAGTGGTCGAAGCTTGAAATAGTATATATATATTTTCATTAGCAGCGGGTCTTGTTCCCTTTCTAGAGAGAAATTATACTTTTGTATTGTTTAAAATTAAGGTAAAACCTTACGTTTTTAAGCTAGGAGGCGACAGTCTGTTACATGGATGGCTTGAAACTGTCAGCCAGGCAGACAACAGGCGCAGGAGTATACGCGACAAGCCTATAAGTTCAGAAAAGTTATCACTGAGGTGAAGTTGGCACCCTACATTAAAATTTTGAAACCAAACTAGGTTCAATCGTTTGGTAGCGTTTGGTAGTCACTTACTTTCGTTTGGTGGTACCTGATTTATTTATAAAAAAAAATTAGTGTGAAGTTGGCACCCCACTTTCAAGTTGAGCTACAAAAATTGGTAACATGGTGGAAAATAACGTGAAAAGGTTTGATAGTTGGGTTTTTTCGTTTGGTGATGTAATTTTGGCATTATATTTTTTTAACTATTTTTTTCCTGGCCTCCAGATTATTTTTTTCCGGCCTGGGCTAAGTAAAGTGATATTTTGGAACAAAACTATTGTAGAGATTCAATCGTTTGAGGTTGTTAGGTAGTGTTCGGTGGTTACTTTTTTCTGTTTGATAGGTTTTTTCACTTTACTCGACCCAGGCCAAGAAAAAAATAGTTGAAATAAAAAATATTGCCAAAATGACACTACCAAATAAAAAAACCCAACAAACAAACGTTGTTACGTTATTGTCCACCATGTTACCAATTTTTGTTGTTCAATTCGAAAGTAGGATGTCAACTTCACACTCATTGTTTATTTATTTTTTATTAATAAAGCGGGTACCATCAAACGAAAATAAGTGACTACCAAACGCTACCAAACGACCACCAAACGACTGAACTCAGTTTGGTTCCGAAATTTTAACGTGGAGGTGCCAACTTCATGTCAGTAAAGTTATCCACTTGGAGAACACGCTACGGCGTTTCAAGCGGAGGTATATGCCATTATCATGGCAGCAACCCTACCGGAGGTCAGGAATGGCAGGAAGGACATATGCATATGCTCCGATAGCCAGGCTGCCCTCAAGGCTCTAAGTGCACCCAAAATAGTCAGTAGTCTGGTGTGCTGAAGCACTGCAAACACTGGCTAAGACAAGAGGGTTACACCCGGTTCCTACCTATGACTTTTTTGTTACTGCTCACTCACGCGTCACATGACTGTCATAACATTTCATATTGACATCAGTGAGCACTCACGAAAAAGTCGTAGGTCATGAGGGAATACCAGGGAACGAGAAAGCGGACGAACTTGCCCGTCTAGGGTTCGAAACGCATTACATTGGACTGGAACCTCTTCTGGGAATAACAAGGAAACAGGTACAGAGTGAACTCAACAAATGGGCGAACAATGAACTAAAGACATCCTGGAGGCAAGGGTCAAAGTGCAGACAGTCCAACCTATTCGTGGATGGTCCGAATGTAGCCAGAACTAAATGAATCTTAGATAAGACCCGAAAGGACATTGACTATGACTGGGCACAATCGGCTGAATAAACATCTGTGAGTGTGTGAGTAGTAGGAGATCCCGTGTGTCCCGCTTGCGGACTCGAAAAGGAATCGGCGCAGCACTTAATAGCAGAGTGCGATGCATATGCCAGATCAAGGCAGCTAAAGTGGGGATTTCCCACAATAGAGGAAGAAGAGCTGCACTCGCTCAAATGAGCCGATATACTCAACTTCGTAAAGAAGACAGGGATGTCTGGAGAGAGAGAGTTGAAGCGGAAGTGGGAGCATAGGGGTAAGGAACGGGATATGGCGGAAAGGGCCCATGAAGAGGCCTAAGTGCCAGGTTCATCCCCTATACTACTACTTCTACTACTACGTTTTTAATATTAGCAAACCCATTTTGTAACGAGAAATTAAAAAAAATGCATTCCGCTCAAAAACACCAGTCGGAAGAGCGTATAGAGGGGGGGAGGACGATTATCGCAAGCCCCTCTTGCAAAATGGCTTTTTTAAAGAAATTTGATATTTTTTTCAAAATGCTTTGGTCGTAAATGATTTCTTTTCTAAAAATTTGTTCCGAAATAATAATACCCTATTTTACAGGGCTAATATTTTGCATTTTTTTCGGGACGAATGGATAAAAGTGCAAGGTGCAAAGAGCGCTTCGATGCCGTTCGACATTTGCGCGTCGGGCAATTCCGTCCATCTAGAAATGCGGTCTTAAGGTCACTAAATCTGAAAAATAAAACATAAACAAAGAGTGTCAGGATATCTGAACAATAATAATACTTTCCATTAGATAACTGATTCTTTTACGCATAGACAACTAACAATAGTGTTTTTTTTGCCTGGGCTCTGTCTCCTTGTCGATTTTTGAATTTCGAGAGATATATAGAAATGAACTTCTTTATTTTAACCATATAAACCAACAACCTTGTCAAGCTCTTACGAAAACGTGCAGTGCTGTGTTGACGCGAAAAGTCATTTTAATAGGTCTTTTTTTTAGCTTGCTTATTTTTTGAAATAAAAGAGTGAAAGTTCCTATTGGAGCTGTTCTCTCGATAAATGATCTCATAGAATGGTTCTCTCGAAATTTAAAAACCCAACAAGGATTCCATCCATACAGGGCCTTTATTCTTATTAATCTCTTTCGGATTTTCACAATTTATAAAGCTAGAAATTCTTACGAGTTGCCCAAAAGCTATGGTTTGGAATCAAACACGAGGGTTTGTATATAAAAATAAATTAAAAAATATTAATCCGGCCCTGTATTAGCCTGTTTTTTTGCTTGGCTAGGGTGGGTGTTGATTTATTTATACCTTAATTGGTTCTAACCTAAAAATACGTTTTTAGTAATTTAAAACGTGATATTGTCTGAAACCCTAATATCTCAGGATTGGAATTTGGATTGTTTTTTTTTTTTTAAACTGAGACTTAGCGCGTTAAATACAATCTAAGGGTATTAGAGCACCATCTTTTAGCTTTTATGTGGTAATACCAAAATTTGCAAATTGCACTATACAAGGTGTTGTTTTTAACAAAAATATATAATAATAATTTTTTTTTAGTCCCGACCTGGCTTCTTTTTTATAAAAAACTGAGACTTAGTGCGTTAAATACAATCTAAAGGTATTAGAGCACCATCTTTTAGCTTTTATGTGGTAATACCAAAATTTGCAATTTGCACTATACAAGGTGTTGTTTTTAACATATAATAATAATTTTTTTTTAGTCCGGACCTGAAATTTAATTTTTTTAAACATTGGTAGAAGTGGCTTTTGGGACTCCTTATGTGCGTCAAATTTAAAGTAAATACGATTATTGGTTTCTGAGATATGTTCGTTTTTATTTTTGCAAAATTTTCATAAATCACACTGTATATTTGACAAAAAGACTCAAAATAAATTTCTAGCATTGGATATGAGTTGTCCCTGGCCTGTAATACTTAAAATATTTGCATTTCGTCGTGAATCACCCTGTATATTGACACAGGAAAATCATATACTACCTAGTTAAAAGTAACAAAACTAGATATAGAATTCAAAAATATTTTATAGACAAACATGTTAAAAACTAAAAGTCATAAGGTGCCAAAATATAAATAATACAGGGTGATTCACCATATTTTCCACCCCCCCCCCCCTTGCCACCCTTATGTTGAAGCTGGAAAAAAGTTTTATTTCAGACCGGTTTCGGCATACATGCCATCATCAGTAAACAATTAATTTGTGTATAAAAACATGGACTACAACATATTTTTGTGAGGCTGATTGAATTTTTATTCTTAAAAATAGCAATTTTAAAAATTATCAATTAACACAAGTTAATTTTGTACCGTGTCTATTTTTATGTTATAATTATGTTTGTGAAAAATTAATGTTCTAGTCTATGTTTTATACACAAAATTATTATTCACTGATGATGTCATGCATGCCGAAACCGGTCTGAAATAAAACCAAAACTTTGCACGGAATACAAAAAACGCTATTTTAATTTTTTTTAAATATATTTTTTGACCAAGTGACCTTAGGCGCCCCGGCGCGAAGCCGTCGTTGCTCGGCGTCGCTGGAAGCTAGACAGGCGGTAGCGCGGAGGTGGAGGGCCAATTTTTTTACGCGACGGTAGCGGACGACGACGTGCGTTATCGATCCGAGTGCAGCAACCCTGCGCTGCGCCGATGCACGTGCATCGAGGGGTCCTGGAAGGAGGAGGAGGTGAAGGCAAGGCGATGGAGGGATGGAGGCGACGTTGAACTCTATTCAGTGGAGGTGTGTTGTATGTTAGAGGAAAGGGAAATCGTGGAAAAAATAGATTTGGATAGATATCTTTTTTTGTCCTTCGTCACGATCAAATTTTTTTGACATTTGCTTAGTTCAGTGGCGCACCGAGGGGGAGGGGTTAGGGTTTAAACCCTCCCACCCCTCCCGAGAATCCTGGTTACAATTGGCACAGTCAGATAAGTCAGAAATAAAATATAAAAGGAATAAAATACAGCCTGGACTTTAATTTTTAACAAAAATCTTAAAAAATCATAAATTGCTAAATTTTAAGGGTATATTAACTACTCAAATTCCCAAAACCCCATCGAAATTTACGATTTTAGTTTAATTTTAAGTCAAAAATTTCACTTTCCGCACTTGTTAGGTAAATAACGCAATCGACCAAAGTGTTATTTTCCCAAAAAATTGTGCCAGCGGATCATTGAAGCATGATTTTGACATAAAATTTGGGATAAATAAAAATAATTTTAAATTTGGTTTGGTTGGAAGGGAAGTGTTCTTCCTCTACATTTGAGCCCAACTCCGCGCTTGTAAGCACCTTTTTCCTTGTATCAATTATGGTCACATTTTTACTTCAAATTAAGTTTCTTTTTAATTATAATTTTTTTTTAATTGATTATTCTTAACCCCCCCCCAGTCTGGTGAAGGAGTGCGCTGAAGCACTGCAAACACTGGTTCAAGACAAAAGAGTGACACTGATGTGGGTCCCAGGTCATGAGGGAATACCAGGGAACGAGAAAGCGGACGAACTTGCCAGACTAGGGGCCGAAACCCAATACATTGGATCGGAACCTCTTGTGGGAATAACAAGAAAACAGGTACAGATTGAGCTCATCAAATGGGCGAACAATGAACTGAAGACGTCCTGGACCTCAATTTTTGAAACGGGAACGTGTGGTTTTTTGTGCGAATGATCACCAGTCGGCAGGGATCTATCACATTCTCGTAGAAAGTGAGAGATCCGATCCGATCCGACGAGTTTCAAGTGAGAGAACACCGCTTTTTTCAAGAGACGCCTGCGTAGAACACACGATTTTCTAACCTCTATTACTCGTTTTGTTTTTTTAATTTGTGTCTGTTGTGTTTTTTTTTTTAAAGGATAAATTTAGAAATTAAAGGTAAGAAGATCAACGAGATGCTCCCAAAATTTTTGACCCGTTTTGTAGGTAAAATAGTTGGAAACAGTTCCTGCTCGAAGTTTCGGGTGTTTGGCCATGAATTCTATAATATTTTTTTTTGGATTGTGTTAAGTGGGGCCTTCCTTTGCTTGGCCTGATAGAAAAATAACGCCTTAAAAAGATGGTTTATGTTTATCAGCAGCATCTGCCGCCATATTCAATTTTAAAATGGCGTCCCCTTTTGTTTATGGCATGGTGAAGAAGATTTCAATGGCTTTAAGGTTATCGATTGATAAAGTCGGTTTATAAATGAAAACGAATAAAAATACACAGATTTATATATTGCACGGCCATCGACAGAACGAAATGGACCTTAGTATACTTGTTACATGGTATAAATAGATTTATATATTGCACGGCCATCGACAGAACGAAATGGACCTTAGTATACTTGTTATATGGTATAAATCTCAAAAATATCGAACGCATATGTACACCACGGACGCCCACGGTGTCTCAGAATGTGCAAAATCAAACCCGTTAAATAAAAGAAAATTCAATCATAAAATCATTCACTATATAAACTGCAATTCGTTAAACCAATTTTTTATCCGAACCTTATTTCTTCAAACCCATTCAATAACAAATTCGAAATTTATAAGACCCCTTTTTAATAGAACCATTGTTTATCAAACTCATTCAATATCAGACTCGTAAGTAAAAGCCATTTTTAATAGAACCCGCAATTTGTAAAACCATTTTTTTTCAAAACTAGAATTCGTAAAACCCGTTGTTTATCAGAAAATTTATTCTACATTTATTGTACCTTCACCAAATGAGAACAATAGAATGACATCTATACACAATTGAACGCTATCTGTGAATACTTTTAGCCAAGTGTGCGCACATAGAACGACAAATGCATCGAAACGTCGCGCCGCCGCGCCACCTGCGTTTACGCCTCCGGTTCATGTATTATTGGCGAATGCGCAATCAATTTAGCAAATATTTTCTGATAAACAACGGGTTTTACGAATTCCTGTTTTGAAAAAGAAGGGTCTGACAAATTCCAGGTTTTATTAAAAATGGGTTTTATAAATTTAGAATTTGTTATTGAACGGGTTTGCAGAAATAAGGTTCGGAGAAAAAAATTGTTTAACAAATTGCAGTTTTTATGGTGAATCGTTCTTACGATTAATTTTTTTTTAAATACGGTCTGATAAATTCCAGGTTTGAAAAACTGTAGACGTTCTACACCCCTAAGCCGCGACCGACAGAGTGGTAAACTGAATCTTTCTAAAATTTTGATAAGGCTTTAGTGACTTGCCTTATAAAAAAAGAGATAGCAACACGAGCGGCACGACATTGAGTGTGACTGGCGTCTGAGCTTTATAGAAAAGGTCGCACGGTTTCTTAAACCATAGTTTAAAAACTGGTTGGAAATCGGTGCTATAAAGCTCCAAAAATTAGGGTGGGGCAGTTGCGGGGAACAGACGGAAGTAACTGTGACACTAGGTTTCGTGCGCGAAATCAAAGATTGATAAAAAAAAGGTTATTCGTGCAATGCAGATTACGAAAGTGTAATAAATTCTTTATTTTTTATTTAAATTACTTGAATTTATATGTAAAAGGTCTAATTCATTTGAAGGGGATTGACCTCAAGTTTTGAGCCTCCATTGAAGGGCGGTTGTACGTCCCCATAGCACAAAGTGGTCTTAAAGACGACTAGTTTTAGCTGGAGAGAACGTCTTTACGAGGTATCTGGACAACTGAAAGACGTCTTTAAGAGGGCTGATTTTACAAAACCAGATGGAAATGAGGCGGATTTCATTGGTGTAATTTGGTGGACAGGAAAGTTGTTATTTAGGGGTAATCAGGTTGTAATCCGATGTGTAATATGCTGTAATTTTGTGGTAATCATGAGTAATTTCGTCGTAATTTTTGACAATTTTGGTAATTGCGCATGTGTTCATTTTTTATGTGTGACTCTTAAACAAGTTATTTTATCTACGACACCACATAAAAATAAAGAGAAGCCCGCATGCTTTATTACTAATAACTAAAAAAAAAATATATTTTCTTAAATATATTATACTTTAACAAATTGGTTAGTTAAGGATTTAATTGTCTTTCTAATACTAATTTTATTTTAAACTTTTTAACTCGATATTTAACAAATGAGCTTATTACGTGGGCTAAATTTCTTTGGTTATGGTTACTATTTAAAAATTATATCTAGGTTAGAAAAAATGTTTTCTTGGATGTTATGTTAAATTTAACCGAGACAAATTTCATACCTAGTAAGATTTAATATATATTTTTTTTAACTTTAACAAATATTTTTTATAGGTTATTGTTTTTTTTTTAATTCCTAGTGACCTTTGAGAATTATTATTGAGTATTATGACATAGTTGTTTTTTACACAAAAACCTATAAAAAATTACGAAGCACCAAAAAGCACAGAAAGTTTTTGCAAACAAAAAGCAGCCGTTTCCCTAACTGACAAAAACAATAAAGTAATACGCATTTTTCTCCAAAACAAAGTAATTCAAAAAGTCTCCATTAATCTTCTAGGGAATTCTGACTGAATCTCCAAAGTTCCAAAAAATAATTGGTCGGAATCATAAATTTAAAATAAAGTCGTCTCTGTTTATTTGTTGTCAAAAAATTTTCTAAATGTAATATAGAAACCTCAAAAACACACACAGTACACTTCATTGCAAATTGCTACGGACCAGTTTTTTGAAATTGGTCCGGAGAATTTGAAATTAAAAATATTTTTTTTTTAATTTCTGTCAAATTTTGTAATCATGTTGTAATATGTAAGTTGATGTACAAAAAATGAGTAGCAAGAAATCCCCCTCGCATTTAACCAATCTCAGATAAACATATTTTATATAAAGAAAGCAAATTAACAGGTCAATTATTTAGACCATTTTATTTTTAATCCTTTTTTTTCTCTGGTGACCTAGTGGAAATGCAAGTCAATTTTACTTGCAGCAAATTTAATCCAAAATGGCAGGCCATTATCAAAGCCAAAGCTAACCATCCAGTCTTATTTTTTCTTGTCATGTAAGAGGATAAATTTTCTTCCTTTATTATACTATGTAAAATAAGTGGAATCCATAAGACCTCAGAAGTTATAAATCTTTTTTCGCACTTCTAGGACTAAAGTCGCTACTTTAGTCCCCCGTTTCAGGGACTAAAGTAAAAAGTGATATAAACAAGTGTTTTTTTTAAATATTTTTTTATTATAAACAATTTAATGCTAAAATATAACACAATATTAAATCTACAGCAATATTACCTACATAAATATTTTATTAATTTATAATTTATATTAACTTCACTGCAATGGGCGAAGAATACCTCAGCTCCTTGTTTTGAAATCTTGACGTGCTTGAGATACTCAGCAGCAGCTTCAATGTCCAACTTTAGATTTAGCGACACGATTTATGCAAAAAAATTTAGTTGTCAACTAGCTTTATATTTGTTACACCACAAATACCATGGCAACCAAATATTTCGCACATTTTTCGTATATAGTTCAAACTGTCTACCACCCGACATTATTTTGACATTTTGTTTTTGATAGAGCGCCTCAATTTTCTTGATTTTTTTCTGTATTATTTTTTACAAAAAAAATAACATATAAACCGCTGGACTAAAGTGTCTTTTTACCCCTCGACGAATTGTATCCCTCCCTTCGGCCGGCCTACAAACTTTTCGCCTCGGGATAAAAAGTTACACTTTATTCCTTATTAACATTTCAGTCGTCCCTGCGTAAACTAGACCAAAATAAGACGTCTTTCAGATACCGCGTACAATCTGCGATTTCGGACTTTTCGTATTTTTTTAACGTATCTACTCGCCATCATACTCAGTTTAGACGGTACTTTTCTTCAGTGGAGTCGTCATGTAAACCGTTGACTAAAACGCAAAAGTCTCAACGAACAAAAGTTCCGAAAATGTGTTTCTTTCCTAAAGGATTTTTGATGGAATGAGCCTATTTTTATTTCTATGAACATTTCGAGGATATGCCTACAAAAATTTAGGGCAAATAAAACTCTACCTACTGACTCTATATCGATGGACATGCAGTAGCTTGGGCTACCCCAACACGGCAACCTCGGCCAAGCTGGATCTCATTCGGCCATGAGGACCACGACGGCGACACAACGTTGCCAAATTAACGAATCATGTCGTCTTCGGGATGAAAATATTAGAGAGCAATTGCAATATACATATTGAAAAAAAAATAAATTATTATGCACAAATTCCGTACGTTTTAGGTACCTGGGAACTTCACGAGTTTAAAGTTAGGCAAAGTTTGCAATTGTACGCTGCAGTCTATACAAGGAGTGTTTAATTGATTGGAAGGTTTTACCGTAAATACCCTTTATTTCTCCAGTTTTTTTACAACTAGCAACAGAGGTCCAAACTAACATTTATAGTAACAGATACGTGGTTAAAGGCTTCGCTACTTTCCTCTAGTAGTAGTGTGGTCGAAGGAGAACAATTTGGGACTTATTAGTTACGTAATAATTACTACCATAATCGATTTCTTAGTCGTATTCTTTTATAGTGTCGTGAAAGTATTGCTTACCACCATGGGACAATACCAAGTTCCCGTCGCTCCAAGGTTTCTTCTCATTCGTGAATTTGTAGTAGCCCCGACCTTCATTCGTTACTTATTTAAGTTTAAGTCACATTGAAGTAGCCGACGTTGAACGCCACAACTAAGAAATTACTACGGGGAATCATGCTCAGTCGGCCATGTTTTTTCGGGGGAGAGAAAATCTGCCTCCTTTTATTTTCATTGTTCAGCCCTAATATTTTAAAAAATTAATAGTTTTATACCCAAATTAAATTATGATCAACAAACGTCGATTCGGTTCTAAAGACATAACCCCAAAAACCATAAGGACAAAATTTCATCAGCTCCAAGAAAACAGCAGAATTTCAAGGACGCGCTTATTTTTTGCAATAAACGAATTTTGACTCTCTACTTGTAAAAATTCACATCGCATATTTAGGGCGGGTCACAAAATTCCGCACTTTTTGGATTGGCTATTTCTTTTGACATAAGTGCTTGATTTTTAAAGGTATTAGTTTTTTAGATAGATGAAACGTGATACTTTTTCGATTCAGTTGAAAATTTAAAATTTCTCAAAAATCCAAGATGGCGGACAGTTTAAAAAAATGTGTAATTTTCACCCCCCCCCACAAATGCTCGTTGTTTGTGTGTATATTGACGTATCATTTACTTAAATCGGTTAGGAAATTAAAAAGTTATAAGCTTCTAGATTATGAGTGTTTGGGCTTAACATTGGAAAAAATCACAAAATGACATATTTTTTAATTTGCTGTAACTTTTGGCCTGATTAGTTAATTAAAAAAAAATATGGTTTAAAGAGACAAAGATAAGAGTTGCGTCTGTTTGTTCAAAATTTGGTATTAAAAAAAATCAGGATGGCGGATAGTTTTAAAAAGGGTTTGCTTTTATACTCCTAATTTTTTTTAAAGTAAGACACTGGACAAAATAAAAATTATTATTTCCAAATCTCCCTTTTTTCTTCGAAAATCGAGGTATCGCCTAATTAATTCGGATAAGAAATAAAAAAGTAATGGGTATTTAGATTCTTAGTATTTTTCTTAATTAAATAATTAGGTCAAAAGAAAGAGATAGCAAATGGAAAATGTATGTAATTATGTGATTTTTTTCAATGCAAAGGCAAAACAGTCGTAGTCAAAAAACGTATAACTTTTTTATTTCCCAACTGATTTAATTAAATGATACTTCAATATACACAGAAACAATGAGCGTTGGTAGTGAAAGCTTTAGAGTTTGTTCAGTGTCGCACATAAACTTTTCAGGGGGTGGGGGGTGAAAATTACACATTTTCTAAAACTGTCCGCCATCTTGAATTTTTTGAAAGTTGTAAATTTTTAACCAAATTGACAAACTCTAACGTTTTATCTTTTCAAAAAGCCAATATATTTTAAAATCGAGTAATCAAGTCAAAAGTTATAGTCAATCCAAAAAGTGCGGAATTTTGTGGCCCGCCCTATATAATGCCTTCTAGCCATAACCAAACTAACAAATTTGACAACATTGTTTGTTTTGTTTTGTATGAAATTTTGGAACTAATTCACTCCTTTTTCGACACCATCATATATATAAGCGTCTCCACGACGTATCAGGAACGTGGTTGCCATATAGCAGGGTGGTATTTGTTTGGTACCTGACTTTGAAGTCGTGACAATGTAATAATAACCAGAAAATTCTTCCCCACTTAGGGAATTACTACGTCACGGTATGGTATACCGGTTACGTCGTGACAACATTAAATGTTAGTTGTTGGGGTAGATAATGTTCGTTAGCAACAATCACCGGCTGTTATGTAACAAAGTTCTGGGAAGGGGGAAAATGCATTCTAAAATGACAGTATATTTGTGGAAAAGGCTGAGTCTTACTAATTTAAGAAGCTCCCAGTAAGTTTTTTTTTTGTTTGACAGTTTGAGACAATGATGTATTTTAAATTAATTTCGTAGTTACAATCTGGGGAATTGTTTTTAGCAACACGGAAATGTGTACGGAAATCAATTTAACTATGTCGACCTGATTTTTTTGCAAAATTTTACGTTATTGAATTTGTTTTTCATGGCAACGCGGAGACTTTATTTATTTTTATCCACAGTGGGACACCAGAGATGTTTTAGCACCGGGTCAAAAATTTGGGGTTAGGTTACTTATTTTGACTTTTCGCGTTCTGCGCCGCTAAAAAAACAAGTAAAATACTAAAATAAAAGAAAACCATTTATTGCAAAATTACCTGCTAAAGAAACGCTACCCAACTATGTAATAAAGTAACTGGGTGTAATGTTTAAGGTTGCATTTACAGGTGCATTTATAATTCAATTGGAGACACTCCCGCTAGCTGATACCGATAACAGATTTAAAAATCGGCTACTGGCGCTAGACGAAATAATCGTATTTTATTTTAAACAGGAGCGTCAACGACTAGCAAGAGTCTTTCCAACCTCTAAATGGAGCTTTACTGACCTGTTTTGTTAGTACTCAAATATCCGTGTGTTTTTGAAACTGAGGTTTTAGAATCTATCCTTTGCACTCCAAGATTTCATTAGTACACTTGCACATAACTATGCCGCAATAATTTAAATTAAAAAAAAAAATGGTTAGATCAAAATAAAAACAAAATTATGTGGGGTTATGGGCGCCGAATGTTTCTATGTCAATTCCTAGTAATCCTAGCGAGCCAGTCAAGTTCTCTTGGTTCTTTGATAGACTCGGGGTAATGCCCTCTGTTTTAGAACAATGTTTTTGAAAACATATTTTTGAAAGGTAAACATAACCTCGAATGGTTTTTATTGCCAACACTTGAACTGCGTGTGTCTCCCAAATTCAATGAACTGTGATTGATTGATCGATTTTCTTTTCCGGAGTGCTTTAGAAAAAAGAAAACTTAATTTTTATTTTCGCTAAAGCAAGGAAATATAAAAAGGAAAAATGTAATCCAGAGGAAATTGTGAGTATTTCTCTATTTTTTTTTGTAAATCGGGTTTGTTCTAAACTGCAATTATTTTGAGGCTTTGGGGATAGATGACAGCACCAGAGCTTTTATTATAACGAAAAAATAATTGAGAATTTTGAAAAATCCTTCAGATATTTTTGTTAATCATTTAAAAATGATCACCCCTGCAAAATTTCAGCTAATTCTGATGTTTAATTTTCCCTGTGCACTCTGGCAAAAGATTAAAAAATTAAATAACAAAGCGTTGCCAGTTGTACTTTTTTTTACTTAAAATCTAGGGAGAAACTATACGGTTTTGGACAAGGAGTCACACTGGAAGAAACAAAAATTCCTTAAAGCTGCCTTTATGGAGCAGTATCAGGATATCTTCAGTAAACCAAGTGTTGAAATTCCAAATATTTAGAAGCCCCTCCTTGGGCAGAGCCAACTTTTTAAACTTCACGGTTGAGTGATTTCCCATAGTATATAAGTACGTAGGCTTAGGAATATATTGTAGTTTGCACCTGAAGATGATCAGATATTGTACTGATCGAATTGGTCGATTTTTTGAAAAGTTATTGCTAATCAAACAAGTAGATTTTTTTCTTAATAAGCTCGATTTTTCAGACAAGCTCTGGTTTATTAAAACATTATAAATTTGGAAAGAATGTGGCTTTTTAACTGTTTAAGATTTAATATACAGTGTCGCACATAAACAAATATTTAGCTGTGTCAAAAATACCTACTTCTTGGATTTTAGGAAATAATATTATTAAAATCGTACAGTTTCTCGTATAGTTATAATAATTTAAAACAAGTGCGGTTTTTTGGTACACCCTATGTATTGTTGTCAAAATACAATTTCCATTATTGATTTTTTTAGATTAAAATTGCTGTCACTAGTATTCCAACAAAATTTTTGGACTCGGGTTTGAACAAAACTGAAAAATCCATTTTTATGTTGGTGTTGTTAAACAATAAATAACCATGGTAATAATACAGATACCCACCTCCCTCGGCTCCCAAACTGGCATCACGCCAGGTTGCTTTAGGTACTACAACGCTGAAAAACTGCTCGCCCCCAACATGTGAGGTGGAACAGGGGGCGGGGCTGCCGGTGGGGGCGCCCTAGCGTACTGCTGGTAGGCCGTCAGTTGTTGCTGGGCAGCTTCCTGTTGCTGTTGCAGGTCGGTTGGAAAACATTGGGAGGCCGGCCTTGGTTCCATGTCCATGGTCGGGTGGCTTGGCTGGATGTCATCTTCTCGTGTCTCTGCCTACGTGGCCTGGTATGGGGACGGAGCGGGTAATGGGAGACTCTAAAAATTTAAGTGTATTATTAGTTTTATCTGAACCATGTGAAAGAATTAAAGTTTCCTTTCCTGACGAAACTCAATTTTAATATTATGAAAATTTATGTAGGTACCTATTAATTTTGTTTTAGTTCCGTCAGTCTTTTGATGCCCGGAGGCACTATTAACGGGTCACATCATCAACTACCTTCGAAACCCAGACCAGGTTTCTTGTCTCCGGTTATTTGTCTTTCAGTAATCTATCGAATGGAGAGTGTGTAACTAAGGCAGCCTCCACGGGATATTCAATCCCATCCGGCCTGATTACAGACGTGAATGGAGGGGTAGGACCTAAAGTTACCTTTTACACTCTTTGCTGTTTGTTTTTGCAAGCTTTTATTTAACTTGCAATGTATGTATCTATCTATGGAACGAGATATGTTTGTTTGGGTGGAATCTTGCAACTTAATTTTGACCAACTTCCCGACATCCGATCGGCTGACAACACATCCGATCGGGTGAGAACACAAGAATATTGTATGATTAAATTGACAGCTCCCCCCTACTCGAAGGGGGTGGAGGGGTATACAGTTGAAGTATGCCCGATTTCGTTGAAATTTGGTGTGTTGGGGCACTTGGGGATGGATAGATAGATTACGAATTTCTAATCACATTTTGAAAAGTGAATATGGCGGATTCAAGATGGACGATTTTTGGTCATCTTTTGCTAACCAATTTTAACTTATACACATCCGATCCCCTCTACGAGGGGAGTGGAGGGGGGAAAACACCTAAGTTTGTCCGATTTCAAACAAAATTGGTATATGGTATACGGGGGCTTTTGGGGATAAGGAATACGAATTTTTGATCAGATTTTGAAAATTCATTATAGCGGATTCAAGATGAATGATTTTCGGTCATGTTTGGCTAACCAATTTAACTTGACTTATCCGATTGTGTTCAAATTTGGTATGCGTTTATAATTCCGGTGAAAATACAATAATATGGTAATCTCAGGTACCCACCTCCCTCTAACGAGGAAAGTGGAGAGGGAAAAGATTTAGTTTGTTCGATTTCAATCAAAATTGGCATACAGGGGTTTTTAAGCGGGGGGATTGTGAATTTGTGATCAGATTTGAAAATTTCAATATGGCGGAGTCAAAATGGACGAATGAGGGTACAAATATAAAAATGAAAGGTGTTTGTTCAAATTTGGTATGCGTTTATAGTTCCGGCGAAAATACAATAATATGGTATTATTAGGTACACACTTCCTTCTAACGAGGGAAGTGGAGGGGGAAAAAGATTTAGTTTTTTCGATTTAAATCAAAATTGGCATACAGCGGTTTTTCGGGAAGGGGATATGAATTTTTGATCAGATTTGAAAATTTCAATATGGCGGGTTCAAAATGGACGATTTAGGCTACAAATCTAAAAATTAAAATATAAATTTTTATTAAAATAATCTTTTAAAGAATAGGCTTTTATTAAATGCACTTAAAAGTAGAAAATAATTTTTTATCTTTCTTATTTTCCTATACCATAAGCGATGGGTGCAAATTAAAAATTTGAACTTTACGGTAACAAAGAGAGAACTAAAAAAGAAGAACTAAATTCTTGTTCTATTCGAAGTTAATTTCAAGTTCTTTTTTGTTTGCGTTAACTTAAACGTGCTGTGCGTACAAAACTCTCTAAACTTGTGCTTTTGTTCCCCAATGTAATGCATGCATCTGTTTTGGGACCGGCATGCAAACCTTGAATCTTGTGACGGCCGCGGCATAAAGGAGAATGCCTTCGCCGTCTCGCGAATCGGAAGGATCGGGTTCGGGTCAAAATCACCGCACAAGGTCCAAGCTTTTGAATGCTATATAGTTAAAATTATTTATGTTGTATTTATTTTTACACTTTCGTAATGGTGCAATGATACGCTATTAGTTATACTTTTGCTTAAAATTCGAGTATTAACTCCCCATTTATAAAGTTGACGTTAGTGTTTGACGTTGGTGATATCTCTCTTTCAATAGAGAAAAATACGCCTACCTCGAACTGTATAAATAGGGGTTATCCATAAATTATGTCTCTGTCTGTCTTCACAATTGTTTACCGTCACTTTTTCAAGTCCCGTAGACACTATTAATCTAATCAGATGGGTCATCAACTACTTGCGAACCCCAGACCAGGTCTTTTGTCCTCCAGTAGTTTAACAACTTAGGGAGTGTGTAACTAGGTCTCCATTATATCCGGCCTGGTTACCGGTGTGAATGGAGGGGTAGTTACACTTATTTTCCGTGGGTTCCCTTTTCCAACACATGCTTACCAGACCGGACTGATGAGCACCCCCTAGGAAGGCAGTTTTTTTTCCTAGAGGCCTACAACGCTCCGTACGTCGTGTTTCTTTATTCTCACAAAATTATGTAATTTTATAAGAAAAAGTCCAAGTAGACAACCGACGGATCTCCTGGTTGATAGACCAGATATGCACCCACTATACCATCCAGATCGGTCATAAATTATGTCAAACTTAGAGGATAGAGGGTGTATGCAGATCCGTAATCCGGGTCAAAATTACCGCTCAAGCTTTTTTTTTATGCCATATAGTTAAAATTTTATATATTGTATTTATTTTTACACGTTCGTAATTATGCAATGATACGGTAATACTTTTGCTTAAAATTCGTTTATTAACCCCCCTCCATTTATAAAGTTGACGTTAGTGTTTGACGTTGATGCATATCTCTCTTTCTCCTTCAGTAGAGAAAAATAAGTCCTATTAGGGGAAGCAAATGGTCGCGTGACATTTTTTATGCTACATAGTTAAATTATATATATTGTATTTATTTTTACACGTTCATAATGGTGCAGTGATACGGCATTATTTGTACTTTTTCTTAAAAATCGAGCACAAACCCCCCATGTATAAACTCGACGTTACTGTTTGACGTTGGTGCATATCTCTCTTTTTTCTTCAGTGAAGAGGAATACGTCAACGTCGAGTCGAGATACGCCAACGTCGAAATGCATAAATAGGTGGTTACTAAATTTAATTAACGGGCTATCCATAAATTATGTCAAACTTAGAGGATAGAGGGGGTATGCAGATCCGTGATAACGTCCGACAAGGGGAAGGAAGCGATGATCGCGTGACGTCACAGAGTATCGAGTTCGCGTCAAAATGACCGCCCATGCTTTTTTATGCTATATAATTAAAATTATATTCGGTTAGTTAGTGCGGATGCAGTCTTATATGGACCGGAATAAAGTAAACTCCTTTTTTGACTGTCATGCTTTCGAGAATATATTTTTCTCTTCTTCAGGACTTCTACAATAAGTTAACAAGCCATTAGAATAATTAAATTACAACTATATATAGATAAACTATACAGGCACCCATATAAATATATCTAAATAATTCTGTACCCACCAAAGTGGGTTGAAAAACAATTGCATTAACAGAACATGTAGTTAATAAAGAACACCAAATGGACTGGGATGGTGCTGATATTGTCGATCAGAAATCTTCTTAATATAAAAGACTTTTCCGTGAAATGGTTCATATTAATAGAGAACAGCAATCAATGAACAAAACAACAATAATAGGTACAATGCACTAACTAATAACCAACAATAATATATGACAGTGCTGACAGCTAATCTTATTTTTTTTTGCTTACCTTTCCACTTTAAAAAAGTTTTGTTTGAATAATAGTTAATTATTTTATTGTACCTACAAAATAGGTCAATTAACATAATAATATAAAATTTACTTTTTCCGTTTTTTTCTCAACAATATATTGTCAGTATTAAAATGTGAACAAAACTGGTGACGAGCCTGGTATCTGGTGAAGAAGGCAGCATAGTGTCATCTTATCTACCCATCTCTCTCGGCAACAGGAACACACGCATGGATTTATCTGCGTCTAAAACTTTTAAATGAAAAAGAGAATAAGTTGCGTCTTTTTGACTTGATACACCAAAGAAGACGGTTAATGTGACCTTATAAACGTCAACAAATTGAAAAAATAAGATAAAAAGAACCTTTCGCCACCATTTTGAAGACTTTTCAATTCTTTTAAACAAATTCATGTAGGTTTTTATTAGAACATAAGGCCCAAAGGGCAGAAAAATGCTCAAAGTTGTTCAGAGGTGTCCAGCTTTATTGTTTTTCAACCCACTTTGGTCAGTACAAAATTATTTAGATGTATTTATATAGGTACCTGAATACTTTATCTATAATTAAGTTAATTATTCTAGTGGCTTGTTAACTTATTGTAGAAGTCCTGAAAAAGAGAAAAATATATTCTCGAAAGCTTGTCTGTCAAAAAAGGAGTTTACTTCATTCCGGCCCATATAAGACTGCATCACCACTAACTTACCGAGGCTTTTGTTAAAATTATATTTATGTATTTATTTTTACACTTTCGTAATGGTGCAATAATACGGGATTATTTATACTTTTGCTTAAAATTCGAGTATTAACCCCCCATGTATAAAGTCGACATAACTGTTTAACGTTGGTGCATATCTCTCTTTCTCCTTCAGTAGAGAGAAATATGCCAACGTCGAGTCGAGATACGCCAACGTCGAAATGTATAAATAGGCGGTTACTACATTTACCCAAGGGGTTATCCATAAATTATGTCAAACTTAGAAGATAGTGGGAGCATGCAGATTCATGATAACATCCGATAAGGAGAAAGGAGGGGTGTGTCGGTGGTCGCGTGACTTTTGCTTAAAATTCGAGTTTATTTATAAACTCGACGTTACTGTTTGACGTTGGTGCATATTTCTCTTCCTCCTTCAGTAGACAGAAATACGCCATGTCGGGTTGGTTATTCCTGTTCGACGCTGGCGCTAATCTGTTTCTTTCTCCTTTGTCAATAAAGAAAGAGACTGAGATGCTTCAACGTCGAACAGAAATAATAACGTCAAGTTTATAAATGAGGGCTTACTTCATTTAACAAGGGTTTATCCATAAATTATATCAAACTTAGAGCTAAGAGGACGTATGCAGATCTGTGATAACGTATGATGTGGAGAAAGGGCTGTGAAGGTCAAAATCAACGCACAATGTCCAAGCTTTTGTATGCTATGTAGTTAAAATTAGTTATGTGGTATTTATTTTTCCTTTTGCATAACGGCTGGATAATACGGTATTAATTACAATTTAACCTCTCATTTATAATTTCCACGTTGATGTTTGACTTTGGTGCATTTCTCTCTCTTTCTCCCTTAGTGGATAGAAATACGCCAACGTCGAGTTGGGTGGAGGATTCGGGTTCGACGTTGGCGCATATTATATGTCTATTCCTTCTTTGTCAAGAAACAAAAAGACAGAAATACGCCAACGTCGAACAGAAACAAACTTATAGGGTAGAGGGTATAGATCCGAGACAACGTATGACAAGAGGGACTGGGGTGGAAGGGGTGTGTCGGTGGTCGCGTAACGTCACGGATGATCAGGTGAAAATTATCGCACAAGGTTCAAGCTTTTGTAGGCTATATAGTTAAAATTATTTATGTTGTATTTATTTTTAAACTTTGGGTATGGTTCGATGGATATGGTATTATTTACATTTATGCTTAAAATTCGGCTATTAAATCCCGGTTTATAAACTCGCCGTTACTGTTGAACGTTGTCTCTTTCTCCCTTAGTAGTCAGAGATACGTCGAATGTCGAAGTGTACAAATAGGAGGTTATTAAATTTAACTAAGAGGATGTTCATAAATCATGACAAACTTAGATTACCCAGCAAACAATGTTGAAATGGTCCGGCATAGGCGCGATTCCGGCTGTCAATTTACCTTAGCTGGGCCAGAATTGGTAAACGGTGATGACTAGATTAAGGGGAATGTCCGCCTGGACCACTACCACGTGATCAAAGTAACAAAAATGATATTCACATATATTGCACACAATGCGTAGACGAAGGGCGCTCAGCGCGCGACGACCGTTTGAGAAACACCTACCATTTGGTAGCTGTTTTGTCCTCCGCGCGTACGATTTTCCTACAGTACTTTGTTTATTAGTGCGGAAAATATGGCAGTTTTCTTGAGTAGCTAGTGCGTTTTTATTAACAATAAAAACATACTTTCCCTGAATGAGTGTAGAATGAATTTAACTCGGGACTTTCCCGCACTGAGTGCGGGATTTGTTTTCAAGTGTGCGGTGAAGTCTGTGGGTAAATTTTCTCCCGCAGAATGTGCGGGAGCTTGTTAGTTAGTTTATATCACGGGGTTGAAGAACGGGTTTAACTGGTATCAACCACCTCATCAAGAAAATATGCAATTTTTTAAAGGATCAATACTTGTGCAAGTAAAAGATAGCTTAATCCATCGAAAAAAAGCATTTCTGCCTATTAGTTTAACCACCACTTGCTTTAACCTTTCTGAACTCCGGATCGAAATCGATCACGTAAGGGGCTCTTTCTTACACATAGAAAAAGAAAGGAACAACAAAGCGAACAAGAAATTTTGGAACGCTTAAAATTTTGACAACTTTGACAGCCGTTATGGTAGTGTTTAACAATTACTACTACTACCACGCGTCGATTTTACCCGAGTTCTTGGAACACATTAAAAAATAAAAATTACCACAACCACAACGAAATGGATTCGTAGTACGGCAGTGGTAGTGGTTAATTACCACAACGACATGACGTTTAGCTAATACGCAGACGTAGTAATTACCACATTCACTAAGAAGTG
Source organism: Oxystoma pomonae (assembly GCA_963921995.1). Classification (NCBI taxonomy): domain Eukaryota; kingdom Metazoa; phylum Arthropoda; class Insecta; order Coleoptera; family Brentidae; genus Oxystoma; species Oxystoma pomonae. The sequence continues at coordinate 16,522,080 of OY998169.1, forward strand.
TCAAATAAACGTTCCAAAATCTCCCTAAGAAATAAAAATGCAAAATTCAAAGATGCCAAGATGTGCTTAGCAAATTTGATTCTGTCGGCTCGCAGGGCAGCGCGTTCGGCAACACGAATACGAAAAGTCGTCGGTCAGCGTGCCGCTGAGCGAGATGCTCGCTATTCGTTTCGGTTAGCGACTTCAAAACGTTACGTATTACGAGAATAGCGGTCCTAGACTGTTTAGTGTCGATTCACGAGATGGTACAGGCCCAGCGCCGGTTAGCCAATACGACTCTACTGACTCACGCAAAAGTTGGCACGGTATCGGCTCAATTTATCGTATATTTAGGATACACGCATTTTGTTTGGAACGTCCCACAGATGTCCTGAAACTCTCCCCATTTACGTCTCTGTGTGTATATACAACGGAATTTGTGTTGTACGTCGGAAGGATTAGTCTGTGCGTCCATAGGACATTGCAGGGAGATTCTAGTTGTCAAAAGGGAATAATCTTTGATAGATATAGATTGAATAACTTCTGCTGTCTATAGACTTTTCGCCATCGATGAGTATGAAACGGTGACGTCACGGTTCAAAATATTTCAAAGGATTTCGAAAGGTTCAATATGGCGGTACTTGTGAATTTGTTAAGAGGTTATAATGGGTTAAATAAATTTTTTGTTATTTTTCGAAAAATGTTCTAAATGTACGAGGTTCAATTGAGGGAATCCAGAGAAATCTTCCCTGCTGCTCACTATTGAGCAAGAATGAAAATGACCCAAGGTTATCTGGCGGCAACAAAATAAAAACTTGTGGATCCAAGACATCTTAAGGCGCATCTACACAGACAAACTTTCCTTTGATGTGGAAATGCCGACAAACATTTACACGACCCTCTTGAGCAAAATGCTCAAAGAAATGTTCGAGCAAAATATCGTACAAAAAACACTCGTAAATTTTGGAGAGAATGTTGAGCAAAATTTGTTTGAAGAATTGGGGGTATAAAAATTTCTTTACAAATTCAAAATATATATTGTTATCGGAATTCATTGAACTTAACTGAAAATAGAAAAACAAAGTTTTGAAATAAGGTATTTTTAATCAAGTGCTTTCCGACGAAAAAACGATTTGACGCCGAAATTCACATTTTACCTCATAAGCAACTTCGATTGATCTGATTTTTATAGGGGATATGCCAATATACTTGTAACTTTTTTGGGGTTGTAAAAAAAACGAGAATAAAAAAAATAATAATTGGCACTTATTTATTGTTGTTGCCTGTAAAATATAATGATAAAAATTTACGTTTAAAAGAATATCCTTTTATTTCACTTCCTTGTTTAGTCTTTTACAATAATAATTAAGTCAAAGAAAAAACCTATATACATTTTATTAAATCTCAAACATATGAACAAAAGCATGTTCGGTTTAAATAATACCCGTTTGTTACCCACTTTTACAACCCTACGAACCCGACCCTTGTCTAAAAAATATAATTTAGCAGTAATTTAGTAGACTGTGTCGCCGATCTATCATCCCGCATTTTGGATTTCGCAGGTAGTAGGCCGGCCACCCTTTTGAATCGCAATGTTGCCCATTGCATATTGTTGATTCAGTGTCAGTAATCGACCTTGATTATTACATTAAATTGACAATAAATATCTATATCTTCAGTATTTTCATGAACCTTTTGCTTTTTTAAGCAACCCTTGGGACCTTAAACTAACTAGGTAAATCTGGTGTGAGGAATTAAAAAAGAACAATAAAAGCTAAAGGTAAAGTAAAGCTACAAAAATATGTTTAAAAAAATCTTCTTCCCCACCACTCTTCATAGTCGTGAGGCGCGGATTACCGCTTAAAAGTGCAATTTTTGAGTTTTTTGGCGATATTTGAAAAACTCAAAATTTTATTTGGAAAAGAAAAATTTTCCAGGGTTTTTTTTTTACTTTAGGAAAAAACCCTTGGAAATAAAAAAAACTCGCAAGAAAATCCCAAAAAAAACCCCGGGCAAAAAAATCCGGGAAAAAACCCTAAGAAAAAAATATTACAAGTAACCCTAATCCATGTGACAAAACTGATAGTAGAGTCAATAATAATGTTTCGCTTGCCGTCGGCTTTTTTTTCACAAAAATTTTAAATAAAAGTTGGTGTTCCATTTTTTTAAAGAATTGAGATCACTGATGTGAAACTTTATTTATTCTCATCTTTAAAAATATGTTTCCAAAATAGATAGCAATAATTTGCTCAAAAATTTACCCGAACAAAATGTTCAAAGAAAAGCTCACAAAAATGTTCACGCAAAAAATTTTAGATTTTTTGCACGGGCTCTTATTTGAGCATGTTCGTCTGTGTAATTGCGCCTTTATATGTATAATAATACATAATAATAATAATATTATCTACCTATACAATTCACTTAACGGCCCAATTACATCGTTAAACCGGCAACGCTGTTGGGTCCGTTTATTAGGCAATTCTTTTTCCGCATGTTTCTCGGAAACGGGACTTCCAAATGGCCTGAAATTTTGCCTAAATTGTTTATTGGACTATGTTTTTCCATCAAATCTTGGTACTTTTTTAAAATTTTATTTATTTTTTGAAAAAAACTGTTTTAGCTTTTGTGGTGTTTCAAAATTGGCGCGCCCATATTACGTCAGAAACAGTCAGAAATACCATTTATAGAGACCTGTAAAACTAAATTGGAAATATTTGTAATTTTCCAAATAATGGACACCTAATTTCAAAAACTCTCTAGATTGTATTAATAAGCTTTGTAATCCTCTTCCTCTAATAAAAAACAAATTGAGTATTATTTTCCTCTAAAGCTAAAACATGCGGAAATGTAAAAACATGGACTATACCTGTTACCTATCAATATTAGTTATATGCCTAGCATCAAAAAGTACTTAAATGGTTATATTATAGATACCGCCACCATCAAAATTAACCACTCACGTCTTTTTTTTGTGAGCTTACCCTAGGCATAGTTTCTAGTGTTCTCCTTTCCTAAATGTATTCGACTAAGAGAGATCTAGCATATATACCTAGGTAACACCCCTTACCAGGAAAAAAAATTTATGCCATGCAAACATCGAAATTGGTCGACTCACTGTATTTGCAACTAACCAATGTCAGTGTGTCTGCCTGACATTCTTCATAACCTTAGTTTTGTCGTTTTGTTTTGGAGTTCGTCGGCCTGGTTTTTGTGTTTTATTTAATAATTTTTCCTTTGGTGAAAAGCTACTTTTTAGAACCCTTAAGTGGTCTGTGTGTATGGCCATTTGACTAGTTGTCACTGATCTCAATTCGATCACCTAGGTGATAAATAAACAATCCCCCATAGGGTCACTGGATCCTGAGACCTGCGGTCCCAGCCGCAGGTTTTAGGATCCAGTGACCCTAATCCCCAATGATTCGCGGCGCAATCTGTGAACAGGAGAATACAGTAAAGAAACCAGAGATAGATAATGAGTGGTAGATGACGTATTGAAATCGATTGACAAATTTATATTATCTCTGGATTGTTCTTGCGCCGTTAAGGCGTGCAAATTTATTAAACTACAGGGCGCATCGACTACGGCCTAATTCAGGTAGCGTTTAATGGTCTCAGAGTCGGGGTTAGTCAACTGAATATTACTGTCGTCACTTTTTGATCAATACATAAATAATGTCAATGCCATTTCTCAAATCAAATCAAATCAAAAAATACTTTATTGTCAAGAAAAAAAATTCTGTTGACAAAGCAGGCTAAATAATCTAATTATTAGTAAATTTGTCACTAAAATAGATAAAAGTAAATTCTTAAATTAATATGATAATACGTCAAAAGAGGAAGAAAAAAAGAAAAATACCACAAAAATAACATTAACATGTTAAATAATAAAACAGCATGAAAATTTAAACAGACTAACAAACAGAATAAATAATTTAAAAAGCAAAATCTGGAAACACGAAAAAATAAATAAAAGCCATAAAACAAAAAACTAGACAAAAAGATTAAAATGTAATAAAGAGGTAAAAAAAAAACTAAAGGGTGGCTTAAAAAAAATGACTAGATGTTTAACATACTTTTTAAATTTAAGAATATAATAATAACGTAATAAAACACAATTGGTCTTATCCAAACTGGTCCTCATAAAACTCGGCCAAAGAGTAATATGGTCTTTCTACAAGAAGATTTTTTAATTTTTTTTTTTAAATTTTTTGAGGGTTGTAGCATGTTTAATAACAAAAGGCAAGTGATTAAATATTTTCCTGCCTTCATAAATTAAAGATTTTTGAGCCAAGGTGCTTTTAGGAATTGGTAAGGGAAGATTGAAATTTTGTCTGGTCATACGCCTTGGTCCAGAACCATAAATATTATTAAAATTTTTAAAGACCAAACTTGCCAACTCTAAAACAAACAATGACGTCAGAGTTAGAATTTTTTGATTAAAAAAATGAGGCCTACATGACTCTCTTTGGTGAATATTAGCCACAAAACGCACTGCTTTCTTTTAAAGAACAAAAACAATTTTCAGAAGATGAAGATGTGCAGAGCCCCAAAAAGGTATGCCATATCTTAAATGTGACTCAAATAATGAAAAATAAACAGATCTTGCAATGTCACTACCCAATTCGGCCCTTACACATCTAATGGCAAAACACCCAGAAGAGAGTCTCCTACTCAATTTAAAGATATGATCTTCAAATCTTAAAATCACGACCCGCGACCTTAGAAAAAAATTGTTAGCTGGCTCATACATAAATTGGCTTGGCTCAATCATACCATGTAGTTCCACTCCTGCAATACTGCAACGGAATTGCACGACTTACAAGGGGGGTCGGAACAATTAAAAAAAATTAGGCCCCCACGTTGACCTTTGGCTGCCTACCGGCATGCCGATATTAGCTATATTCCGGTGTGCTATGAAGAAACCATTTCGGAAAGCTAAAATCATCCCGGTATTGGTCCAATACAAGTAAACCGGAGACAGCTACGGGCCAACGTTGTCCATACAGTGACTGTTTGCTGGGGATAGAGGGGGAATGCAGATCCATGACAACCCCGGGGGAAGAAAGGGGTGTACCGTGTCTGTTCGACTTTGGCACATTTTTATCTTTTTCTCCATTAGTAGATGCGCCAACGTTGAACAGTTATGAGTTTACAAATAGAAGGTCACCTACTACATTCAACCAAAGCTTAATAATGTTATACAGGGTTCCTAAGATTTTCCTTAGGGATAGGATTTCAATAAATCAAACAGAAATGGCATAGAAAGTTCTGCGCGCACAAAAGAAACAGGTATATTGAGCAATGGTGCTAGTTTGTTATTATCTCCGGACTGCTTTCATGAGAAAAAATTGTCGCCACTCTTTCATTGTGAGCATAAATCATAGTTGCAATAATAACCGTTGACAAGATGTCTGCAAATTCCGCTAGATGGCGACCACACCATGAGATGATCGAGGAAAAAATTAGATGTTTTCAGGTCCAAACCACAGCTTTTTCTTGCTTAAAGGAGGCGGCAGGGTCCATTATTTATGATACTGAGCGATAAACTCGTGAGGTTGTTAACATTAGAAAGAAATATCTTCGCTTTTAATTAAATTTCTTTCCATTCTGTTCTACTAGTGACATCTATCCGGAAACGGCCAAACCATGCAGCTAGCACTAGCAGCCAAAGAAATCAATAAACGGCGCTGTTTTTCCTGCAGAGCTTTTTGCTTGCGATATTATTGATTTTAAATAAAGCTGGCCCTACACTACATTTGATATTTTCGAGGTTTTTTATGACATGATCTCGAAACATGTAGCAAACCAATTCTTCAAAACTAGCGGGAGGGTAAAAGCGAAAAATGAGGGGCTGCCAATATTTGTAACACCCAAAAAGAGGTGAAAAGATTTATTTTGCTCTGTTTCTTTACAAAAAACGTTTTTTTTTACGAAAAACTTGAGCTCTGCCACTTTTTTTATTTTTTTCTTCAACTTTCTCGAAATTTTCGTCATACCGTAGAAAAAATTATTTCCCCCATGGTCATACTCTACTTTTATTCGAAAAAATTTAGAAACAGAGACGGGATCAGTTTTTCTAAAACAGGGGATCTTGGTTTCGAGTGAGAAGATAAAGGGCTCCGCAGGCAAAAATTTTTCAATTAGATTAGCCGAACGCAAAAATGTTAGAAAAACAAAACACGAAATAAAAATGGCGCCGCTTACAATTTTTTTTCAAAAATTACGTAATTTCGGGAATGCAAAGAAATAGGTCTAAAGAGTATAATTTTTAAGAAAAAAATATAAATTTTCTCGCCCTCCTCCACTGGGACTACAAGGGCCGTGCACAAATTACGTAATGGTCATAGGGGGGAGGAGGGTTACAAAACGTTACGTAGTGGGGAGGGGGGTTTTCGACAGCGTTTGCATTTGTGTGAAACTAAGAAAATTTGGAATAAAAATAAGTGAAAGGTTTTTTTTTTGGGGGGGGTAGTGGTCTTGAAATCGTTACGTAATATTAGGGTAGTGGCGTGCCAAACCGTTACAAAACATTACATAGGGAGGGGGTCAAAAATTGGTAAAATCACCGTTACCTACTTTGTGCACGGCCCCACATCTGACTGTTCCTCCTTTTTGATTTCGAATCAAAGTGCAAAACCCGGGTTGGACGTTCGAAGGCGTCAACCCGTCCTATTTGCTTGATAAGGTTTCTACGGAAATATCTCAGTCGATTTCTCCGGCCGTGTATGAACGCTTTAGGTTAGGCATTTGCATGTATCTCAGTCCCCAGCCTGTAAACAGTGCGTAAGGACAATGGTTACAAAATGAAAAGCCGAAAAATATTTTTTTTTACGATATCTTTTATCAGTTTGGTATTAAAGTCGAACAAAAACAATTTTTATTCCAGTCCTAAAGGTATGAAAATGGAAAACATTAGAAAACAACAACCTGGAATGGATTTACTACGTGTAAGATGTAGTGACAACATCGCCCCATGCCCATCCTTTTCTGCCTAATGTGCTTTTCCGTGTGTCTGCATCTTATACACGGCTGCTTGGCCCCCTAAGGATTTGCTTAGGAACCCTGTATAATGTTTCGATAATACAGTACATTGTCGCGTACCTGTCTTTCTTTCTTAGTTGATAGAAATAAGCTAAGGTCGAACAGTGAGTTTATAAATGGGAAATTACTCAAATTACTACTCCAACATAGAGGGCGGGAGAGGGTATGCAGATCCAAGACAACCTGTGACAAGGGGAGAAAGAGGTGTATCGGTACAACAACAACAAAATTAACGTACTCGAGGGCCTATCTTTTCGTTGATATACTCTGCAAAATGATTTTGTCGCTTAAATGTACAAGAAAAAATTTGCACGCAGATAAGTATATAGCAAATATAGCTCTAAAGAATCAAGTGTTCTGGTGGCTTATATCACCCACGCAGAGAGAAAGATGCTGCGATACTAATAAAACCAAAGTCCATTTAATTTACATTTGTGCAAATTTACCAAAGAATTTCAAAGAACGATTGAACATTTTCTGGGTACACCTATCCAGCCATTTCATATATATAGGAAGTGGGTGCGTCATCTTTGTTGTATATTTTTTTTTTAATAAACTGTTACATTCGTGTGTTGCATAGAAACTTAATTTAATCGAATCGTAATTTAGTCGAAAATAGAACAGCGAAAATAATTTGATCAAACTGTAAAAACATCAAAACTTAAAATGATCGAAAATAATTTCGCCAAACCAAAAAATTTTCAAAACGTAAAATGGATGAAAATTAAACAAACGAAAGTAATTTGAGCGAACGTAAAACGATCGAAATGAAAATATTCAGGTAGACCTATAAAACCAACCCAAGCAATGGAACCCATCTTCGAAGACTCGCGATTCCAGTGCTGCACATGTGCGTTAAATATTCGACTTTTTTACAATTCGGCCAAATTGCAGTTCGGTTAAATTACGGTTTGATCAAATTATTTTCGATCTTTTTACGTTTTGATCACATTACGTTGCGACGAAATTAATTGCGCGCGTTTGTTTTATTTTCGTTCATTTTAAGTTTCAGTCTTTTTACGGTTCGACGAAATTAATATATATATAAATAAATATATTTTCGTTAATTTTTAAATTCGATCAAATTCTAGTTCGATTAATTTTCTTTCGACAAAACTCCGTTTTGACTTTAGTTTCCTTACGATAGATCGCTTAGGTAGGAAATTAGGAGCACACTAAAAGTACATAAAGGTGCTCATAAGAAACAGTGTTTTAGGGAAAAATGTCGCTTGAAAATTGCTTGTTTGGCTCAAAGATTGGCTTTAAAAGGCAACTAAAAAAATATTTTTTTTTGGCAAAAATGGTCCATCGTCGTTTATAAAAGCTTAGTAACTACTTCCATAAATCGTTAAAAAAAGTTTTGGTGTACATTTCTGTCTCTACAGGTAAAAAGCAACTTAAAATGTCTAATGATAATAAAAACAAATAAATGAAATAAAAATTTACTTCTAAATTTCCGTCGCTCAAGAAAATACAGAGTTTTCCAGGGTGCATCCAGACTTTTATACGGTATATCTAGACTTTTCCGGGATGTAGTAAAAATTTAAGAGCCAAAAAATTCAGATTTTTATACTTCCACCACACAAAAATAGTGTGTAATGTGGATGTTAACATAGGCTACTTTTTACTTGACATTCACTTAAATTCTTTAAAAGTTATTTTAATTTTTTATGAACACATATATATTATTTATATAAAATTTTGAAGCCATTAAACTAATATTTCTATAAGCTTTGCAACGAGGTATCAAAAGGTATGAAAAAAACTTTTTTTAGGGTCGAAGGGGTTGCTTCAAACGGTGTAATGGGGGAAAGCTCAAAAACAATAGGGGTCTGCGCGTCAACACAAGTAATCGTTATGTAATATTTTCTTCCTACGACCGTGCGGAAAAGTTAGCTTTCCGCACGATTTTTTAAAGCATACTATTTTAACCCAAGATATACTAGATTTTTATTTTTAATCAATTTTAAATCAGAAAAAAATCTTGTGCCATTATTTTTCCGTGAAAAAAAAATCGGACGGAAAAGTAAAATCGTGCGGACTAATGCTGAAAAGTTACTTTTTCGCACGATTTTTGTATTGTTAAAAATGAAGATATTTAGGAATAATTAAATGATTTTTGTAACTATTCTATCTTTTTGTAGCATTATTATAAAATCTTTGCGTATTAAATACATTTTTTTTTTGAAAAATAACACTCGTAGGAAAAACATTGTACCTAACTCTCGCGGAAAATGTCTTTTCCACCCTTGATGGCTTGCTCAACTCCGCTCCGAATCGTTGCGTGCAGAAAAGTACCACTTTCCGCACTTGTTAGGTAAATAACAAGTTTGTTTTATTTACTCTCTATATAAATATGATCACATAACTTTGTGATGCACCCCTCGTTTCTGCTGAACTCAAGATCATCAGATGATGCCTACAAACTGATTGAATGGTTCGTGCATAGATTAGGCTGCAGGAGGAATACATATGCATGTGATTTAGCAAGAATGACCTTCACCACGCTATACAGCTCTGTTGCGAGATCGTCCAGCAGCTGCAGTTTTTTTAGAATATAGTTACGTCAAATCAAAGTATTGAGCGGCTCTTGTAAAAACGCGGTTGTCCCACAAATTAACCCAAGCAACAATTATTAGTCAATTTCATTGGTGCCATTGTCGTTGCCACCTAAAATGGGTTAAAGCGTAGTGATATTTCCTAACAAAAGCTATTTATAGGAAAAATGTAATTACTATTACGTAAAAATATAAAGTTATTCACGAAAATAATATATTCCACTATACAACTATATGCCATTACTAGAAGCACATTACATTTAATTTCTTTAATATTACTTATACGAGGTAGCCACTCTATTGATATTAATTTGGTTGCAATTCAGTAGCGCCTACTCAATACAAAACTACAAAGTTATCGCCACGCAGTAAGAAATAAATGTGCATTTAGTGGTCACTTTACTGACATTGTAAATCAATGCGACGCGACGTCGCACAGTGGATCGAGCCTGTATAAAAAGTGGACATAGGCCAATTTTAAAAAGTAATACATTTCACAATTTTTATTAATTATTTGCTTTTAAGACACATTGATCCTCTCGAAATAATACACATTTAACATTTTGTTATTAGTATTTAGGATTTAAGGCACAGGTTGCCAAGTAAAACTAGGTTATTACAAAAACTGCATAATAATTCCTTAACTTTGAAAAGTAAATTATTCTAAATCTATATTTTTTAGCATTATTAAAAAAATCTTCAAATAAAAAAAAAATCTTTTAGGCCTGAGGTACTTATTTTAGTTTAAAACTATAAAAAAAATCCTTTTAAAAGTTTTTTTGACTTTTAAAAAAACGCATAGGCTAAAACTGTTTTTATACAAAGTGCAACTATCTCTTTAAGTTAGTATTCAAAAAATAGCTGCATCCTCCTGGGGTAAAAAAAGCAATTTTTAGTGTCATTTTTTCAAAGTTTTCGAGTATTTTTAATCACAAATTTAAGATAAACAGACATATCAAAATTTTATTACACCCCCCTGGATCTAAGACCAGATCCACGCTTAGGGTAAGCCAAAAAATACGCCTAAAATTACTCAAAAATAAAAAAATTATTTTTGATACCTGAAAAAGGTTTCTCTTCAAATGAGCTATAAGCGTTTAGAAATGTAAAATAGTTTTAAAACTCGCAAAGTGCGCCTGATTGGTATTTTCTTTGTAAGGAATATTTGGAAATAAGCGTTTTTCGCGAGTTTTAAAACTCTTTTTGGCGTACTGTACACATATTCAAAATTTTATAGCTCATTTTGCGGATATCAGAAACCATTTTTTTTGGTAATCCTACTACGTATACAAGCGTCAAATGGGCTTCCAAAATAAAGGATTTTAAACAATTTAAGGGATACTTTTTGGATACTCTGTACACATACGGGCAATAGTTCTAATATTAAAAACGTAGGTCGTTATCTGTTTAATCAGAAACCACCTTTATCTTATCTTTAGTTTTCTCGTAAGCGAAGGTTAATTTTAGGAAAAAACGGCCATGTTTGTAACTTTCTAGTCAATTTCTAGCTCACCCTGTACATATTAAGGAAAGTACCCATGGCAAAAATTGCTCATTGATACACCCTTTATAACATATTAAAATATATTTATTTTTAAATCGAAAAACACCCCCATAAGAAAATGGCAGGTTTCTTTAACCTATCATTATTGCGTATAAGACATAAGAAACACTTCCTTTAATAACTTGCTTTGATTTTGAAAAATGCTGATTTGAAAAAGTTGTAAAAACATGATATTAAAAGAAATAAATCAAAATGTCCCTATTTCCCTATACCTCGATTCACTGTGCGCCGTTATTTACTTCCATTAAACATGGAATGGAATTCAAATCAAAATTTAAAAATATCTCATTAAATCACTGATTAGTAGTTGCATGTATCAATAAAAGTAAAAATATTAATATTTAGTTTAATTTGGAAATCCTAACCTCATTTTAGATAAAACTAAGTAAAAACTGGCATTTTTATTCAGTAAGGTCTTAATAAATAAAATGGTAATTATTAGCTATAAGTTATGATATAGATAATATTTTTGTTTTCTGTCATGTCTTCGCATATTTTATGGTGTGTGTTCTGAACAAGATCAACATATTTCATTTAATAAAGAGAAAACCTATTAAATTACCGTCGCGATGTAGTTGTATATCCGTCCCAATCATATAACTATGAGATACTACAGGGTTCCTAAGCAAATCCTTAGGGGGCCAAGCAGCCGTATATAAGACGCAGACAAACGGAAAAGCACATTAGGCAGAAAAGGATGGGCATGGGGCGATGTTGTCACTACATCTTACACGTAGTAAATCCATTCCAGGTTGTTGTTTTCTAATGTTTTCCATTTTCATACCTTTAGGACTGGAATAAAAATTGTTTTTGCTCGACTTTAATACCAAACTGATGAAAGATATCGTAAAAAAAATATTTTTCGGCTTTTCATTTTGTAAACATTGTCCTTACGCACTGTTTACAGGCTGGGGACTGAGATACATGCAAATGCCTAACCTAAAGCGTTCATACACGGCCGGAGAAATCGACTGAGATATTTCCGTAGAAACTTTATCAAGCAAATAGGACCGGTTGACGCCTTCGAACGTCCAATCCGGGTTTTGCACTTTGATTCGAAATCAAAAAGGAGGAACAGTCAGATGTGGGGCCGTGCACAAATTACGTAACGGTGATTTTACCAATTTTTGAACCCCTCCCTATGTTTTGTAACGGTTTAGCACGCCACTCCCCTAATATTACGTAACGATTTCAAGACCACTACCCCCCCCCCCCAAAAAAAAAACTTTTCACTTATATTCATTCCAAATTTTCTTAGTTTCACACAAATGCAAACGCTGTTGAAAACCCCCCTCCCCCCTACGTAACGTTTTGTAACCCCCCTCCCCCCTATGACCATTACATAATTTGTGTACGGCCCCTGTAGTCCCAGTGGAGAAGGGCGAGAAAATTGATATTTTTTTCTTAAAAATTATACTCTTTAGACCTATTTCTTTGCGTTCCCGAAATTACGTAATTTTTGAAAAAAAATTGTAAGCGGCGCCATTTTTATTTCGTGCTTTGTTTTTCTAAAATTTTTGCGTGCGTCTAATTTAATTGAAAAATTTTTGCCTGCGGCGCCCTTTATCTTCTCACTCGAAACCAAGATCCCCCGTTTTAAGAAAACTGATCACGTCTCTGTTTCTAAATTTTTTCGAATAAAAGTAGAGTATGACCATGGGGGAAATAATTTTTTTCTACGGTATGACGAAAATTTCGAGAAAGTTGAAGAAAAAAATAAAAAAGTGGCAGAGCTCAAGTTTTTCGTAAAAAAAAACGTTTTTTGTAAAGAAACAGAGCAAAATAAATCTTTTCACCCCTTTTTGGGTGTTACAAATATTGGCAGCCCCTTATTTTTCGCTTTTACCCTCCCGCTAGTTTTGAAGAATTGGTTCGCTACATGTTTCGAGATCATGTCATAAAACACCTCGAAAATATCAAATGTAGTGTAGGGACAGCTTTATTTAAAATCAATAATATCGCAAGCAAAAAGCTCTGCAGGAAAAACAGCGCCGTTTATTGATTTCTTTGACTGCTAGTGCTAGCTGCATGGTTTGGCCGTTTCCGGATAGATGTCACTAGTAGAACAGAATGGAAAGAAATTTAATTAAAAGCGAAGATATTTCTTTCTAATGTTAACAACCCCACGAGTTTATCGCTCAGTATCGTAAATAATGGACCCTGCCGCCTCCTTTAAGCAAGAAAAAGCTGTGGTTTGGACCTGAAAACATCTAATTTTTAATTTAATGGTGTGGCCGCCATCTAGCGGAATTTGCAAACATCTTGTCAACGGTTATTATTACAACTATGATTTATGCTCACAATGAAAGAGTGGCGACAATATTTTCTCATGAAAGCAGTCCGGAGATAATAACAAACTGGCACCATTGCTCAATATACCTGTTTCTTTTGTGCGCGCAGAACTTTCTATGCCATTTCTGTTTGATTTATTGAAATCCTATCCCTAAGGAAAATCTTAGGAACCCTGTATAACGGCTCAAGTGCCGCAAAATGTGTAACGAAAATAACTTTGAAAAACAAAGAAGAAAATTTAAAATTGCGGTTGGCTTTGAAACTGTATGGGCCACCAGGCCATAAACCAAAAATCTACTGCGCATGCACTAACAAATCCATGCCTGGTGTCGTAGTGACCTGACAACGACATCACCGTCCGAAAACTTTGATTTGATTTAATTGAATTTATTTATTATATTATGGATAAAACATCTCCAACCGCAAGTTTAACCTTACTCGAGGGTTCAATCCACAAGGGGGCTGATTCTTGAATTTCGTAGGAAAGATCGCACGGGAACGGTTCTTGTCGGATAGGTTTCGGATAACTCGTGATCCCTTCAAAACTTATTATTGGTCGATATCAAGGAGAGGACCGTTCCCGTGCGATCTTTCCTACGAAATTCAAGAATAAGCCCCCAAGGTAAACCCGTTACACGAGGACGTGGCCCCAAGTGTCGAACCCACTTACTGAGAAAACTGGGCATTGTCGAAAAGTTTACATTTTTGACAAGGTATGATTTTACCATTTTGATTATGTTATTGTGGAGTTTTTGGGTTTTAAAATTTTCTGTGATTGCGTACGTTATTATTACAGGAAACACTAGACAACACTTTTTAAATTTTTACGGTAGTGGCCATTCTTTTAATAGATTTTCCAAAAATAAACAAATATATTAAACCTACATTTTTGCTGTCAGATGGTTGTCAGTTGCTTTCACTACTGACGCAATCGAAGCGCCTGCCCATTACCCTCCTCGTCCATGGGTTTTTTCCAGATCAACTTGATTGGGAGAGTTATTATCGGTACGCATTTTTCTCGAAAAAAGCAAGGGGAGGGCCATTATATTATCTCATGGTTATATGGTCCCAATACATTCCCAAAAACGTTGAATACTTCGAGGTATAGTAGTAGTAAAACGTTCGCCGTGATATGACGCCACAACTCTATTATGGTTAGGACGTGGAGACGACCACCACGTCGCGACTGATTTTATTGCTTGGGAATTTATTCTTTGTAATTTTGAAAATCATAAAGGTAGATTCATTGTGCTAACGTAGGAGAACGTTAGTATAAAAAAAAACATTTTTTCTACCTGTCAATAAACGAGTTGAAAATAGTTCCGAGGAACACTTTTGGATTTTTTCAGTAATTGTTAAACTCGGGAAATCAAAGGAATTAGACAAATCGTCATCAGGTGAATACTAACAAAAACTAAGACTACCTAATCTTATATACCATAAAATTAACCTTTGTTCAGTGAACCATGAAGTTTACACTTGGTTAGATCCGCCATTTCATAGTTAAAATCTGTTAACCTCCGAAAAGTATGGATTTCCAAATATCCTTGATAGTGACGCTTTGTTGAGAAAATACATTCTGGTTCCTCTGCATAAATGCTGTTTTTGTGAACTTCTGCTTGAATAGATTTTCCTCCCTGGCGACGATGTTTCCCCCTTTCAATTTCCATGTTGAGCTAGTTTTGATCCAGTTGTGTCTCCTTGTCGATTTTTACGTTTGTGTACTGCATAAAACTAGGAGATACTATAATGGCCCAAATGCTCCAATATGTGTAACGAAAATAACTTTGAAAAACAAAGGAGAAAATTCAAGATCGCGGTTGGCTTTGAAACTGTTTGGGTCAGCAGGCCATAAACCAAAAATCTACTGCGCATGCACTTACAAATTCATGCCTGGCGTCGTAGTGACCTTACGATAATTTAATGACACTGCTGACGCAATCGACTCGCCTGCCCGTTTACACTCTGCGTTTATCGGTTTTTTCTAGGCCAACTTGATTGGGAGAGTTATTATCGGTACGCATTTTTCTTGGGAAAAGCAATAGTAGGGCCGTTATAGTATCTCATAGTTATATGGTGTACTGTAAGGCGAACCTCCATGGGTCGGCTGGTTTCTCCGATGTAGATATCCCCACACTCGCACGGTACCTAGCAGATGCAGTTCTTGGTGTTGTGGCGATATGGTTTAATTTTTGTTAATTGACTTCTCATTGTTGTGGTCGGTTTGAAGACAGTCCGAAGACGGTATTGGTTGCCTATTTTTTTTTATCTTTTCTGAGATTCCTTTTTTGTATGGAAATATAAGTATCGCCTTCCTTTCAGTATTTACGTCTCTCGTCCTTTGTGTTGGTGTGGTCTGAAAATTTTTATTGATCGTGTAGTTGGAGGAACCGCTCCTTCGCAGATCGAATCGAATTTCTATTTAAAGCTTCTTCTTTATTGCAGATGTAGTTGGCTCCATCTATAAGAGATTTTGGAATTCCCAGTTGATGTAGAGTGAATTGATTTGAAGTTACATATTGTCCAGTATGAGTTGGTTTGCGATATTCGGCAGTGGTTATGGTTGAATTCTTTTTAGTAACTGAAACGTCGAGAAAAGGTAAAATTATTCTAGTTTATTGTTGTCGTTTTTCCAGATGATAAATAGTCCATGTATCTTAGCCATAGTTTGGGTCTCTGCCATGATGTTCGCAGATCTTCTTCTGCATAAAGATGTTGGCTACCACCGGCGAAAGCAGAGATCCCATGTGTAGACCATCTTCCTGTCGAAAATTCCTGTTTTTTTTCTGGAAGCAAAAATTCTGCAGACAGCATTTCAACAAATCCATAGTGGTAAATTGTTTATATCAGAGAGATGTTTGTCCTTAAGTAGCTTCTGGTCAATGAACAAAGGTATTTGGATTCCGTAAGAGTACAAACACAACAGATGGGATTTTAGTTTAGTTTAGTTTAGTATCAGACATCCTCCACACGATTCTTTTTTAAAACTAGATTGTTACGGATTTGGTCAAAACAGCAGTAATTTAATCAAATCCTATATATCGGTGGTTAGGATAAAAGTGGGAGACAGCTATTCCGCAAGCATGGGTTGACGTTCCCCAGGGGTCGGTTCTTGGTCCCCTCTTGTTTATAATCTATGTAAATGACCTGGCCACTGGGGCGCCCCATGGGACTATTCTGTATGTTGACGATTCAACCATGTTGAGGTAACTTTAAATTTGGTCTGGAAAGGTTGAAAGAGAGGTATCGACACAGTTAAAAGACGCAGTGGACGCTACTGCAACATGATTTTATAAAAATCAATTAATCTCAAATGACAAAAAAACCCAGAGTATGAAATTTTCTTTGAGAGATCTAAGTGAAGCGCAAAATCCACTGCGTGTAAAATTTCTGGGTGTACATATGGACCCCAAATTGCGCTAGGACTGCCATGTTGGACACTTAGCACATTAGTTGCAATATTTTCCTGTTGAGAAATCTGTCGCAGAGAGAAGCTCTAAAAAGTGCCTATTATGGACTGATACAATCGCGTATCACTTACACGATAATAGTCTGGGGTCATGCCAGTCACTTCTCTAGGATTTTTCGGTTGCAACGGAGGGCTGTTAGGGTTGTCTTTGAGTTGGGATACAGGGAGGGCCGCAGATAAACTTTTACAGAGCATAAGATTTTAACGTTTCTTTCACTCAAGAAATCGAGACAAATTAATTTCAAGTTACAACAGACTAAAGAGAACACAGGACGGTCCAGGTTGTCTGGCAATAATTTTTTTTTTAACAAACTACCCAATAAAATAAGAGAGCTTCCGATAAATAAATTTAAAGTTATGAATTAAGGAAGAACTAATACACCTTGCGTTTTACTCATTAGATAAATTTCTCGATTTTCAGCTGTTCCAATCCTATTAGGCATCATCTTTTTTAATTCATTACATAGTGTTATATACTGTTCATTCTGTTTAGTGGTTAAGTAAGATATTTTGTTGTTAAATAATGATGTTTAGTAGTTAAGTGTTACAATGGATGTTTACAATAACTTATACTTATATATAGTTTTATTTTATGACAAAAATTAATCAATTTGATAATATTTATAGGGAAAATATGAACTTGTGAAAACGTATATGTATGTTTAAATCAGCACCAATAAATTGATTCTTTATTCTTGATTCTTGATTCTTGATTCTTGATTCTTGATTCTTGATTCTTGATTCTTGATTCTTGATTCTTGATTCTTGATTCTTGATTCTTGATTCTTGATTCTTGATTCTTGATTCTTGATTCTTGATTCTTGATTCTTGATTCTTGATTCTTGATTCTTGATTCTTGATTCTTGATTCTTGATTCTTGATTCTTGATTCTTGATTCTTGATTCTTGATTCTTGATTCTTGATTCTTGATTCTTGATTCTTGATTCTTGATTCTTGATTCTTGATTCTTGATTCTTGATTCTTGATTCTTGATTCTTGATTCTTGATTCTTGATTCTTGATTCTTGATTCTTGATTCTTGATTCTTGATTCTTGATTCTTGATTCTTGATTCTTGATTCTTGATTCTTGATTCTTGATTCTTGATTCTTGATTCTTGATTCTTGATTCTTGATTCTTGATTCTTGATTCTTGATTCTTGATTCTTGATTCTTGATTCTTGATTCTTGATTCTTGATTCTTGATTCTTGATTCTTGATTCTTGATTCTTGATTCTTGATTCTTGATTCTTGATTCTTGATTCTTGATTCTTGATTCTTGATTCTGGATTCTTGATTCTTGATTCTTGATTCTGGATTCTTGATTTTTGATTCTTGATTCTATAGTTCACTGAACACCTGCTATAGTATATAAGATTAGGAAGACTTAGTTTTTGTTAGTATTCACCCGATGACGATAACAGATACACAACGTCATGAATAAGTCAAAAATAAACACAATGGAAGTTCGAAACTGTAGTTTACTCTCAAGTTCAACATTGTCTACCAGATTTAAACAACAGTTCAAAAGAGAAGGTGAATATTATCGAGGAAAGTAAAAAAAATGGGACTAGTGCGAAAAAACCATCCGAGAAGTTTAGAGCAGGTATTTTTTAGATTTCCAACATATTGAAAGGCAAAAGTAAACTGAAAAAACTCACACCTCTCTCTAGTGGACTTCCCTAGAGAGGATTTTCATAAAAAGTGTGGTGTCCACTATAGAAAGGTTTTACTGCAATTTGATCAAACCTTAAAAAGATCGAAAATATAAATAACGAAAATAACAAACAACCGGAAAATAAAAGACTTTAACCTTCCTTCACTGGTTACTTTGTTAATCTTAATCTCAGATTAAACTTCCAAATCAGTTACATCAACCGAAATGAAACTAAAAAAGAGAAGATCAAAAGGTCTCGGGAGGAAAGAACGAAAATTCAAAATTGGATGAGTGTCCCACAAGGAACACACAAAAGACCAAAGCGAAAGGCGAAACAATTAAACGATGTTTCGCCCGGGTTGACCAGCGTGGGCTCTTTAATGGATTCACTAGTCACCCTCAATCCAGACATCATTCAACACCATCGCACACTCTGACTTCCAACTCTGAATCACTCACAAATAGGCATCGTTCCTCATGGTACTTATTATAAGTCACCTTTTACGAGTTCGTCCTGGCGTGTTAATCTTTCCAATAGGAATATGCTCCGAAGACAATTAAAACAAGAAGTTAAACTTCCAAATCAGTTACATCAACCGAAAAGAAACTGAAAAAGAAAAAAAAAGGAGAAGATCAAAAGATCTGAGATTTGTATGTTGACAACTGAGGAATATTTAAAGTAGATTTATAAAACTAACCCAACCCAACAAGTAAGTCAAAGCCGTCTAAAAGGCAAGAGGTACCACCTAAAAATTATTTTCGATCTTTGTATTTTCGTTTTTTTACGTTTCGATCTTTTGACATGTGGATGAAATTATTGTCAATCTTTGTATTTTCGTTTACGATAAGTTTAAATTGTAGTTCCATCAGTTTTCTTTTCTATATGCCAAAATTACGTTTGGACGTTTGTACTTTCGATCTTATGGGAACCCAGCTATTTAAGGGTTGCGCTCAAGTCGTAATGTGTTTGTAAAATGTTTTATT
The DNA here is from genome assembly GCA_963921995.1 of Oxystoma pomonae. Lineage (NCBI taxonomy): Eukaryota > Metazoa > Arthropoda > Insecta > Coleoptera > Brentidae > Oxystoma > Oxystoma pomonae. The sequence goes on from OY998169.1 coordinate 16,541,621, forward strand.
TCATACTGTATTGTAATATACTCCATTAAATTATCGGTTTCAGCCCGGGAAATGATACATTACATCACTAGTCCGGTAAAGTGTCAAAAAAAAATAAGTAAAAAATAATGTACAGTATAAAATAAAACGTTGTACACAGCCGTGAAAAGTCATTAAAGTACTTGTCTAGAAATTCAGGACTCGGTTCTTTCGTCGCCTTGTAAATTACTATTCCACAAATTAAGTTTTCAACACACAAAAATTTCAAAATCAATGAATAGCGAGCTTTCCCTCAAAAAAGGTAATGATAACCGTAGATCCGGATTTCGCACTTGTGGTGCTCATCAGTACGGTGCTAGAAATTAGTAGATGAAATGATGATGAAAAAATATGACACAGGATTCATGTAAAACACAACCATCTGTCAAATTGCAGAATCGGCAGATGTACCTTCAATTTGAAGGAAAATTAAGCGTCTCTACGGAGACAGATATAATTATCTTTACAGCTATCCTAAGCTCTGGAGTTGATAAATTTAAAAAGGGATTTAGTGAGGGTGAATAAATAACAAAATCAATGAATAGCGAGCTTTCCCTCAAAAAAGGTAATGATAACCGTAGATCCGGATTTCGCACTTGTGGTACTCATCAGTACGGTACAGTACGGTGCTAGGAATTAGGAGATGAAATGATGATATTTTTTCATCATCATTTCATCTCCTAATTCCTAGCATTATCTTTACCTTTTTTGAGGAAAAGCTCGCTATTCATTGATTTTGTTATTTATTCACCCTCACTGAATCCCTTTTTACATTTACACAAAAATTTCTTTGGCACTTATATAACTTGGGAAATTTTCGCAACCTCAGGAAACTTAACAAAATCAAAAATAATCGATAATATCCGGTGAACGGAGGTAAGTAATATTTACTGGAAACAACTTGGTAATTTACATTTACTGGACCCAACGATACTTCAAGAAAATTTTTCGATTTCAACAAATCAAGTACCATTTTCTTGAAGAAAATAAGTAGCTGTGATAATTAGACAATGGCTCAAGATCCGTATTTTCAAGTCGCGACAAGTTTTTGGTGCAACTGGGCATAGTTAAGGTTTGTTAAGGCAATAACCATGCTTAAACGTTTGAATATCGCAAAATTTAAATTTATCAGACTCTGACTTATTTGAGACTCACGCACCTAGCGCAAGTGCGGCGATGGTGCTCTGTTTTAAATAGATGTAATTTCGAGATTTTGAGCATGAAGTTGAGTCTGTGTTTATAACTGGAATGATGTATTTTTAAGTGTGGTTTTCTCGGTTTTCTGCTAATGACCTTGTCGCTCTGTAATTACTTGGATTCTAAATTTACGATGAATGCAGCCTCTCTTAGATGTTAGAGATGACTGGTAGTAGCATTAATTGCAATTTGAAGCAATTTACGTGTTTTTTTTAAAATAAATTCAACATTTACTAATATTATTTCAATATGGCGTCGCCGTTTCGGCGCCAGAATTTTTATTCTTCGTGGTAAGATGATATGCGGTTTATCAAGGAATCACTAATTTTTTTTGTTGTTGTTATTTTATTTAAAAAAAAATATAAACATTTTTTTAAGTTAAACACGATTTTATTAAAAAATTGCACTAAAAAATAATTTTTCAGATCTCGGTTTGCTACGGTCTAGATATAACAATAGCGTTAATGGCGCCTCAGAGTGTTAATAGACCATCAAAATTGGTGATCCCGTAGGAAAAATCGGTTATTAGAGACCTTTTGCACCTATAATTTTGATGCCTCTTTACTTACGCGATAAGGTTTGACGTTACCTAAGGGTGAGTACCGTATTCCTTATAATTGACAAGGTTGCCGACAGTAAAACTTTAAGTAGAAAAACACAATATTTAAATTTATTTTTCAATGGAAATATATTCTGTATTATTTTTAGTTGAAAAGATAAGTGTCAATTTTTGTTTCATAAATTTCTTGTTGACTTGCACTGGCAACTGTGACAAGTGATTCCGATATGTTTGTCATAACCTCCCTTTTCTCTGTTCTGTGTTCGAGTTTTTAAAGATTAATATTAATTAAAATTCACTGTTAAAAACACAAGAATAATATATTTTAAATGAAAAATATTATTGGACAAATTATTCTTGTAAATTCTTGATAATAATAAATACCGTATAAAGTCGTTCATAAACAAATCAAAACTAAAAATGCTGCCTTAAAAATAACGTGATGTTAGCTAGGTCACAATGCGTTCTTAAGCGATAAAGTCACCTTACGGGGATTTTTCATAAGGGGTGCAAAAGGTCTGTATATTTTCCCACTCGGTTATTTTTTTCCACCTACCAGATTTATTTCTGTGCAAGGTTTTTAATTTTTTTGTGAAAGTGAATTTGCAAAAACAGATATTGTTGTTTTCTTTTCTATTCTATATGTGGGAAAAAAAATACGGTTACGGTAATTTGTGTTTAGGGTTTAAATAGTAGTTTTCACAAGTAGTGGCTAAAATAGTGCGTTTTTACAAGCGTTGGGTTAAATAACGAGCGCAGCGAGTACAAAAAAGCATAGTTTAGCTGCGAGTCGTGAACACTATCTTTTTTAATAAATTTATCAAAAAATCCAAGAAAAACAGGAAAATACTTTTAAAAATCTCGAGCGAAGAACACTTCTCGCAACACACCATGTTTAAACTATAAATCAAGCCTGCTGATAAATGAAATAACAATGGTTTCCATAGCGATGTGCCTTTTTACTCGGTGACGTTCATTGTTGCGACATTTTAATCATCGACAGTTTGATATTTTGACGATGTTTTTAATTGAATATCACTATTTTCCGCTATTTTTCTTTAATTTTGGATAAAAAACGGACAGAAATCTTTTTTTGCACCCGTCATCAAGAAAATTACTTTTTTTGCATCGGTAACCAAAAAATCCATGCTTTAGTTATCTGCAGACAGTTACTAAAATCATGTTTTTGATGAAGGTATAAAAAAAGCTCTTTTTAGCATCTCAATTACGGTAATACCGTAAGAAAATAAGATGACGATAAATTAGTGGTCTATTAACTCTCTATTCTATATTTTTAAGTTCGATATAAAATTGAATATTAAAGGTATAAGATCCATCAAATACAGTATTTTCCACCAAAAGTTTATACAGACTTAATAAACGTCAACTGTCAGCGAGAATTTTTGATTTGACGTTTGATATTTTTTTTTTTCCCTTAAAAGACAGTTGGTCACTGGTCCAGTGCCGTATAGCTTACAAATGTTATCCCTGGAAGACAACCATTTTATAAAAGGGCTTTTAAATGCCATAGATAAATCTTTGACACATGAAAAACAAACGAAGATGACATGGCTACCTTGATGTTTTGATTTTGTTAATATTCTTAAATTTCATGGCACAGAGTTTTCAAGTTTATTCTTAAAATCATTTTTTAGACTGTGATTTATTTTAATAATTTTCGTATACTAAATAGGGCAAATATTGTCAAATTTAGCAGAATTCATTAAATTTTATGTAGATCAGCCTTTAATATTAAGGATGTCAATTTCAGAAAGGTCCCAAAATTACCGAAAATCGTCGTTGTTTTCATTCTGTCTCTCTCTCAGATTTTCAGTGGTATTTTGCAATAACAATATAAAATAATCAATAACTTTGTGTCTTTTCTGTATAGGTAAGAATTTTTTGAAAATTGGTTTTAAAATTTAGTACCTCTCACAGGTGTAAATATTTAGACCTGTGGGGGGTACTATTACAGATCTTAGTAAACCCTACTGTAAATTTGCGGTCATACTCTAGCGTTAATTATCAAAGTCGTTGGCCTTGCGGTGGCTGGTAAATTTTTTGGTTAGAAGTTAGAATTTTTTGTTTTTAATTTTACAAGAACAGCGCCTTATGTGGCCGAAATGGTTCAAGGCTCGTCATCGTCTGGCTCTTTAGAAGATTTTTCTTCTGCCGGGACAATCAAAATTGCCGATGTTTAAGGCCACAAAAACGGCATAGATTTGACAACACTGCCTTGCCATTTCGAGTGAAATCGTGCAGTGTTCAGAACACGGTGCGAACACCATATGTGGGGAAAAGTATAACTTATTAGGAACGTAACCATTTGTTAATGCTTCTTTAAAAGGTTTTGAGGGTCGGATTCATGCTTCATGGATTGCAATGTCTCGAAATGAAAAAAATCAAAAGAAAAATCATTAGTCAAAATCAAAAAAATTACAAATTTCCGTATTGTTTTTATCACTTGACATGTATCAATTTATTGGCTGAATGTTCCATTAGACAAGTAGCCGGTGGCTATGGGGAACCTGAATTCCAATAATCCAATCGAACTCACTTCAGTTTCCTTGGGCCTACTAAATTACGTGACCTTGGCGTTTCAGAATTCCGGCAGAATATTGCTTACAAAGAAAAAAACCAAATCTTTTTTGTTATCAAATAATAGGATTTATAAAAATCTGCAACCGCATTAAAAGGATTTTTCAAAATTAGGTGTATTTTTTTGAAAAAATAACAAAATCAAAAAATTGCTGTTACAGATTTCTGTATTATCGACGAGGCTAAAGAAAAAGCCAGGTAAGATTTTTGACTTTTGTTAGCCGTGTTTATTTTATTTCGAAAATGAGAGATTCCAGCAAAAAACTGTCTGGATACGGTTGTGAGGAATTCAAAAATAAACATTCCTGCCAGATTCCGTTTTCTCGTTTCCGATATTCTGACCGGTAAAGATTGACCCAAAAACAGTAAAGCAATGTTGTCAAATCTATGCCGTTTTTGTGGCCTTAAAAAGTGAAATAAGGAACACATCACAAAGGGAAAAGAAGCAGTAAAATTGCAGCTCGCAAACACTCAGAAAACCATCCCAAGTGAAGTGTCTACTTAACTTTTTTGTTAGTGGTAAGTAAAGTTTCTATTAGCCCCAAGTGATGAATTCAAAATCTGCAAGTAAAATCCGAGTTTGTTAACCCTTAGTGATTTATCTACTTATCAATATGCGACAAGTCATTTAACTTTAGGGTTAGTGAATTTTTCTACCAGTTTGGTAACCCTGAGTGATTTAACTACTTACCAATATCCCAAGTAGCACACGTCGTCCTCCGTACGTCCTATTAAGGGCCGAAAGTCCCGGGTCCAAAACGCCCTGGGGACGTTTGAAGTGGGACCAGCATAACTATAAAATTGGTTTATACTTATTTCGAGATTGGTTTTGATTGGTTGCCATTTTATTTGATTTTTTAAGTTATTAATATTGATAAAATCCATTAATGCTCAAACGACCTAGGTCCAAAACCTAAGTCCTGGGGACGTTTGATGTGGGACCAAAAATCAAATTAAACTACTCAAACAGTTTTAGGAGGTCCCGAGGACATCCATACTATAAAATTGATTTATAGTTATTTCGTAACTGGTTTTGATTGGGTCCTATTTTAATTGGTTTTTATTGGTTTTGTAAGTTATTTATAGTGATAAAATGCATTAATGCTCAAACGCCCTAGGTCCGAAATGTACGTTCTGGAGACGTTTTACGTGGGACCAAAATTCGGATTAAACCTCTCAAACAGTTTTAGGACGTCCCCAGGACAGCCCTACTATAAAATTGGTTTAATAAGTGTCGTTTTTTGGCGTAGAACACGGCGCTTGCCTTATTTCAAAATGTGACGTCACTGGTTCAACCGCGAAGTCATCGGTTTTTTCCATCGTCAAAATGCATTTTCATTAACTGTTTTACAAACCATATACAGGGTTCCTAAGATTTTCCTTAGGGATAGGATTTCAATAAATCAAACAGAAATGGCATAGAAAGTTCTGCGCGCACAAAAGAAACAGGTATATTGAGCAATGGTGCCAGTTTGTTATTATCTCCGGACTGCTTTCATGAGAAAAAATTGTCGCCACTCTTTCATTGTGAGCATAAATCATAGTTGCAATAATAACCGTTGACAAGATGTCTGCAAATTCCGCTAGATGGCGGCCACACCTAATTAAAAATTAGATGTTTTCAGGTCCAAACCACAGCTTTTTCTTGCTTAAAGGAGGCGGCAGGGTCCATTATTTACAATACTGAGCGATAAACTCGTGAGGTTGTTAACATTAGAAAGAAATATCTTCGCTTTTAATTAAATTTCTTTCCATTCTGTTCTACTAGTGACATCTATCCGGAAACAGCCAAACCATGCAGCTAGCACTAGCAGCCAAAGAAATCAATAAGCGACACTGTTTTTCCTGCAGAGCTTTTTGCTTGCGATATTATTGATTTTAAATAAAGCTGGCCCTACACTACATTTGATATTTTCGAGGTGTAGCGAACCAATTCTTCAAAACTAGCGGGAGGGTAAAAGCGAAAAATAAGGGGCTGCCAATATTTGTAATACCCAAAAAGGGGTGAAAAGATTTATTTTGCTCTGTTTCTTTACAAAAACGTTTTTTTTACGAAAAACTTGAGCTCTGCCACTTTTTTTATTTTTTTCTTCAACTTTCTCGAAATTTTCGTCATACCGTAGAAAAAAATTATTTCCCCCATGGTCATACTCTTTTATTCGAAAACATTTAGAAACAGAGACGGTATCAGTTTTCCTAAAACGGGGGATCTTGGTTTCGAGTGAGAAGATAAAGGGCGCCGCAGGCAAAAATTTTTCAATTAAATTAGGCGAACGCAAAAATGTTAGAAAAACAAAGCACGAAATAAAAATGGCGCCGCTTACAATTTTTTTTCAAAAATTACGTAATTTCGGGAACGCAAAGAAATAGGTCTAAAGAGTATAATTTTTAAGAAAAAAATATCAATTTTCTCGCCCTCCTCCACTGGGACTACAGGGGCCATACACAAATTACGTAATGGTCATAGGGGGGAGGGGGGTTACAAAACGTTATGTAGGGGGGAGGGGGTTTTTCGACAGCGTTTGTATTTATGTGAAACTAAGAAAATTTGGAATGAAAATAAGTTAAGTTTTTTTTTTTTAGGGGGGGGGGGTAGTGGTCTTGAAATCGTTACGTAATATTAGGGGAGTGGCGTGCCAAACCGTTACAAAACATTACACCGTTACGTAATTTGTGCACGGCCCCACATCTGACTGTTCCTCCTTTTTGATTTCGAATCAAAGTGCAAAACCCGGGTTGGACGTTCGAAGGCGTCAACCCGTCCTATTTGCTTGATAAAATTTCTACGGAAATATCTCAGTCGATTTCTCCGGCCGTGTATGAATGCTTTAGGTTAGGCATTTGCATGTATCTCAGTCCCCAGCCTGTAAACAGTGCGTAAGGACAATGGTTACAAAATGAAAAGCCGAAAAATATTTTTTTTTTTACGATATCTTTCATCAGTTTGGTATTAAAGTCGAGTAAAAACAATTTTTATTCCAGTCCTAAAGGTATGAAAATGGAAAACATTAGAAAACAACAACCTGGAACGGATTTACTACGTGTAAGATGTAGTGACAACATCGCCCCATGCCCATCCTTTTCTGCCTAATGTGCTTTTCCGTTTGTCTGCGTCTTATACACGGCTGCTTGGCCCCCTAAGGATTTGCTTAGGAACCCTGTATATGATCGATGTACTATATATACGTGTGAGCTCGGTGTGAGAATAAAACTTACTGGTCTGTGGGATGTTCCAGCTCTTGTCGAATTTCCCCGTCCACAATTTCGCACGTTTCTTTAGATAATCTAAATCACTTTTTAAAATCTACAACGTCCTACTCCTCCAAATGATTTGTTCTAGGACGAATAATTTTTGGTCTTCTTGGTGCTTCGACAATGTCAATAACTTCGTCATCATCATCTAGTTGATCAGAAATAAATTGTAATCGATCATAACGATTTTACTAAAATTACAGTTTGTTTACCAAAACAAATTTTAATTTAATTATGATTTTAGAATCTGTCTGTAACTATTAAACTGAAGTTTAGCAAACACCCAGACCGCCGGTAACGTTTAAACCGAAGTTTGTTGGTAAACTGCACTTACAAAACGTAAAAAAGTCGACATCCGTGGTTTAAGCTGAGGTTTGACGTTTAACCCGAGTATAACATATGGTTTGTTATACTTGGGTTTAACTGTGAGTGAGTAAAATTGCACCTTACTTATGCAACCTTTATTAAGAAAATTGTTTTGGACCAAATCGTTCATTTTAGATTTTGTCTAAAAACCTATCTAAAATAAAATAGGCTCAATTAAGCTACATGCCCCCCTCAACGAAACTCAATTTGGATATTGTAAAAATTATGTACTAATTATGTACTAATTTAGTCCCCTTTTAAAAATTTTTGTATTTATGAATAACGGAGTTATTCGCACTTAAAAGAGGGGGGGGGGGCGTAGCTTGGCGCTAAGCTGCACCCCTCCCCCAAGCTTAGAAGATAGTTTTAATGAAAGTTGATATGTCATAATTTTGTACTAATTATGTACTCTTAAAGAAGGGTACTTTTATTTTACAAAAACCATCGGTTTCTAAGACTTTTGTTTGTTTGTTATGGGGTGTGTAGCTTGATATCAACGTTAGGAACGAGATTCGAACAAAAGTGACTATGAGAATTTGGTACTAATTATGTACTAATTTCGTATTTTTCTAGAAAATTGCCTACTCCTAGGATAACCTCATTTTTTTTTGTTTTTATGGGGTGTGTAGCTTGATATCAAGGCGCACTCCCCTCTGCTTAAGAAATATAATTGAAAAAAAGTAATTATGCCATAATTTGCTACTAATTATGTGCTAATTTTGTTCCCTTCTAAAAAATTGGCTACTCTCAAGATAACTTCATTTTTTTTATTTATATGGGGTGTGTGCCTTGATATCCAGCTACAAACCCCATATAACAAAAAAAAATTAAGTTATCTTGAGAGTAGGCAATTTTTTAGAAGGGACGGAATTAGTACATAATTAGTAGCAAATTATGGCATAATTTCTTTTTTCAAATTTATTTCTTAAGCGGAAGCGAGTGTTCCTTGATATCAAGCTACACACCCCATAAAAACAAAAAAAATGAAATTATCTAAAGAGTAGGCAATTTTCTAGAAGGGGAGGAAATTAGTGCATAATTAATTAGTCGCAAATTATAGTATAATTTCTTTTTCAAATCCCTTTAGGCCTAGGGGGGTGTGCCTTCATATTAAGCTTCACAGCCCATATAAACAAAAAAAATAAAGTTATTTTGTGAGTTGACAATTTTTTAGAAGGAAGCGAAAATAGTACATAATTAGTACCAAATTCTGGCATAGTCACTTTTGGTCGAATCTCTTTTCTAAGCAGAGGGGGTGTACCTTTATATCAAGCTACACACCCCATAACAAACAAACAAAAATCTTGGGAACCGATGGTTTTTGTAAACTAAGAGTACCCTTCTTTAAGAGTGGACCCCTTTTAAGTGCGAATAACTCCGTTATTCATTAAGTACAAATTTTTTTAAAAGAGAACTAACTTAGTACATAATAAAGAGCGAGACTCATTTGGACCGGAGTATCTAACTATTTGGTCAAAAAAATTCTCAACTTTTTTGTCCATAACTTCCTTTATATTAATGTAAAAATGTATTTCCGCAGCTCCAAAATAGAAATTGTATGACAATAAAAAATGTTGCCATTTTAATGCCAATGCAACTGGCTATTATTCATATTTTCGAAATGTCGTGTACAGAATACAGCATATCCAGTGTTTTAAACGCAAAAATATCTTTTATTTTTGTAGAAGGGAAACAGAGAACCAGCCAGACACGAACAAACACATCGGATCGATCGTTTTATAGCCTTCAGTTAAATTTTTAGCAGTCGTTACGGTAAATACGTCATAGAAACTCAATAATAGAGCCCGATGCCGTCTGGGATTTTCAATTTCGAGGCTTCAAAAAAGGGTTAAAAATCGTTATAACAAGGCCTGGAATAAAATTTTCAATATCTAGCTCCTGTAACATTTTATTTTAAAGGAGGGGGCACACTTAATATGAGACTTTGTTTGGCATAGGAATTGAACCAAATTTCGGTATGTTGTAGATGTTGAGGTCCTAATCACACGTTAAATTGACCAAAAAAAAATCGTACGACTATTTTCCAAGATATAGGCGTTTATTTGATAGTGCTAATAAATAAACCAAATGTGAATATTAGCACAAAAAATTGGTTTTTGCTGCAATATTGCTTTCCACAAGAATTTATACGACTGAATACAAATTAATAGGGTCATAACTGCACCAAAAACTCATTTTGTATACCAGGGAGCCTTGAGAAGTACCAAAAAGTTATTAGTAAAGTATTAAATTGTTTTTCTTTTTTGTATAGTACCAAAATTACAAAGAAATAATATTTGTGCGTGGTACACTATAAGAATTTTTTTTTATTACGAGGGTATTGTAAGAAGTACATAAATCAATCAGAATTTTAATACTTGCACTAAAAGGGTTTCTTGTGGCAAGATTGTTGGTCAGAAGGGCTTATTTTAATAAATAAAAATTAATAGTGTCCATTTGTATACCGGGGACACTCAAAAGTACTATAACCTACTAATATGTTACAAAATGGCAAAAATTAATAAATAATACTATTAATTACGCATCATAAGATTTCTATTACGGGGGTATTCCAGGAGGTACAAAAATCAGTGATTATCTTAATATTTGCAAAAAAATGTTTCTTGCTGGCCGGAAGAGTCTATGTGACTAAATAAAAATTAGTTCGGTCGGTTGGTATAACGGGGACACTTATTAAGAAGTACCAGCATGAAATAAAATTCTGATTGATTTATGTACTTCTTAGAACATCCCAGTAATAAAAAATGTTATGATGTACCACAAATATTATTTTTCATTAAATTTTGATATTTTCTTTTTATTTCGTACCATTAAGAAAAAACATAAACCAATTAATAATTTACTAATATGTTTTGGTACTATTTTTAAGGGTCCCCGGTATCCTCACTATGGTATCTCTGGTTTATCGTAACGGTGGGGCTTACGCGCTTCCATGATCTTCTGAGCTATGTCGGCAGTAGCGTAGCTACTGGTAGGGACTCCCATGCCGAACAGGTCAGGAGAGAGAGACCAGACTAAGAGAGATGCCGAAGACCCTAAGCCTAAAGTGTAGCACCATTGCGCCGAAAAGCTGCATGTCACAAGGGGAATGAACAGTGTGTTACTAGCGATGCCTGAAGGAAGTGGCTAACCAACAGGAACTTGCAGCCTTAGCACGGTAAGGGCGCACTGCCGAGCCGGACCAAATATTTCAGCCCAACTCGTGGGAACAAAACATGGATGACAAAGATAAAGTACAAAGTATGGATTAAAAAAAGGCCCCATAAGGAGGAAGATAGAGTTTTTACAGAGAAAGTAGACCCGTTTAAAAGAACGGACTCATTGTTGTTACGTTCACCACCAAATAGTAGGTCGTCCTCAGTACCGAGCGGAAACGCACTAGCTTGTTTGAGGAACGAGGTGGATTCTGCAAATGGAAACGATGACAAGAAGACAAAGAGAGAAAAAGGAAAAGAATGGAAACGCCCACGAAGGAAGAAAAACAAATCAATAAAGGTGACTTCATTAGAGAAATAGAAGAGGTATACAAAATGATTTTAGATCCACAGTGAAGGGAATTCCAAACACAAAAAATGACATTAAAAGACAGATAGAAGATTTGTATTTTCTAATTAGGAGAATGCTTCAGACAGCGAAGAATCCAAAACACGAAAATGAAAAATCAGTGGAGGAGAACAAATATAGTAAAGCCAAGAAAGTGGTAAATGCCTATACACAGACAGAGGTAGACAAGGCGGAAATAGCAATACAATTTGAACAGATAGATAAAGAGATGGCAGAAGCCAGTACACAATGTAACAGAGTGGGTGCAGATGAGCAAAGGAGGAAAAAAATAAGAGAGGAAACAAACGAGCAACATGGCCAGAGGAAGTGTATGAGAAAACTTCAACTTTAGTGAGAAATCCACTAAAAACAAGTGACCACATAGTGTTCTTTAAAGCAAAAAATCCGAGGAACACAGGAATAGAAAAGGCAATTAAGGATAGGTACCCTGAGCTCCTAGAAAGTGAAGAAGAAGACACAGAAGAAATTACTCCAGTGAGGCAAATAACACAAATAAAAACTAGAACAAACACGAGATATGTTTTCAGAATAAAATCTACAGAAGAAGTAGAGGATATCGACAAGGAAAAAAATATGTGGGAAGCACATAACAAAGTGAAACACAAGATGGAAAAAGAGGGAATAGAAAAGATATCGATGCCCTCACCAGAGGAGATAAACAATGGGGCCGTGAGAAAAATTGCAGAGTGTATTTAGCGGAACGAAACGTGAGATAAAAATATATCTGTCTAAAGGAAGTCAACAAAAAAGCCAAATAAATAAGCATCAAGCAATAAAACGACAAACAAACCGACCAAAAGGGAAGAAGGAGAATAATATATTAAAAATTAAGTCGGCAATAAAAACGTACGCAGAATTACTAAAAGAAGTGAGGCAAGAAGTTATGAATTCCGATAACAAAATAGAAGTTCGGGGCATAAAAAAACGAAAAAAGGAGAATTACTTCTTGAAATCAAAGGAGGTGAGGCAGAGGCAAAAACAGCGAACGACCTTATATCAAAAAACACACAATTGCAAACAAGCTTAGAAGAAAAAATCAAAAAAGTTTTTGCACATAAAAGGACTGGACGGATTAACAACAGCGCAAGAGGTCAGAGAAGCAATAGAAAAGGTAATGGATCCGGAAGATCACAGCACCTTCAGTGTGAAATCAATAAGATCGGCGTACGGGGGGAACCAAAATGGAACACTCGAAGCAACAGCAAATACATCCGAAAAGCTAAAAAATATGGGGAAAATAAAAATAGGATGGATAAACTGCCAAATAATAGAAAGAGTAGGGATAGAGAACTGCTACAAATGTTTAGAAGTAGGACAAATTCAGAAATACTGTAAAGGACCAGATCAAAAAATGTGTTGCCTAAAATGCGGCGGAGTGGGACGCACTGTGAAAGAATGCCAAGAAGAAGCATATTGCTTTAATTGCAAGAATTAAGGTCACAGAAATGATATGACTAAATGTCCTCAATCTAGGGACAAACTGCAGCAAAAAAATGAAGACTCCCAAATAGCCAAAATGCCAAATAAAAACATAAACATGCGCAGAGAAGCACCAAAAGGAATACTCAAAGTTTTTCAAACAAACTTAGGTAGAAAGAAAGCTGCACATGATCTAGCATTTGTCAAAGCAGCTCATTACAATATTAGTTGAACCAAATAAGAAACTAGTCAAAGAGAAACATGGATCGATCTATGACAGAAACGTAGACGTAGCAGTGTACTTCAGAAATAGAAACATTAGAATAGAATCTATAGAGAGAAAAGAAGGATTCGTTAAGATAGCGACGGAAGACCTGGAAATGTTTTGCTGTTATATATCTTCTAATATATCTAGAGAGAACTATAAAGAAAAAATCCACGAAATATTTGGTGAATGCCTAAAGACTAAAAAAAAATATGATATGTTGTATGCGGAGATTTCAATGCAAAGTCGCCAGAATGGGGATCTCATAAAATAGACAGAGAAGATATACATGGGTGGCAAGCTTTAACCTCGTAATAATAAACGATGGGAAACAGCCAACTTTTACGAGAAGGGAACAAAAGTTATTTATAGACTTGACAATAGCTACGTAAAAGATAGCAAAAAAAAGTTTTAAATTGGGAAGTAATGGATGAAAAAACAAGCACAGAACATAAATATATCTCTTTTAAGATAAAGGGAGTTTTCCCAAAATATACGATGAAGAAAACAATTGATGTAAACTGGGAAACATTCAAAGTGACATTAAGGTGGAAACACGAAATAATAGGAGAAAAACTGAGACACAAGAGGAACGAATGATGGACAATAAAACGATACCATACTGGTGGAACGACCCGATAAAAAAGGGAAGAGAAGACTGGGTTAAAGCTAGAAGAAAACAGACCAAGAGCACGAGAGAGACTTGGATGAAGACTATTGTAGGAGAAAGAAAGAGTTTGACAAAGTTATAAACGAGTCCATATAGGATAGCAATTAAAAAAATAGGGAGGCTACAAAATGACATAACGAATGAGATGTACAAAGACTTTTTCCCGACCGAAAAAATAATCGCCAAAGAGAGCGAGAAATAATGTATGAAAATTTACACCCATTTACATACGATGAACTGAAAAGTGCACTGAGCAGACTAAAAAATGCCAAAGCCGTAGGGAGGTAAGCGTGATGCAAGAAAAGATTTTGAATGCGATGAACAAGATGTTATACACACAGCGATTTCTGAAAGAGTGGAAAGAGGCAACACTATTTCTACTACCAAAAGGAAAAAATTATAATAGACCACTTTGTCTATTAAACTCCAATAACAAACTGTTTGAGTCTATGATCAAAGCGAAGTTGGAAGAAGATTTAGAAAGATGTCAGAAAATATCGGAGATTCAATTTGGATTTCGTAAAAAAAGGAGTACTCTGTAGGCTATACAAAAGGTACAAAGCATTGTTAGAGAAAACGAAAACAAAAAATGGGTGTGTCTGGTTTTATTAGACGTAAAAAATGCGATTAACTCAGCAGGATGGCATGCATAAAAGAAGATATTACAAACAAACAAGTCCCGGCATACATTAGAAGATTAATAGTCGATTACATGAAGGATAGAAAGATACAGATAGAAAAAGGAAAAACAATAAAGTTTAGGTGGAATGCTTTGGAACATACTGTATGATGGAGTGTTAAAAATAGAAATACCTGAAGGAACCTATATAAGAGCGTATGCAGACGATATATAAGGTAACGAGAATATAAAAGTATAAGAGTCTATTAATAAGAACACGAAGTAAAATGCTGTTAAGAATAGCGTCAGCATACAAAACAGGCTCAGGAAGCGCGTTACAAGTAATAACTGGAACACCACCAGTAGACCTGTTGGTACACGAACGTACAAGACTTTTTGAGAAACAGGACGGAGAGATCGAGAAAGCTAGAAAGGAAGAAAGACAAGAGACTCTGAGGCAATGATAAGAAAGATGGGACGCAACAGAAAAAGAGGCGAAATGGACTAAAATACTTATACCTAACATCAAAGAATATTATAAATGCAAACATAGGGAAATGTGGAATTGCTCTTACTCACAGGTCGTCAACAATACGGACCCAGGTCTGAAACTCGAAGGTGATCCGTCCGATTAAGTTAATAGTGCCTACGGGACTCAAAAAAGTGACGGTGAACAAAGAGGAACAACAATAATCGAATTGTAATTTAAATTTAAAAAATCTAGGACATTGGTTTAGTCAAAACTCCTTATATTTAAACGCTTTAAAAACAACATTTATTAGATTTTATACTCATCAAAATAAAAATAATTTACAAACTAATTTGAAATTAAGTAATTCATCACCAATAAAATCGACACATACTAAGTTTCTAGGATTAACAATACATCACCAGTTAGATTGGCAATATCATTGTAACGAACTTTGCCAAAAACTGAATTCTATGTGTTATTTAATCAGGAATCTAAAGTCGGTACTTTCTACTTCCAAGATAGTTCAAGTCTACAAAGCATATGTGGCATCCCACTTATACGTTATGGTATTTGTTTTTGGGGTAACTCATCAAAGGCTGATGATATCTTTATAAAACAGAAAATAATCGTGAGATATATTCTAAGTATCAGTTAGAGGGAAGCAGTTAATTTATGAGTCAGGTAGATATATTTATAAAAACAAACTTAATTTTTTGAAAAATAATGAAAAAAATGCATATAATACTGGAAAAATGCAGATTTATATTTGCCAAAATGTCGGCTTAGTCTCAGTCATAATTCGACAAACTATATAGGTATTAAAATTTTTAATAAACTTAAACCAGAAATTAAAAAGCGCCCTAACTTTTATCTGTTTAAAAAAAAACTAAAGGATTACTTAATTGAAGAAGAATTTTATAGTTTGGATGAGTTTTGGAGGTCAAGCTAATTATTTACTATTACAATTTTGCTATTTTGTTTTGACGATTATGTTACATTTTTAACTAAATTTATATTTATTTTATTTTATCTATTTATATTTTTTAAATTACTGTATACATATATTTTTAATGAGTACCTATAATGTAAAATGTTGACCTTTTCCATACAAATGTATTATTTGTCATATTGGAAATAAACGATATTCTATTCTATTCTATTCTATTAACAGTTTTTCAACATTTTTGCTTTAGTACCTAAATGCGTCATATGTATATATTATAATAAAGAAAAATCCAAAAATGCGAAATTGGCGAATAAACCTTGTATTTAAAGCGTCTTTTCTCGAAAAATTTTAACCATCGTTGATGCGCTCAGGCTTTTTGCCGCAATAAAAAGTGCCACTTTTGTCCCTTGGTTTATAATAAGTATGCTTTTTCTTTTTACGTCTCAAAAAAATGCTTTTTTTTAACAAACAATGTACACCCAACCCAACCCAGAAAAAATTTAGGAGACAATAAATTACTAAAACTTATTGAAAACCCAGTAATTGCAGTTAACAAAAACTTTTTTGTCTTCCCATATTTTTAATTTATACTGGATAACAAAAAAATGCAACACCATGTATATGGATAATTATTATCTCAAAAGAAATAATTAATACATTTTTTGTCTTCTAATCTTTCTTTTTTCCACAGATTTTTTCTATTCATTTTCAAAAACAACCAACATATAAAACACCTTTTCCGAAAATTTTAAATTCGCCTAAAGGACGCATCGTGGGCATGAAAGAGGCTGGTTTTGGTTTACGGGAAATTACAAGAAGGGTTAATGCCAATCCATCAACAGTGTTAAGAGTTTGGAGAAGGTGGTCCAATGATGAGACTTATAAACGTCGAGCAGGTTCTGGTCGCCCTAGATTAATTACAAGGTCGTGATTTACTGCATCTCAGACTTCTTGCTCTCAAAAATCGGCGGGACAGTATACGCCAAGTAAGAGATATTCTAGTTGCAGCTACAGGACGAGTGTTTTTAAGGATGACAGTTAATCGAATATTGCTTGGTATGGTGCTGAGGGCTTACCGTCCGCTTTTGGTGCTACCTTTGACCCCACAACATAAGGCTCGCCACTTGGAGTCGTTCTGGACGCCCTAGATTATTACAAGGTCGTGATTTACTGCATCTCAGGCTTCTTGCTCCCAGAAATCGACGGGACACTATACCCCAAGTAAGAGATATTCTAGTTGCAGCTACAGGACGAGTGTTTTTAAGGATGACAGTTAATCGAAGATTGCTTGGTATGGTGCTGAGAGCTTAACGTCCGCTTTTGGTGCTACCTTTGACCCCACAACATAAGGCTCGCCACTTGGAGTCGTGTAGAGCTTGGCACAAGGAGGATTTGGATGAGTGTTCCTCAATATGATATAGACCATCTTATTTTGTCAATGCCTAATAGAACAAACGGGTGTATGAATAAACATGGAGGAGCCACTCATTATTAATTTTTTGATGATTATCATGGAGGAATCTTCATTTTTGATATAGAGTAGGCAGGCAGTTAAAATGTATTTTTTACTTAAAATTAAACTAAAATCGTAAATATTGATGGAGTTTTGGGAATTTGAGTTGTTCATTTACCCTTAATTTGTTTTTAGGAATGCTAAAATGCGCCGCAAAAGACAATTTTTGGGTAAATGACACTTAAAATGTCATTTCTGACAACAAATCACATGCAAAAAGTTTTGATAATAATACATTAAAAAGACCATTTTGAGTGATCCAAATTGAAAACAAATAAAAAAATCAAACATTTTTATAGCGGTCATGAACGAACGAAAAATTAAAAATTAATGTTTATAATAAGTAATGCTATATTTTTTTATTTCTGGTGTCAATTAATTGTGAAAATTGTATATAAACAGGCTTCCCTCGGTGCGTCACTGGCTCACTTAGTTTTTTGACTGCCAACATTCTGTTAAGTAAAATTACTCTATTGTATTACATAAAAAAAATATAAATAGGGTTTCTCTAACTGTAACTTTTTTATTTAATTTATTTTAATAATTTCCTGCTGCCTGGAAATGTTGGAAAAATCGATTTTTCTTCATTTAAAAAAAAAAGCAGTGGCTGTGTTTATCCCAGCGATCGAAATTAAGAAATAAATAATCAAAATCACTATTAATAACTTAAGTATAGGTAATTATAATTTGCTACAAAATAACCGACGGCGCATATCGCTTTTTTCGCTCGTAGCCTGGGACTTGATTAGGCCTCCCTCGCTTGCAGAACTGCCCGAACAACTCGTCCTGACATCGCATGCATTAACACCTGCAGGTACGCGCAGCATTTTTTCCACCGGACCCGCTCGCGGCGCCCGAGAGTGGATTTGCGAACCGATTAGCTATCCATATTTAGAAGAGCGTATCTGTTTAATTAGACATAGTGAACTGATTTTATGCAGAGGATAATTTTAATCAGCCCCAGGTTGGCTCTGGTAACTCTATTTTACCCTATTTTTTATGTACTGCAACCGCTAAACTATTGTTTTGGTACGAAGTGCACCCGATTTTGCATACAGAGAGCACTCGTTCTATAGTGAATTGTATGAATGAAAGTATTTAAATTTACAGTAAACTTCCAAATAATTTTAAGACTTCTGAAAACTACAAAAAGTTGCGTAGGTCAGTGAAAGAAGTAAAAGAAAAACTTGCCATGATAATATAAATTAGTAAAATATCGACACTTTCTAGCATATGAAGAGTTTAATTTACATACTTTTATGCCGCAATAATTAGAGTTGTAGTGCCTTTATTCCTGGTTTATGATGCTGTAACTTGTATAATTAGATTGACCTATTTTTGCTTTTATTATTCATATCTAGTACCGTTTCTGTACATTTTAAATGTACCTTTGGATATTTTTTTTGGGTATTTACAAATTGATTTTAAACTGACTTAACCAATATAACTCTGTAACAAATGTTTTACTTGTTTTTAATTTTGTATTTTTAACCTATGACTGACTTTATATATTATTTTTAGATAGTTACATATTAAACTTAATGAGTTAAGAAAGTCTGTTGGGAACATATTAGTCAATTTTGGCGCCTTATAAGAAAATGAACATTCCAGCTCTACATATTGGAAAAATCAATAGCTGTTTTTTCTTGTGGTTACATTATGGGTTTCGCTAAAATGTTTTATTTTTTTCTTACATGCTTTTAACGGTTTAAATGAATGTGTAAATTTCTTAATGATTTTAGTTTGGGGGAGTTTGGAATCTCAACGATTCGCTAATCGGATGCATCAAACAAGTTCTTGAAAAGTTTTGATACCATCAAACGCGTTCTTCTGAATTTCCAATGCAACGGACTGATGCCAACAATGGCCATCGACCCCCAGAGCCGATGAGTGTTGATGAATGGATTAAAACATAACACCAATTTAATTTTTTTTAAATTTAATTTTCGATAGTAGTGAAAGAAAAATGTTTCCAAATCGATTATTAAACGGCGTGGTTTCCCAAATAGCCCTAAATTTTAATTACATTTATTGTAGTAGCATGGAGGCGGCCCGTGAACGTGGCAATTAGGCCTTTTCATGAGCCCTTTCTGGGGCGTGGGGAATCCCCACTTCATCTACCTTGATCTAGCATATGCATCGCACTCTGCTATCAAGTGCTGCGCCGATTCCTCTTCGAGCCTTCAAGCGGGACACACGGGATCTCCTGGTAGTCTTATTTGCGTCAGATGTTTTTTCAGCCGATTGTGCCCAGTCAGCATCCTTCCCAGCAGTCCAATGTCCTTTCGGGTCTTGCCTAAGAGTCATTTAGTTCTGGCTACATTCGGACCATCCACGAATAGCTTGGACTGTCTGCATTTTGACTCTAGCCTCCAAGATGTCTTTAGTTTATTGTTAAGTTCACTCTGTACCTGTTTCCTCGTTATTCCTAAAAGAGGTTCCGGTCCAATGTAGTGAGTTTCGGGCCCTAGTCTGGTAAGTTCGTCCGTTTTCTCGTTCCCTGGTATTCCCTCTTGACCTGGGACCCACATCAGTGTTACCCTCTTGTCTTGAGCCAGTGTTTGCAGTGCTTCAGCGCACTCCTCCATCAGACTACTGACTATTTTGGGTGCCTTGCGGGCAGCCTGGCTGTCGGAGTATATATATATGTCCCTCCTGCCATTCCTGACCTCCGGTAAAGTAACTGCCATGATAATGGCATATACCTCTGCTTGAAACGCCGTAGCATGTTCTCCAAGTGGATAATTTTTCTGAACTTCTAGGCTTTCCGCGTACAACCCTACGCCTGTTGTCTGCCTGGCTGACAATTTAGAGCCATCCGCTGGCAAACCGTCTCCTGTCTGCTTAGTTCCGTTCGGAATTCTTCCCTTTGCCACTCATTTCGTTCTGGTATTGTGATCTTGTGCGGTGCTTTCACTGGCAGTCTTAGGAGAGGCAACTCTTTCGTCGTGAGTCCCTCGACCGCCAGATGGCCCTCTTTTTCCTCCCTGCCCTTCTATAGTCCCTTGTCCCGTAATCGCAGGTGCGTCGCCATCGCCTCCTTCTTGATCCAAGTTGGAAGCGAGGGGAGATCCAAGATTGTTTCCAGATTGTTTCCAGTTATCCCTCTGCAGAAGAGCCCTTGTAGGCTCGTGAGCTTTTTGAATATGGTCAACTTCTCTACAGCGGGCGACCCGAGTACTGATCCGTATTGGATCCTTGGTCTTACGATGGCCATGTACATGCAGTGTAGAATACTCGGGCTAATGCCCCATGTTCGACCGACCACTCGGCGCAACTCCCACAATGTTGCCTGGACTTAAACGGTCAACGCTCACTACACTTGAGTTCCTTGTCTAGCGTCACCGCCAAATACTTAAGTTTCGATACCAAAGTTAGGGGTCTGCAGTACATTATGGAAGCTCTGAATCCCTCTAGTTTTCTCTTTCTGGTGAATAGGATCATCTCGATCTTTTCAGGATTCACTAGGTTAGGGACAACTGTTTTATTTAAGGCAAACCTGAAACAAAAATTTTGGATTTTTTGGAGTTTTATGCTGCCTTTATTTAAGAGTACTGACCCGTAGACAGTATCAGCATAGGATAATCTAGAAATTAATAGGGAATTATCGAACATTAAAAGGCTGACTTTAATAAAGTCGGCACTAATTTAAAGAGTTCCACACAAAGGTAAACAATCTGTTAAGGGACTGCGCGACGCGGCGCTCTTCTTGGTTGGTGGGGCTATTTAAAACCTACGTTTGGGCTATGCAGCGAAAGCTTTTTTGATCGCGGCGCCGGCGACGCGCCGTCACTTTATGGCATAATATGAGCATGTTTAGATGACATGTTTATATGACAAAAATGTCAGAAACCATTCAAACTTCGTGCAGAACTGTCAAAAATAGTGCCGACTTTCTTAAAGTCAGGCTATGCCGACTGTATGTACCAAGAAGTTCCTATTAAGAATTCATTAATTGCCAATTTTAAGTCAGAAATCATTCCCTTTCGATTACGATATAGTTGTCTCAGTAGTCCGTAAGAGTGTTGTTGATCTATGTCGGTGTGTACACGTTTCAAATTAAGTTGAGTAAGGAAAGGCGTATTCCGTGTAAATTTTTAATAAATTTCTATCAGCAGTGGAACGTTTTCGGCTTGTGCCAAGCCATCTTCAGCACCACTCTGAAAGTAAATGATAACGGTCATAATTTTATTCGGAGTCGCAAGAGCAATACATTAAAATAATAACCTGTTTTTTTCTTTTTGAAATAATTGTAAATTTTTTTAGGTTATCTTGGTTGACAGACCGAAAAAAAATCTGATATCATAAAATTTGTTAGTGGTCGGGAGATGAATGGGGTAGGATTGTGTGTTTGTGTGGGGTGGGGGAGGGAGGTTATGTGTGCGCGGGATAGTCTAGTTTAGTGTGATGAGTTAGGGGGGAGATGGGGTGGGTTTATGGGGGTTGTGTGGAAGATGGAAGGGGGAAGGGGGTGGTTGGGATAAAGTAGGGGGGAAATTGTGTAAGGGGGGAGGGTGGGATTGTGGTGGGGAAATGTTGTGTTGGGGTGGATAGGGGTTTGTAGAGGTTGATGATTGTGTGTAGCAATGTTGTGCTGTATTAGTGATGGTTTGAGCTGTGTGTATGGACGATGTAACTGTATTGAAAGGGAATGGGTCTTGGTTTGGTGATCCGGGAGAGGGTAAGAGAAGTTTGTGATTATGGTTTATTTAGATTCATTTGGATGTTTTAGCAAAAAGAGTTTTTGGATCTCTTTTTTGTGATTTTCTCAAAGACTTAAAGATCACAAAAGAGAGATCCAAAAACCCTTTTTGCTTAAACATCCAAATGAATCTAAATAAACCATATTCACCCTTTCAAAAACTTCTCTCGCCCTCTCCCCGATCACCCAACCAAGACCCATTTCCTTTCTTCCCTACTTTATCGCAATCACCCCCTTCCCCATTTCATCTTCCACACAACCCCCATAACCCCACCCCATCTCCCCTCCTACCTCATAACACCAAACTAGACTATACCGCGAACACATAACCTCTCTCTCCACCCCTCACAAACACACAATCCTACCCGATTCATCTCCCGACGCATGTCCTGTGCCCCCATGACGTCATACTTTCGTTCTGTCAAACAAAATAACCTAAAAAAAATTAACATTTATTTCAAAAAGGAAAAAACAGGTTATTATTTTATATGTTGAATTTTAAAGTGTTTGTTAATGTTTCACTGATATTGTAAATTGTCCACACGTAATGATTTAACCTTTGTCATAATGTTGTACAGTTTTATGGAAGGAAACGTTTTTAACCTCTGACAAGTAAGTAATAGCGGCTCGATTCTCATAGTGATTAATATAGAGATGTGTGATTCATGAACGATTCGTTCACTATGATCGAATCACTTGCGAGTATTGAGTGATCGAATCATGTTTGCTCGATATGATTCAATCAGTCAAATGACCGACGAAGACAGCATGAATCAAACGAGCGAATCAAATCGGAACGGATCAACGACTGACTGACCCACTGTGGCGATACACTGAATCAGTTGGAAATAGCTCGATCGTTTCGTTCCTTTGATTCGAATTCCTGCGCGCGGGGTAATCTGTATGAAAATATAGATTTTTTGGTGAGCAGAGTATGTCGTATTTAGCTGCATCCTGCATAGACCTTTTTTTTTTGGTCACCATTTTCTTTAATTTCAAATGATTGATTCAATGATTGATTCAAAAGTTTCGATCACTCTAGAAATTATTCACTGATCGATTCGTTCAGTACAAAATGGTCGATTTACCCATCTCTAGATTAATACCTAATTTTAAAACAAAAAAATAGGGCCCGTTCACTAATCGCTCTTGCTACTCCGAATAAAATTATGACCGTTATCATTTACTTTCAGAGTGGTGCTGAAGATGGCTTGGCACAAGCCGAAAACGTTCCACTGCTGGTAGAAATTTATTAAAAATTTACACAGAATACACCTTTCCTTACTCAACAAGTAAGTGTTGACAGAGCTGATTGACATATTTTGTAAAAGTCGAAGGTTAGAGCCCATCCACAACCATAGAGAAAGAGTAGCTACGCGTAAGTTATTATGTTGTCTCTGTCCACAACCCCAAATTTTTCACCTTTGTCTTTACATCAGTGTCAACCCTATTGATGTGAATTTTTAGGTTCATTCTGGCAAAATCTATCTTTTTTGGGGGCCAAAGATTATAGCTAGCGACTTATTCGCATTTAGTTTTAAATTATGCGCTGATGATATGTCAAAATGGGTTTTAAGGGCTGGTACACCTACCATTGAAAAAATGAATAGTTTTTTTTAAATTTGCCTATTGAGAGCAAGCAAAAACGCACAAAAAATGCGTTTGTTTTTTATAAATAGCAAAGTAATTTTTTTGTAATCTTCCCCTTCCCTTCTGCCTTTTTGGAGTGTATCGGCTAGGAGATAATTAATAACCATCAATTATCTGAAAATGTTGTTATGTATCGTGCGTTAAATCAACACAAAATTTACTACGAAACTAAACTAAATAGATACGTTTAAATATAATAGTTTTCACAAATAGTGGCTAAAATAATGCTTGTTTACAAGCGCTCGTTATTTAAAAACGCGATTAAAAAAAAGAACAGTTTAGCCGCGAGGTGTGAACACTATTTTTTTAATACCTTTATCAAAAAATTCAAGAAAAACATGAAAATACTTTTAAGAATCTCGAACGAAGAGCACTTCTCGCAACACACCATCTTTAAACTAGTATAAATCAAGGAGGCTGGTAAATGAAATAACAATGGTTTCCATAGCGATGTGCCTTTTTACTCAGTGACGTTCATTGTTGCGACATTTTAATATATTTTGACGATGCTTTTAAATATTTTTTTTTGCAAAAACGTATTTTACTCCCTCATTTCAGGGACTAAAATAATAATTTTTATCCCGGGGCTAAAATATTTTAGTCCCCGGGACTTTTTCCAGAACTTTTTTTTCTGATTTTAACGATGTATTACATGTCCAAATTTGTTTGTGGTTTAATGATAGAAAAATAAAATTTAAGTTTTACTCGCGGGACATACAAAGTACGTACTTGGTACGTACACAAATGTACGGTCATGGTACATACACAAATGTACGTTCATGGTACATACACAAATGTACGTTCATAGTACATACATAAATGTACGTTCATGGTACATATTTTCCATATCCCAAGGACGTACCTAAGACGTACATAGCGTTGAAAAGTGCACGTAAAATGTACGTACATTGGAGTTAGCGTACGTACTATGTATATACTTTTCGTCCGAGGCTTAGGTACGAGGTACGTACCTGGTACGTAACTTTGCTGTCTGGGTCAGAGCTGGCTTAGACGAGCAATAAAATAATTGCCTGTTTTAATAACATAAACAGACTGATGCAGCGTCTAATGAAAAAAACTATTAACTTTTTAAATATTTAAAGTTTTTACCCTTTAATTAAATTAAAACTTATGTAACAGTATTTATTATTATTTTAACACGTTTTTTTCAATTTCTCTCAAAGAGACCTCTCCTTTATTAATATTCTTGCACTGTACATATCCTAAAATATTTATAGCTCATTTATATCTGATGGTAATTAAAAACCTTCTTTTTTTTTAAATTATCTATGACAAGATTAAAAGTCTCCCCGTCCTCTGCTGTTACAGTTGCTCCCCGTTTGGAAGGATTTGGAATGATCCGTGCAATACCGTACTCAATCCCTGTAGTAGCAAATTTCGCTCTAGCCTTGTAATCATAGAAAAACTACTTGGACAGACCGAACCCAATTTTTTTTCTATGCTTGTAATTTAATTTTTGGTACGCGCCATTCGGGGTACGAATTTTGATACATTTCGAGCGCTTCGAAATACTTTTACATAACAAACAAAAGTTTAATTTTTCACCTTTTGACTTACCTTCAACACATCATAGGCTTTTATAGGTAATCAATTGTTTTTTTTTGCTTTCCAAGCCACCTATGATAAAATGGCAAAAGTGCGAAAAAACATAAATAACCATTTTTTACCATTAAAATGCAAATAAATATGGACATGTGATACATCGTTAGAATCAGAAAAAAGGGAGATTTTAAAAAATTGAATAAAAAATACATGTCCGTCTTTAAAAAAGGTAAGTTGATGTTAATATCTCGAAAACTAGACGTAGCAAATTTTCTTAAAAAATATCAAATTAAAGAAGGTCAAAAATTAAAAAAAAATTCCTTAACGAATTTATTGCAAAAATTATCCTTTTTGAGATATTTGATAAAATAATTTCCATTAATTTTTCGAAAAACCCCCGTAGCTCGAGATAGAATATTTATTTTTTAAATCTGAAACCAGCTTTTCAATGTCCCCCAAAAACGGCAGATTTTGTCTAATTTGACCAACCTTGTAGTTCTTATAGTTACGAAGATAGCAATAGTGGCCCATGGCAATTAAGACACCCTGTATAATGTACTATTTCCTAAAAACTTATTATATTTTTCGCTATTTCTCATTAATTTTGTGTAAAAAACGGACACAAATCCTTTTTTGCACCCGTGATCAAAAAAAAAAAAGTTTATCTGCAGACAGTTACTAAAATCATGTTTTTGATGAAGGTATAAGAAAAGTACTTTTTATGGCTATAATTTCAAGCGCGCCCTATAGATTCAAATAATAACAAAAAATTCCCGATAATCCGGCCTTCGCTTTACACGGCAGAGTCGGCGGGAGAGACAGCAAGCAGATCATTCATCATCGTCACTTGTGTGCGTTGCATCGTGGGACGGGAGCAAGGTCCCTTGCCAGAGTTCAGGACTGATCGCAGATGCATCAGCGGTGTTGCCACATTTACGAAAAGGTCCGAAGGAATCATATATGTGTCAGTGTCATTGTAGGTATTTACACTTCCGGCCACATAAAATGGGTACAGCAGAAATTAGCTGCAGGTCTGTTGAATTTAAGTTTTGTTAATTGCGTTGCTTATTATAACTGACTGGACGTTTTCGAATTACAGGTTAGATCTTTTGACATTGTAATTGTAAAAACACAAACATAAGGAGACTGGCCACACTTTACTAAAAAACTAATATATTATTGAATAAAACTATTTTTTTTTATTTAGTCAACATTTTATTATAGAAAAATTATTCTTAAAGCTCATTATGGACAAAACAAGACCACAATTGTGCGAATAAGAAAAAAGTATCGAGAAGAAGGAACTGTTTGGCGAAAGGAAAGCAATAACTTAATCATAGTCAGCGCACCTCTGCAGGATCAGTAAATTTGAGCAATCTAAGTCTTTGCAGACAACAAAAAATATTCAAAATAAAAAAGAAAATACTACGTAAATTAAAAAAAAAAACAAGAAAACGTTTCTTCAGTAGCGTGTCATTGCTCCGTCAGCCTCGATAATGTTTGCCAGTCTTCGTGGCATGGAATCTGCTAAATTTTAAAATAAATTTGGATTTGAAACAATGACTTCGTCAATCAATATTTATTCGTATTAACTTTTTGCTATAACGCCACACACATTTTCCATGGGATTGGCGTTAGGAGTTTTTGCCGACCATGGCAAAACCTCGATGTTGTTTTGCTGGAACCACTGTTTAGAAATGCGTGCGGTATGGATAGGACAGTTATCCTGTTGATATACAAAACCTTCTGGATCAAGAATGGTAGCTTCTGGAAGCATAATATCTTCCAGCTCGGTCTTCGTTCCCAGCAATATATTTTTCGAGATAGCGTGTTCGTGGCGGGCGATATCCCAAAATTTGTTTGCTGTCATTATGAGACTGAAAGATTTTTTCATCCATGAAGACCACTTGTTGCCAAAATTCTTCTTCTTGTAGTGAATAGTTAGTGCAATAATGAACCTGGCTTGCTTCTTTTTCTCACTAAGTAAGATTTTCTTGGCAGCAACGCGACATCTAAGTCTAGAACGGCGTATCCGTCGGCGCATCGTTTTTATGGATCCAGGAAAACGTGCCTCAATTTTTGCTTCTGGGGTCATCGCAAATGGGTGGTCTTCAAGAAAATCGATCAGTTGCTGATCCTGCTGAGGCGTACTGATTCTTAATTGATACTTTCTTCTTATTCGTACAATTGTAGCCTTGTTTCGTCCATAATGGGCCGTTACTCTTCGAACCAACCAACCAAAATTTGGGCTTTTTCGAATTCGTTTAGTTGGGGCATTTTTAAATATAAGCGTATGAAAACAACAAAATTTGACAGTGACATTTTTTGTCAATTTGAAATACCTAAAAGGTTACTGATTTGCGAGGCCTATAATGCTTTATATAAAATCGGCGTACGCATTTTATGTGGCCGGAAGTGTACATGGTGCGTTCTTTTATATGATCCAAGATCCAAGATGGCAAACTCCCGTTCTTTTATTCAAATTCGAGCAAACCGTGCACACTTTTTCGCGTGCGTTTTTAGACGGAGCGAACGAAAAGGGCTCCTCGATTATCTCGATGCTTTTTGAGCGAGTATATCGAGATCTGTCAAACTGCGGAAATTCTAAACTATAACCCAGTAAACACCGTTATTTAAATATTACGTAAAATTTACATAACAGATTTTTTACCTTGTTATGTAAGTTTAAGGTCATTCAGAGGTCACAATAAGGTAAAATTTAAGTCACATTAAGGTGCGAACACTCTGCATAATGCCATGCGCAAAGCCCACCTAATTTTTACATAAATGTGATGTAAATAAAATGACATATCTTTTACATAATTATTACATCCTTGTTACGTAAGAGTTAAGTAAAAACTACGTATATTTTACATAATAGGTTTACCTTGTTATGTAAATTTAAGGTCACATAGAGGTCACAATTATTTATTATTAAGGTAAAATTTAAGTCACATTAAGGTGCGAAAACTCTGTATAATGCTATGCACAAAGCCCACCTAATTTTTACATAAATGTGATGTAAATACAATGACATACCTTTTACATAAATATTACATCCATGTTACGTAAGAGTTAAGTAAAAACTACGTATATTTTACATAACAGGTTTAACTCGTTATGTAAATTTAAGGTCACACAGAGGTCACAATTATTTATTAATAAGGTAAAATTTAAGTCACATTAATCTGCATGACATGCGCAAAGCGACAACTATCTAAGTCAACATGAGCATCCGTCGTTGGTTGCTTGACTCTCGACATTGGCAAACATATAGTAAACTACAAAGTTAACCAGACGGGCTGGTTTAAGTGGCGGAAGTGGTGATTCTTATAGAGATCTTCTCAATACCTCAAAGTCCGCATCCTAATTTTGAAATATCTTTGCTCTTTATATATATAATATGATCATCCACTGTACAGGAAGAAACTATTAAGCACTGGTAATTTAGATGATATAAATATTACATGAAATGTTTTATATCATAGTTATACAACATTTGAAATGTAAACTTGCGGTTCAATTGACTATATAATAATTATGTAAAATTTAGGACTTTAATTTGACGTAAATAATTTTACAGGAAATTTTCATAACTTGAATGACATAATTAATACATAAAAAATGTTATGTAATAATTATATAAAATTTTAAATGTAAATTTAAGGTTCACATTGTTTCATAGTATTTACGTAAATTTAAAATTTTAATGTGACGTAAATCATGTTATAGAGCGTTTACGTAATTTATATGATATATATATTACATAAAATGTTTTACATAATAGTTATGTAACATTGTAAATGTAAACGTAATGTCTAAATTATTACATAATAGTTATGTACATTATATCACAAGTAAATAATTTTATGTGACGTTTACGTAAATTAGATTACTTAAATATTACATATAATTTTTTATATAATAGGTATGTAATATTTTGATGTAAAATTAAGGTCCCACTATTTACGTAATATTTACGTAAATTTTAAGAATTTATTTTTAAAGTCGTATTATTTACGTAAAATTAACATTGCTTATGATGACTTAAATGTACAGTCAAAGTTTTAACGTAATGTTTAAATTTTTATTTATTTAAATATTTAAATTTAAATATTTTAATATTTTTTTTTTTATTTAAATATTTTTATGTGAAATTTACGTAAATATGATGTAACATATTTTACATAAATATGTGAACTTTAGATTTATATAAATATTAGGTTAAAGTCACAAGTGTGTTTACTGGGAAGTTTTGTTTATTTACCGAGAAGTGCCGAGTTTAGTTTTTTTTTAACGTTTGATTAGTTTCTACAATGCCGTTTGTTCAAATTTTCGACGAAGAAAATGCAGAAATGTATGAAAATTTTAGACCCAGGGAGGTAAATCGCCTTTTTACCATAGCACTCCAATACAAAAATATAATAGAAAATAACGAAACCTGGGTAATCATAGCCAACGAATTTAATGCCGCCTCGTCAGACATAAACAACCGAACCATTCACCAACTTATGGTATGAAAATAAGAAGCAGACAATAAGGAAGAAAAAGGTACAGGTCCGCCAAGAGGTGCTAAAAACTGGGGGATGCTGCTTGCCACCGCCCGAAACGAAGAAGGATGAATTGGATGATTTCGTGTAGGCCACAATGGACCTCATTACAGTGGAAAAGAACTATAAACATTTGAGTCACTTGTGATTTGCCTACGCCTAGGGATGATCCATAAAGACATTGAATATGTATTTGAAAATTCAGTAAGTACCATTGACTTCAAAACTAGCAATAACCTGTTTTTTACATTTAAAAAAGTCACAGCACCTTCTTTCATTATTACACTAAAAAAATAATTTATAAGTCGTAGACCAAGTTGCGGTAACCACACAAGTGCTAAAATAAACCTTACCACACACATGTGACTTACAATATTTTAATTACAACCCTACATTTTTGTTTTTTTTATAGTAAATTATTTTAGGGGCCTGATAGAAGTATGGCATATGGAAGAGGAGCATCATTGTCTTTAAAATACAATGCCTTGAACTGGAGGTCCAAATAAGAAAAAAAACATTTGAATGAACTTTCTCGTTACCTTGGTCCTTGGTCTGTTTTTTGAGCAAATGAAAATATATTGTAGAGTAACTTTTTGTTAGGTATGTACTTGCCTTTTTTTAGTAGTTCCTTCTGTTATTGTGTCACATAATAAATTATATGATTATTAAATAAGCATTCAGTTCTGTAGGTATTAAAATAATGTTATTTTCAACAACAATAAAAATTGTTGTTGTTACCCGTAATAAAACGATTAGTTTTTGTATTTGAGGATGTAGTTTCTTTAATACTATAAGTTTAAAATAATTTTTCAAGCAATAGTAAAAAAGGTGCCTTCTTTCCCCATTTTAGGGATAAAAATGCTACTTTTTATCCCTAAAATTTAAATAGATGAAAAGTAAAAGGAGTGATAAAAAGTAAAAAAGAGGAAAGGAAACTAAAAAGAAAGGATGAAAAGTAAATAAAATAGAGATAAATAAGTAAAAAAAATTCAAAACTATAATTGGGAACCAGAACGTTTCTTTTTACTTTTTATTCCGTAATTACTTTTACTTTTCATCTATGTTTTTATTTTTTGGGATAAAAAGTGACATTTTTGTCCCCAAAGTAAACTAAATTATAGAAGTTGTTTATAAACGCCAATGTATACTTACTAAAATTTTTTATTAAAAATACTATTGAGAAATAAAATCTGTGGATTTAAACCACCCTAAAAGTTCATTTTATTGTTTTTTTTTCTAATAAACAATATTGTTGGTAGGTCCGAGGGTAGGGTTTTAGAGCGGATTAATGGTCAAGCCATGATGGCAATTTAAGACTTAAACTATTTTAGAATAATTTAAGGGGTACCGTTTTTACTATGTTTTTCATATTTTATGCCATGATTTTGCACACATTTTAAAGCTTTCTTTCCAAACTTTCGATTTCTAGAATAAAACACTCAAATTTTCACTGTTTTTTTAGCGTTCAAAAAAAATACTGCCAAAAAACATTTTTTCTGTTTATAAATGAAAAATATTTAGAGAGAGAGGGCAGAATTTTAGAGGTAAATGGAGAGGTAAGGTTGTTGAAAAGAGACAGCAAGCTATAAAAAACTATTTCAGAGAAAGAAAAAAATAATTTAAGGCAATTGTTTAATAAAAATTTCTGTTGTCATCTGTCTATTTTTATATAAAAAACTGCAAAAATTGTAATTTGTCGAAGCATAAAGTATGTAAAACATAAGGTGGTAATAATTTATTTCTATACAGACCGCTTTAAGCTACTGCGAACATAGGGGGAATCAAGTCCAATTTACTCTCCGTGCCGTACGACCGAGGTGGATTCGAAGCACGTTGCAGTGTTATCTTTTGGAAATTCATTTTGTTTTTATTATTTTGTTTTATTTCTGCCTTGCTCGAGAAACAGATGGGTAAGTTCTTAATTGAAATAATACATTTTTAAAACCAAAAATGGATGTCTACGAAGTTGCCGAAAAAGTGCAGATGGTCAAATGGTCAAATCGTCATAACCCAACACACGTTCGATATTGGTCGAGGGAAAATTTGCATTTGTATTTTGACGTAAGAACACAGTATCCCCAAAAACTAAATGTTTGGGGGGGGGGTATTATAGGGGAACACGTAATTGGGCCATTTTTTATTAACGGCAATTGCAATTTGAATGGTCCTAGATACTTGGATCTACTGCAGCAGCACATTATTCCAACTGCTAGGCAGTTGTTAGGTGTAAGATTTGGTGAAACATGGTTTCAACAAGATGGTTGTTCCGCTCACAATGTTGGCCTTGTTAGGGAATATCTTGATAATGTATTTCCTAATCGGGTTATAAGTACACGGGGAACTATTTTATGGCCAGCTCGATCTCCCGATCTTGCTCCTAATGACTTCTATCTGTTTTTGAAGAAGCTTTTCAAATTATCACCCCTAACATGCTTGGAAACGTTAGAAGGGGTTTTTATAGTAGGCTCGGATATTGTCTAGCCGAGCAAGGAGGACTTTTCGAACATTTGCTTTAATTTTTTTTGACTGGGAGAATTTTTTTGGTTTTTAGAATGTATTATTTTATTTTGAGAACTTGCTTTTATTTTGTTTCTCCTTATTATTTTCATTGTAACACGTCGTCACTGATAAATCTGAGCAGTTGACAATAAAACGCTCTTATTTATCAGTGACAAAAAATAAGAAAATTACGTTATAAAAATTTGCGTATTTATTGACCAAATTCCGGTTTCATTGACTACGCTCCACATAGCACCGTGGTTAGAGGCGTACTAAATACCAAAGGAAAGTCATGCAAGTGGTGGTCGCAAGCCTGAGTATTGGTTGCTTCACTGATAGGCGTGCGGTGTCTCTGCATGTACGTACACTGGCAAATTAGACTTCTTCCGCCCTATGTTCGCAGTAGCTTGAAGCGGTCTGTATAGTTCTGCGCAACAAGCCTCCTCTGGAGCGATTGCTTGTTGGAAAATTGGGAGCGATGCTGCTGCGAATGTTACCTCTTTTTAAGAGTCATGTTACAGTGACCTTATACTTTTACAGGTTTCTTCTTTATAACCTGCTGAAAGGTACAGAATTCTGTATTTACGGTCTTCTGCACTTTTCAGTTTTGATGTTTTTGTTTCTCGGTTTATTCGACAGGTGGCGCACACAGGTACTACGTCTCCGCGGATTACAAACTTTTTGTTTTAAATTCGAGAGGTGTGCATGGTGTCTGTGTAGCTTCAACTGCCAAGTACAATCCTATGACTCCCTGATGATTCCTAATAAGGGTAAGACAGGTCTGTAGGTGTCTGGATTCTCCATTAGACATTGGAGGCTTGGTCGTAATAAAGTGAGAAATAAAAACGCTTTGTCGGATATGCCACGAGTGTTACTTCAATTTATATTTGCGGACACGAGATTCAGTTTGTTCTTTTTTTAAAGAAAAATTATCATACAATTTCGCTTTAAAAAAAGGAAAAATATTAGGCGATTTCCTCATAGCTCGGTAAACGAAAAGCTGATGTCATTTTAATCAGCTGGTGCTGTGACGCATTCGCCACTAATTTCTTGGACTCTTTATGTATTATTGCTACCAATTTGACTTTATACTAGATGAGAAACAGCAATGCGGTTTTCCATCAACTTCTAAGAAATTATCGATAAGCGAAGTGCGCGATACATAATTTAAAATTCTGCACGCCGTTCAATTATTACCAATTAATCCCCGACAACTTCATTTCGTGCTTTAAAAATAAATTTCCTTTATTAACGTAAAAATCCAGATCTAAGGCCAGCTAAAAAAAAACTCAGGCCCGTTACAAACACCGTTCCTTGTAATTATTTAAATATATAAAATTTTATTAGACATTAATGACAGTGAAATTATATGGCTTCAATAATATCCTGCTGTACTTCTAAAGTTATACAGCATCTCCCTGGGATGACTAATTAGCTATACATTAATGAACGCTAAGAAATAATGGTCCCAAGAATAATTTATCTAGAACAGTTTGCAAAATTGATTCGATATGCAAATCATAATAAGCTGCACTGTAATGAAGGCAATTTTGCATTAGCGACTTGACCAGTAAATAGGTACATATTGGCTGTGTGTTTAGTATGCGAGAGGCTGCAAGATTTATTTCGTGTTCTATTTACATAACGCAAGCTTTAAGGTTTTGGCCCGGAGGAAGTCATTTGGAACTTAAGAAATGATGGTCTTGGTTGTTGCACAAGGCAAGCTCCAAAATAATAAATTGCAATATGGAAATCCCAACCGATCTGGACCTTTAAAAAATGTTGCATAAAATATGTTTTTTGCATACCTTAGCTAAAAAAATATAACAAAATAATATAAAATAAAATAGTGTAATCTGAGTAGAACGTCCACGTTATGTACAATTCTACGATACACAGAACATGGTTAATATATCCCTAGGTACTATATTGAGTAAAACATCCAATAAAAAATCTCACTATTCGGCCCCCTGACTTAAAACATGCATCACGTGGTCTAAGCCAGATTTGCCCAGGGTGTCGATTCTTGAATCGAGGGATGGTCGCATATGGGATTGTTCTCACGAAAAAATTTCTAGTCTGTATTCTTGAACGCGCGAGGAGTGTTCCCGTCCGTCGAAAATTCGCAGGTGAACGTTCTACTGGTATGAGGCAGGAGAATGGCGCTGTAATCGCACGAAACTTGCGCAAATGCAATGTTTGGTTGGTTAATTTGTAACCTTACCTTTGTTTCATTAGAGTGATTCGGTTTTTATTTCGTTGTATATCTTTTTTTATATAAATATTGTCGGTAAAAATGATGCAGCCAGAAGAAATATGGCTCGTGAATAGAGTTATATATTATTTAGAGGAGGCCGAGGCGGATCCGGAGCAACAAGTCACCCCGAGATTCCAATACAAGACGATTTGAGCCTTGAAAAATTACAGCTTCGAAAAACCTGGCAAGAGAAATAATGGCCATTTATGGTTGAGGGCTGAAGGGCATCAGACTTGTCCATTGACACAAAAGTAAGCAATAAATTAATATACCTAGTGCAATATATAGTATGTTTTCACATCATACTCGATACATATTGAAAAGATTGTCTTCTTTTTCTTTCATAGAACATATTTTCTCTTCTGACTAAGAGCGTGATATACGAAAGAACAAAATGCTTCGTTTTTTATACTATAATGTGAAAACATACAAAGTAAACCACATAACAACCCATGGATATGTATATCCAATGGATATCCGTCGGAATATATACATTCATCCAACATCCATTGGATGTGCAAATGATATTCTTTTAATGGACATACATGAACGCCTCTAATGGATATTTAATTTTTATCCCATTTATGATCATACATGAAACATACATTCAATGGACATCCAGTGATGTATATGTGCTCCATCAATGTATATACATTCTATATACCCATATAAAATAGATATACATTGAGGGAGCTGCAACAGTCATCTAAGTGTGATAAATAATCACTTCTGATGGATGTCCACTGGATATATACGGGACATTCATGGGAATAGAAGAGGTTTCATCATAACTCAAAAACTAATTAAATATCCAATTTTCACAGTTAACAGGTATCCTTAGTTATAGGTTAACCTAGTTCAATCCTCTAAAGCATGGTTTATGCAGCTACTTAATCTTATATGTCTGTCTCTTTCTCACATATATAAATAGAAAAGGATGGATAGAAAGTTCATTATGTTTGTCAATTGTGCATGATGCAGCTGCACAAACCTGCTGCAATTTAATACCTCATACTTATAAGCTCTTATTTAATTTTTTTATTTATAGGTTATGGTAACTTCAAACCTTCTATCACATGATAAAAAGAAAGGTTGGTGGCATATCGGACACACATTTTGCTTTTCAATTCATAACGACCAGGTCTCCAAGATCTAATGGATAGTCCAGAAACCTACAGGCCTGTTTCATCCTTGTTAGGAATCATCAGGGTAACATAGGACTGTACCTGGCGTATGAAGCATAACATAAACAACCATACCCAGAGAATTTAAACAACTTTCGTTGTCAAAAAACGCGGGATGTTGGGTGGCTATATACAGCGCTCCGCCTATCAGAATAAAGCAAAAAGCAAAACGTTAAAGGATGCAAATATCAATAAGAATGAAATTTGCGAGCAGGACAAAAAAAAAGAAACCTGCGAAATGGTCCCGGTTACTGAAAGAAGACCGTTCAAAATACAACACATGGTTCCTACCAAGAAAGTGTTGGAAATCACGTATGCCACACATTGAGTGCTCCGAGCTGTGTTTTAGTTTTTACAAAAAGAGCCTTCCATTCAAAGTTTAGCCAATTCTGATGTTTAACAACAAATAAATATCTTTACTGTAAGTTTTTTTTGTTTTTTTAGTGTTACATTTAGAATTTTTTCTGTAAAAAGCACTTTAAACCAATTAAACAAAAAGTAGAGATTTTACATGACCCATTTTGAATGTCGCTTCGATATTTCCAGAGCTAATAAGGTCACTGACAGAAAAAAAAGAATCTCCACATAAGTACCATTTAAAAAAAAATACAGTATTCTGTATCTATAGCCAAGTTTTATGTGAAATATTGTAAATTAAAGAATTTAATAACTTAAAAATGAGACCTTTCATTTCCACTCAGTTATGTAAAAGGTGACCGCTTATAAAGTCCCACTTAGAAAACATTTTTTATTCTTTGTCACAAAAAGCTCAATCAAAAATTTATTATTTGTTACAAAAAGCTCAATCAAAAAGGGAATTACTCATATAATAAGGTAGATTTCTGTCACAATTTCAGTTTTTTACCACACTACACGCAGGGTAGCCACAAGTGTTTTTTTTAATGTAATCTTATTTTTTTAAAGTTTTGATTATGTATGGTTTATTTGTTGCGGTTATCGAGTAAAATTAAGAATAATTTGCCATAAGGGAGTGTCTAAAGAGCCGACATTTCGGCTGACTAGTCATGAAACTAAAGAGCCAACAGTAATTATATTTATTATGTGTTTTTCATATTTTTGTTTTTTTAAACTAAATTAACCCATCTCAACCTCAACAGGCTCAAACCAACTTATTAAAAACCAAAACAAACCAAAAAATAAACTTTAAACTAAATTAACCCAATCTAACCTAAACAGACTCAAACCAACTTATTCAAAGCTCGTTCAAAGCCAAAACAACCCAAAAAAACACTACAACCCCCACATTTTTTTTTAGCATAAAATAAATGGAGGCACCTTCTAGGCCTGCGTGTAACGTGGAATTAAAAAAAAAATTAAACTGTAATAGAAATTTATAATCTACATAATTTCATGTGATTCTAATTTACAACAAAAAGTAATTTTTTAATAGTTTGTCATACGTTTATTTTGCACCTTTAATTCAACTACTGTTTTTGGTTATATGTCAAAAAAATTTAAAAAAAATCACAGAAAATGTTTGGGTTAGTGTGAAATTAGTTCAATCGCTCAAAAAGCAAACTGGCAACATTGGACGTGTTTCGGCTGCATTCAAGAATACGAACAGCCAGCGACGGAGATGGGATCGTTCCCTGGGAGTGTTGACATCCTTTAAGTGATCATCCACCACACGAATGTCCGTCTAAAATTCAAGAATCGACACCTATATAGATTCATGTCCGACCACATGACGAGTTTTTTGAGTCAGGGTGGCCGTGCATGGGAACGCATAGGTGGGAACCGGGTGTTAGTGTTGGACAAAATTGACGTAAATTTTCCCTCCAAAATAGGTTGCAAGAGTTAGTTCTCCAGACAGGTTTTTGGCTGACTTGTACTTTTTTATACTGGGACTTTTCCATTCGTAGTAGGATCAATGCCCACTGTAGCCAAGTTTTTCTGCCATGCATCTAGCCGGGATTCGAACCCGAGATCTTCCGTGCCGCAGGCCTATACGGTACCCACTGCGCTATGGAGTTCTGCCGGCAATGCTGCTTTAATAGAGTAATCTTGTGCTCTTTATTTTCCTCGCTAAGGGCGTCACAAATTTTCTAGATCCCTCCCCTTTGCACACTATATATTGTTTTCTCTCTATAAGATACGATCTGATAATCCAAAGATGTGCAGCTTTTTTGGCAGTATGTCATGATCGACCTTATCGAAAGCTTTGCTAAAATCTAATTGACTATTATTATCAACTCATTTGCTTGCTAAATAAAACCTAATAAATTTGTAAAGGTTGACTTTTTAGGCAAAACCCCATGTTGCTTTTCGGACAGGCATGTACAGACGTGGTTAAATTTTTTTTTGTAAAGAATTGAATCAAAAAGTTTACTTGCTGTGCAAATTAGTGCTACTGGTCGATAGTTTTCTATATCTGCTTTATTATCACTTTTAAAAATTGTACAAACTTTGGATCACTTCCACAAGTACTTGTTTTTAAAATTAGGTTGTATATGTTTTTAAGGGTTTAATTAAAAGCTGTATACATCCTTTAAGTATGTAGGAAGGAATCATTTCCGATCCTGATGATTTTTTTGGTTTTAACTTCTTTGCAGCATCAAGTATGTCCTCATCAGTAACATAATTGATATTCAAACAAGAATTTGTTAATATATTTGTGCTAAAACTGTTTATATCGTACTTTGAGTTCTCTCCAGAATAGACACTTAAAAAATAATCCATCCATAATATCAAAAATAAATTTAATTAAATAAAATCAATCAAGTTTTCGGACAGATGATGTCTTATAGTAACTGTCACTCAAATTAATATCCAAGCGTCGCCGGTTGCCGACGGTAAAATAAAATGACTTTGTAACGACGTCGGCGACAGATACTAGTTTTCTCTGTTAACGAACGAAATAACTGAACGCAACATTGTTGGATGAACCGGTCAGAATTAGTTCAAACAAATCGCCCTATTTCGTCGTCAGGCACAATTAGACACTTTATCCAAAAAATAACATCAGAAAGAAGACCCGACGCCATAACTTTTTTGTTTTTGAAAATTTGCAATGAAAGTATCTCTAAAACAACAACAAAAAAAGCAAAGAGCTTTTAGGCATACTAACACGTTTTACAGGAGGCAAGCTAAACAAATAGAGTACTTAAAATGTAAGAGAGATGACACCTCCAGGAGCAACCAGCAGATCTAATAAATCAGGTAAAAATAAACTTGGACAAGATTAAAGTTGGGTTTATATAGGATATACAATAAGATAAGAAATAAGAATAAGCTATTGGTCACATGTTATCACCTGGCTGGAACTCCGGTTTCTTTAAAACATTTTTTAGATTTTTTGTCGGGATTATGACAATAACAAATGACAAGTAAACTTTAGTTGTGTTCTGTGCAAGCACAGACGTCGGATTCCGATCCTGGCGCGCGATAGTCGGAACACGACTTATACCCGTTTACACAGCTGACTTAGACAAAGCTTAGTGAATACATAGTGAACGTACTGACTTAAAGTCCAAAGTTGGTCGCATTAGGTGTAACAATTATGGAGATCTTGTCGGAATTGGTCTGATCTGGTTGAATTTTGGTATTTCGTCAGAAACGCCATGACATCAAAGCAGAAATAGGCTCACCATTGTGGAGGCATTTTTGATTATTTTCTTTATTAAGCAATCAAACTAAGCTTTGTAAAAATTTTTAGTAAAATTTGGCTTAGGTGATGCGGTTGATCGTTTTTTTGTGAAAAATCTACAAATTTAACAAAAAAAAATATAGGTATATATATCTTTATTTATTTTTGTTCGTATTTTTAAAGAATTTTGAGAGCGATTTTTGTTTATGTTTATCAGTAAAGTAGCCTTGGTTGAAGAATTTCGACTTCTGAGTGGTCAAAAAGTGCTATATAGTATAATCACTAATTGAGAAATATTTAAACATTTATTTCCTTCAAAGTAATAAATATCTGGCGATTTCCAAAACTATTTACTTCCAGTCAAAATTAAGTGCAGTGATCCGAAAATTCTAGGTGTAGAAAACATAAGTTGCGTTTTTCTCCGCAATGTTGCATTGACGTTGGATAACGCGAATGTTTTTGTTTGGTGGAATTAAGATGTATTCACACGAGACTAAAAACGGATTTTTAAACAGTTTTCAAGTTTAATCCTAAAATCATTTGTGAGACTGTGATAGTTTTCTTGTGTTAAATAGGGCAAATATTGTCAAAAGAGTTATGTACGAGAATGACGGAAAATCGTCGTTGTTTTCATTCTGTCTTTTTTTGTCATGCTATTGGTAAAGGAAAGAAGCATATCCCGACTATGTTGGGAATTTGGAACCTTTGGTTGCACTAAAACAAAATTATGATTGTTTTCCACAAAACCAAAACTACACTTTTTTGCACTCGACGCGCGTTTCGCTAACAACGTTAGCATCATCAGGAGACGATAAACAATGAACTAAATTAATCTACCTCTATATTATATATAATCCTTTAGTGGGCGGAGATAAGACTAATAATTTGTGATTGATCACGATTTTTAATCCTATCTCCCCTTAACCAAAGAATAAAGTGTACTAAACGGGATGGGTCCTCTATCTTATACGAAAGGATTACACAAAGTATTTAATAACACCGGTCTTAAATTAGTATATCAATCCGGTAACACAATAAGAAGCTTACTAGGAAATCCCAAGGATAAAACTACAGTTCTAGAAAAAAGTGGAATTTACGAAATTAGTTGCATGGATTGTGACAAAAAATATGTTGGCCAAACGAGACGCTCTATTCAAACACGTTTTAAAGAATATTTAGCACACTTAAAATACGGAAGAACAGAAAAGTCAAGTGTGGCCGAGCATGCTTTTGAAAACAATCATAGATTCACATTAGATAACCTAAAACTTCTAAAAAGTGTACCAAACAAAAGACTTTTGAATGCATATGAAAGTATGGAAATCATTAAATCCAGAAATAGTTTAAATAAAGATAGAGGACCCATTCCGTTTAGTACACTTTATTCTTTGGTTGAGGGGAGATAGGATTAAAAATCGTGATCAATCACAAATTATTAGTCTTATCTCCGCCCACTAAAGGATTGTATACAAGATAGAGCGTAGATTAATTTAGTTCATTGTTTATCGTCTCCTGGTGATGCTAACGTTGTTAGCGAAACGCGCGTCGAGTGCAAAAAAGTGTAGTTTTGGTTTGTGGAAAACAATCATAATTTTGTTTTAGTGCAACCAAAGGTTCCAAATTCCCAACATAATCAATCTTCATGCAACTTGCTGCAACTGCATATATAATTAAACGTAAAAACCTGACCAATCAAAAACAAGTTTTATGCTAAATCTGGGTTTAAGAATTTTTAAGCCTTGCCGAATGAGGTGTTAACCAAACCGGGTTTAACTACCCTTAAATCCGGTTTTAAAATACGGTGCAAATGAAAATCGGTGTCTTAGATTTAAATCTGGTTTTAACTCTGCGGTGCAAATGGACATTATTATATAAGATAAATAGAATTGGCAAAGGAAGTATACCCAATAAAAATAAATAAAAAATTTTGAACTTAACAAACCAAAACAAATCTTGCAGTTAACAATTTTTTTTATAATTGC
Source organism: Oxystoma pomonae (assembly GCA_963921995.1). NCBI lineage: Eukaryota > Metazoa > Arthropoda > Insecta > Coleoptera > Brentidae > Oxystoma > Oxystoma pomonae. The sequence goes on from OY998169.1 coordinate 16,583,094, forward strand.
TATAAAATTGATGTAAGTCGCACATGTAAACTTGTCTATGACATTTCCGCCATGTTTTCCAATGTCCGGTGGATTCGACGCCATTTTTCCACCGCAACGTTGCAGAAAAAAACGCAACTATATTCAATTTTTAGTACAAAAATGACGATGTTGTTGGTCGTCGGATCAACACCGTTCTCAACGAATGGTGTTGATCGGATTTGGTCAGTCGGGCGCTACTAAAAGAGTCGCCTACTGTCGTCGGAACGACCAACAGTTTGGTGCTCCATTTCAGTGCAAATGCCAGTCTTAAGGTCGTCGTCATAAAGTCAGTTTACAACGTCGGGTTGTGAATGCCGCCGTCAGAGAACTAACTGAACGACGTCCAAATGCTGCTTGGGTACCTTGTTATTAAATTATGGTAAGGTCACTACGACACGGGCATGACTTTGTTAGTGCATGCGCAGTAGATTTTTCGCCTATGGCCTGGTGGCCCAAACAGTGCCTAAGTCAACTGCGATTTTGAATTTTCTTCTTTGTTTTTCAAAGTTATTTTCGTTACACATTTTGCGACACTTGGGCCGTTCTAGTATCTCATACTTATATGGGTAGAATAGTGGGATTTTTTACGTACATTCTATGATCAACTTGAACTGTCTAATCCTTCTTTATCAGCATTATCTTTACCCACTAGATTAGAAAGTAATTCTTGGGATTAACTGAAGTCTAAACGTCTCATTTTTCTTTTCGGTTCGTTGTGGATGGAAAGGCAGGTTAATTTAACATGTTCAGAATCTTTTTTGCTATCCTGTCGATCCGGTACCACTATTTAGTTTATGCTCCATCACACTTTTGCTGTTCTGCCATTATTCAAATCCACTTTGCACGTCTACTTTTGTGGTACTTTCCTTCGAAATGAAAAATTGATTCTAACGGGATTGAAATGAGTGTTTTTGTAAGGCCTTGACTGATTAATTGCGAACAATTTAACGAATTTGAAATATCTTGATCTTGATTTTGTTTATTTTAGTAATACTTTTCGCATGCCTACCGGTTTGCAATTTGCTGAAGAACCGATTTGAATATTAACAGTGGGATTTACTAAAAGGGTTTAGCCTATTTTAGACAGGTCCTAAGTTTAAGTGAAATTGTTGGTTTTAAGCATTTTATACCAACTTCCTTGAGTTTTCGACAGTTTGATTTATAAGAATAATTTGAATTGTTTCTTTTTTAGTGAATAATCATCTTAACACAATCTTTTTTTGGATTTAAGAAGAAAATTTCTATTTAAGAGAAGTTTTTTTTAACCCTAAGGGGGGATCTAAATGGTAAACACTCTGTTGAGCAAATGAAAATTGACGAATGTTACTCTTATCAAAACTTACCCTTGTTTATTGATTTTTGCGATTAATACTCACTGTCACAAAACCATTTCGATATATAATCATAAAATAAGAATTAGATTAACTTTGTATTTATTTAAAAGGGGTTTTTATCCATATAAAGTATGAAAAAACTTTACAGACACAAACCCATCGCAATCGGAAACTACAAATAAAAATATTTTATCAAAGTAGGTCATGAAAAAAAATGCGGCTAAAAACAGACATGAATCCAACTGATGCGTTCACAAAGGAGTCATGTCGGCTCAACAAACTGTTCGGTGCTGTAGAGTTAAGACCGTTGAGTGCGATTTTTCAATGGAAAGCTTTGTTTGATGATTAAGCTTTTAGATGAACTCAATGTTTTAATTTCAGTTCTGTTTGTAAATAAATGAATAGGTACAGTTGTTTTGGATTTTTTTCATTGGAGACAGTTTTCGTGCATAATCAGTGACCTTCGCTTATGTTTGTTTGGCCTGATAGTGCCCTCATAAATATATTCTTTGTGGTGAAAACGGGTTCAAAATATGGCGTTTTTATGGATAAAATTGGAGGTGTTTTATGGATTAATGAACAACTTGGGATATTAAATAAGGTAAATAAATTCTTGTAAAAACGGTTGCTTAAGGAAATTATAAAGGAACTTATTTCCAATTGCCACAAAACAATCCTTTCTGTTGGCTATAATTTTAAACCACCCCCCAGAGGTGGTCTAAAAAATCATCAACTTTATAACCTCAAACACAGATGATAAAGTTAATAGTGCCAAATTTTTGGCGTATTCAGCATTTGCCATTTTGAAACCTGTCAAAAAAAATTAGTTTTAGGGCATTTTCTCCTAAAATATGGAATATTTTGAGAAAAAAAGCAGTTTTTCTGTGGTATTTTGCAATAACAATACAAAATAATCAATAACTTTGTATCTTTTCTCTATGGGTAAGTGCAATAACAATACAAAATAATCAATAACTTTGTATCTTTTCTCTATGGGTAAGTGTTTTTTGAAAATGGGTTTTAAAATTTAGTACCTCCCACAGGTGTAAATATTTAGACTTGTGGGGGGTACTATTTTAGATCTTAATAAATCCCACTGTAAAATACTCTGTGGAACAGGTTTGGACTATTAATCGGAGGACGTCTTGAAAAAGTGTTTGTACGACTATAGAGTCTAAAATAGTGAGTAAAAAATTGGTGCTAGAAAGCACGGATAGTCGACCATAAAATCAATTATTTTATGTTGCAAGGAAATGAAAATGTCTCGAAAACTGTAGCTTTGAAAGATTTGAACCTTATTAAAAAATTTTTGGGTAATATTTACGAAAACCAAAATCTGAAAATCGCATATCAATAGCTGCTTTACTTCAAAAGTTATGATTTTTTAAAAATATATTTTAATGTTTTTTCAAATAACTCGGAAACTAAAGCTCCCACGCATTTGGACTTTATTACAAAATTTGTAGTCTATATTCATGGAAACTAAAATCTGAAAACCGTATATCGCTATTTGCTTTTGTTCCAAAGTTACAATTATTTTAAATATTTTATCCCCCTTTTCCCCCCTTCAACCACCCACCACTCTACCCAAAAGTTAATCAGTTCATGGTCAGTCGATAGAATTATTGTTTACATAGACAGACAACAGATCGACAGAAAACTTTTTTTTTTCGTCGAATAAGGTGTTTTGGATCCTTAGGAACTAATTTTTGATAAAATTAAGAAAAGTCAAAATTTCACGATTTTAATAGTCCCCCATACCATATTGGTATGGTGGACTAAGAAATTCAAAAAAACAAAAAGAAAACTATAACACAAAAATATTCTAACCCGTTTCAAATTTCCCACCATATCTGGCGTTTTAATTTTTTGACATTATTTGTTCGCACCCTGAAAAAAAGGATCTCTTAGTGTTACGAAATACGAGGTTAATTTAAGAGAATTATGACTTTTGATATGCGCAAAGTCCCCAGTTTCTTCTCACGAGATCTGCATTCCCCTAAACCCATTTGAGATTAAAAGTCCTATGCAAAAAACATAAAATCTTATGCCAAGAGCATATTTGTATCATAGTATAATAAATAGTTTGCTTTTAAGAGCATATTTTCTTGAAAATTGGCCTTAAAAGAAGCACACAATTCTCTTACGAAAACTTTAAAAATAATGACGTCATTACACAGTATGGCAACACGTAAAGGGACCATTGCTCAATTCACATAATAACCTTTTTTTAAATTAACTCTGTGTTTCGGACTTCCATTGTCTATATTTTTTTATTTATACACGACGTTTCGATCAGTACAATCTCTGATCGTCTTCAGGTGCAAACTACAATCAATTCCTAAGGCTACGTACTTATACACTGTGAGAAATCACTCAACCTTGAAGTTTAAGAAGTTGTCTCCGCCCAAAGAGGGGCTTCCAAATATTTGGGATTTCAACACTTGGTTTACTGAAAATACCCTGATTCTGCCCAATAAAGGCAGCTTCAAGGAATTTTCTTATTGGGCAGAATCAGGGTATTTTCAGTAAACCAAGTGTTGAAATCCCAAATATTTGGAAGCCCCTCCTTGGGCGGAGCCAACTTCTTAAACTTCAAGGTTTTTTGATTTCTCACAGTATATAAGTACGTAGCCTTAGGAATTGATTATAGTTTGCACCTGAAGACGATCAGAGATTGTACTGATCGAAACGACGTGTATAAATAAAAAAATATAGACAATGGAAGTCCGAAACACAGAGTTAATTTCCAACACATCATTGTCTCAAACTTTCAAACAACCTTTTTTTATTTGGCCTTCCCTCACTCCTTTTTGGTTGATCATGGCGGTGGGGAGTAAAATAGGAAAAGAAAAAAGAGAGAATCTTATGCGAATTATGCAATTGTCCTTTTATGTGTCGCACTGCCGACATAAGATTCTCTCAAAGTGATTTTTGGAATATTCTATTGCGATTATGACAGGAATGTTACAGACCTATTTTTTTTTAAATATTCTTTAAGAGTTTGTGATAGTTATATTTCTTTGGTAATGTTCCCATGATAGGTCATAATCAAGTTATTTTTATAAATATTACCAAAGAGAATATTCTTGCCAGGATTTTGGTATGTTTGCTGAAAATATTACTATCTTGTTAAGAGAACGCGATTTACATGATTTATAATTGTAATTTAGTTCAATGTCATCTGTTGTAGGTAGATGGCACTCGAATCAATATGTTCCCTATGTAGCAGGTAGTATTATCAGCAAAAAGTCATTAAGGTAATCTTTTGATAATTAATCTCAAGTCGTACATCCACATAACACTTACCATGAATTTTGAGACTATAGGTCTTGCGTTTTAGTGGAAAACTAATGCATATTTGTGGCCATCTGTCTTATTTTGATACACAAAATCATAACCATACAATATTCCATATCTGCTATATGTGGGATATTATCATCATTTTCCGAAAAAAAAAATCTGGAAATATTATAGTCATATTTCTATCACCTGTATGAGCTAAAACTTAAGTTATATTTCCAATGGTAAAATGTAACATTCTGTGCAGAAAAGTCACACCTGTAAGTAAAAAGAAGTGTAGGTAGGTACTGGAAATTAAAAAAAATTCAAAAAAATTAACAGAATATGTTTATGTTAAAACTTTACATAAACGTGAATAAAAATTCACTACATATAATATTGTCAAAAACAGTAAACAGTGTATTTCGCATATAATTTTTTTTTCTAATTATATCAAAGGGTTTACATCACACCATCAAAAGAGCAGTAAGTTAATTTTAGTTAATTTTAACAAAAAATCTAGATTGACTAAACAGTTTATAAACAGTATACAAGTATAAAAACTCTGCTATTACAGAACTTGCTTAAAAATTAAAAGTGGAAATAATTTTTGTTTTTCGAAAACACATCTAAATTTAGAAAAATTAGGTAGCTTTTTTTTTATCTGACAATAATTTTCATTTTAATAGTCTTTCTTTTTTGGCTTTGTTCAACAAAAAGTGCACAGCATAATTCTTAAACTAAAATATCAAAAAAAGTTAACACTAAAAATGGGACTTATTATCTCCCTACATTAAAGTCGGAGAGCTTGTGAACAAAAACTGCAAAAAAGGCTGATTTCTTAGTTTATGGGGGTGAGTCATACATCATCAAGCGCACCTCGAGTCAGCCAGTTCATCTAACAGCTGGCGGTTGGAAAGGGGATGGGTTCATAAAAAACTAAAAATAAAACAAAGTCGGATGCTATACTGTTACCAATGTTTTTAATTGAGTAAGATCAAAATGTTTTTGAAAAATGCTTCACAATAGTTCACTTGTCACGGACCTATTTTTTTAAGGTTAGGTGAGCGTTTAAAAGAAAGGCATGTTCTCTGTTTTATACAGACCGCTTCAAGCTACTGCGAACATAGGGGGAATCAAGTCCAATTTACTCTCCGTGCCGTACGACCGAGGTGGATTCGAAGCACGCTGCAGTGTTATCTTTTGGAAATTCATTTTGTTTTATTTCTGCCTTGCTCGAGAAACAGATGGGTAAGTTCTTAATTGAAATAATACATTTTTAAAACCAAAAATGGATGTCTACGAAGTTGCCGAAAAAGTGCAGATGGTCAAATGGTCAAATCGTCATAACCCAACACACATTCGATATTGGTCGAGGGAAAATTTGCATTTGTATTTTGACGTAAGAACACACATGTTTGGGGGGGGGTATTATAGGGGAACACGTAATTGGGCCATTTTTTATTAACGGCAATTGCAATTTGAATGGTCCTAGATACTTGGATCTACTGCAGCAGCACATTATTCCAACTGCTAGGCAGTTGTTAGGTGTAAGATTTGGTGAAACATGGTTTCAACAAGATGGTTGTTCCGCTCACAATGTTGGCCTTGTTAGGTAATATCTTGATAATGTATTTCCTAATCGGGAAACTATTTTATGGCCAGCTCGATCTCCCGATCTTGCTCCTAATGACTTCTATCTGTTTTTGAAGAAGCTTTTCAAATTATCACCCCTAACATGCTTGGAAACGTTGGAAGGGGTTTTTATAGTAGGCTCGGATATTGTCTAGTCGAGCAAGGAGGACTTTTCGAACATTTGCTTTAATTTTTTTTTGACTGGGATAATCTTTTTGGTTTTTAGAATGTATTATTTTATTTTGTTTCTCCTTATTATTTTCATTGTAATACGTCGTCACTGATAAATCTGAGCAGTTGACAATAAAACGCTCTTATTTATCAGTGACAAAAAATAAGAAAATTACGTTATAAAAATTTGCGTATTTATTGACCAAATTCCGGTTTCATTGACTACGCTCCACACAGCACCGTGGTTAGAGGCGTACTAAATACCAAAGGAAAGTCATGCAAGTGGTGATCGCAGGCCTGAGTATTGGTTGCTTCACTGATAGGCGTGCGGTGTCTCTGCATGTACATGGCAAATTAGACTTCTTCCGCCCTATGTTCGCAGTAGCTTGAAGCGGTCTGTATAATGTCCTCTAGTTTACGCAAGTTTTAATTGCTAGTTCAAAATGGATAAAGCATACTTTTTATATGCCTGTCTCTATTTTGAAAGAATAAAAAGAGACGACGTATAACAATTAGGCATTATCCATTAGCGCATTAAAATTTCGGTAAACGGGGCATAAATTTCTATTCTCTACACTAGAAAGTGCTAATAAACATAAAGAATTTTTCATAAAAAACCAAAAAATAATATAGTCCATTCCTAACCTATAGCTAGGTACCCTGTTGTAAATTTAACGAATATTGCTCTCAAGCTCCTAAAAGACAACAGAAGCTCTAATCTCAAGTCCACACAGCATGTTGTACAAGCGGCAGGGCCGACCATCCATTTTGAATGTCCTTTACTAAAGCTAATGGTCAAACAGGATATAAAAAATAAATTATTTAGCTACACAATCAAAAATTTGTAAAATTTACTACACATAAGAGTTCAGACATGATTGCTGTTCCTTGCAAAAGACCGGAATACTATATTACATAACGAGAGAAGAAAGTGACATATTTCATGCGAGCGTGAGTGTTGTGAACGAGGCACTAGCAGAGTGAAACAACCCGCGAGTGTAAGAAAGTTACTTTCTATCGAATTCTGTACGCTATTTTTCCTACGACCACTTTAGGATTTAATCCGTATTTTTTATTATTATTACATTTTTTTTTCATTTTCATCTCAAGAGAAGAAAGTATTTTCTTTTCTTCTGTCATTCATTTTCGTCACTAGAGAAATATAAAACTTTCTGAGGAGTGCAGATTTGGTTACTTTCGTGTGTGGTCGTAGGAAAACATATGTTTTAAACTCTAAATGGAAGAAATCAGGAAGGGGTACCCTGCATGTTTTCTAGCAATATCGTTTTTAAATTACTCAAAAAATACTACATGCTTACCTCTAAATTTCATACACATGTAGCAGTTCTTCCAACCACGGTATTTTTCTCACATTACCTATTTTTACAACCAACAGCACAGACCACACGTTTGATCTTATCATGGCCGGCATCTGAGTGACTATCGATTGACGGCTGGCAGGGTAGCCGCCGATCGGGTGTGCTCGGTAACTTGCTGAACGGATTGAAATACTTGTCTCTTTAAATAATTTAAATTTAAATTTCTCAAGCGGAGTTTTTTTTTCAGTGCAAAAAAGTAATAAAAGTAATTTTAAAAATATCGTCAAAATAACAAACTTTCAAAGATTAAAATGTAGCCACAATGAACGTCACCGAATAAAAAGGCGCATCGCCATGGAAATCACCATTGTTATTTTATTCGCCAGCCGCCTTGATTTGTAGTGTAAAAATGGTGTGTTGCGAGAAGTGCTCTTCTTTCGAAATTTTTGAAAGTATTTTCCTGTTTTTCTTGGATTTTTTTATAAAGGTATAAAAAAAAATAGTGTTAACAACTCGCGGCTAAACTGTACTTTTTTTTTACTCGCGTTTCTAAATACCTCGCTGCGCTCGTTATTTAAACCAACGCTTGTAAAAAAAGCACTATTTTAGCCACTAGTTGTTGGTTTATAAAAGTTTAAAATATTTTTTGTTTTTTAATACGACCATTCCTCATAAAGGTTTAGAAGATTCTATAAGATCCATCTGAAACATTCTAAAATAAAAAAAAATGACGGCACAACCTTAGCAGTGGTAGTAGTAGTAGAAGTAATATATTATAGGTTAATACAGGCAAACTACACTAAAATCTAACCTAAACTATAAACTACGACGCCCTATAACCACTATATACAGGGTTCCTAATCAAATCCTTAGGGGGCCAAGCAGTACACGTAGTAAATCCATTCCAGGTTGTTGTTTTCTAATGTTTTCTATTTTCATACCTTTAGGACTGGAATAAAAATTGTTTTTGCTCGACTTTAATACCAAACTGATGAAAGATATCGTAAAAAAATATTTTTCGGCTTTTCATTTTGTAACCATTGTCCTTACGCACTGTTTACAGGCTGGGGACTGAGATACATGCAAATGCCTAACCTAAAGCGTTAATACACGGCCGGAGAAATCGACTGAGATATTTCCGTAGAAACTTTATCAAGCAAATAGGACGGGTTGACGCCTTCGAACGTCCAACCCGGGTTTTGCACTTTGATTCGAAATCAAAAAGGAGGAGCAGTCAGATGTGGGGCCGTGCACAAATTACGTAACGGTGATTTTACCAATTTTTGACCCCCTCCCTATGTAATGTTTTGTAACGGTTTGGCACGCCACTCCCCTAATATTACGTAACGATTTCAAGACCACTACCCCCCCCCCCCCCAAAAAAAACTTTTAACTTATTTTCATTCCAAATTTTCTTAGTTTCACACAAATGCAAACGCTGTCGAAAACCCCCCGCCCCCTACGTAACGTTTTGTAACCCCCCTCCCCCCTATGACCATTACGTAATTTGTGCACGGCCCTTGTAGTCCCAGTGGAGGAGGGCGAGAAAATTGATATTTTTTTCTTAAAAATTATACTCTTTAGACCTATTTCTTTGCGTTCCCGAAATTACGTAATTTTTGAAAAAAAATTGTAAGCGGCGCCATTTTTATTTCGTGCTTTGTTTTTCTAACATTTTTGCGTTCGGCTAATTTAATTGAAAAATGTTTGCCTGCGGCGCCCTTTATCTTCTCACTCGAAACCAAGATCCCCCGTTTTAGGAAAACTGATCCCTTCTCTTTTTCTAAATTTTTTCGAAGAAACGGTATGACGAAAATTTCGAGAAAGTTGAAGAAAAAAATACAAAAAAGTGGCAGAGCTCAAGTTTTTCGTAAAAAAAAACGTTTTTTGTAAAGAAACAGAGCAAAATAAATATTTTTACCCCTTTTTGGGTGTTACAAATATTGGCAGCCCCTTATTTTTCGCTTTTACCCTCCCGCTAGTTTTGAAGAATTGGTTCGCTACATGTTTCGAGATCATGTCATAAAACACCTCGAAAATATCAAATGTAGTGTAGGCCCAGCTTTATTTAAAATCAATAATATCGCGAGCCAAAAGCTCTGCAGGAAAAATAGCGCCGTTTATTGATTTCTTTGGCTGCTAGTGCTAGCTGCATGGTTTGGCCGTTTCCGGATAGATGTCACTAGTAGAACAGAATGGAAAGAAATTTAACTAAAAGCGAAGATATTTCTTTCTAATGTTAACAACCTCACGAGTTTATCGCTCAGTATCGTAAATAATGGACCCTGCCGCCTCCTTTAAGCAAGAAAAAGCTGTGGTTTGGACCTGCAAACATCTAATTTTTAATTAGATTAGATGTTCAAATCTCATGATGTGGCCGCCATCTAGCGGAATTTGCAGACATCTTGTCAACGGTTATTATTGCAACTATGATTTATGCTTACAATGAAAGAGTGGCGACAATTTTTTCTCATAAAAGCAGTCTGGCACCATTGCTCAATATACCTGTTTCTTTTGTGCGCGCAGAACTTTCTATGCCATTTCTGTTTGATTTATTGAAATCCTATCTCTAAGGAAAATCTTAGGAACCCTGTATAATAACGCACCTTGGGCTCGCACAACCTTTACATGTCAAATAGAAAATTGTTCTCGTATAAGTACTTATTTTTCGCCAGACCCTGTGGGAGAGATGTTACTTTAATAAGTTTATATAAAGCATTATTTATAGAAGACTATAAGATTTCATAAGCCTAAGTAATATTTTTTTGTAAAAGTATTTACGACAGATAATGTTATTATAGAGTTTTAGCGAAACTTAACGATTTAATATCTGATTCAAAGGGCATATAGGTTAGGGTAAGTAATATCTTTTTACTTTGATAAGTTTCTATGAGATTTCATAAAACAAGTGGAAGTATTACTCTGATAAGTTACTATGAGATTACTATGAAATAGAAGTATTTACTACAGATAATATGGCTAGTATAGCTTTCTTTATTAGATTTTATAAGTTTTCAGGTAATAAAGAAAAACAAAGTTTTACGTAATAATGTCTGTTTCAAAGGCCATTGCTAAAATAAAAAAAATGAAGGTACAACCCTAGCAGTGGTAGTAGTAGTAATAGTAGTAGAAGTAATTATATAGGTTTATACAGGAAAACTACACTAAAATCTAACCTAAACTATAAACTACGACGACCTAACCACTATATATAATAACACACCTTGGGCTCGCACAAGCTTTACATATCAAATAAAAAATTGTTCTCGTATAAGTACTTATTTGTCGCCAGACGCTGTGGGAGAGATGTCATTTTAATAATTTTCTATGAGATTTTATAAAGCATTGTTTATAGAAGCCTACAAGATTTCATCAGATAATGTGATTACAGAGTTTTTTTAAGATTTATTTTAATATCTGATTCAAATTCAATATAGGTTGGGGCAAGTAATATCTTTTTTCTTTGATAAGTTTCTATGAGATTTCATAATACAAGCATTGTTTATAAAATTTTATAAAATTATGAGTTTTTTTTGTAAAAGTATTTACTACAGAAAATATGGCTAAGTATAGCTCTCTTGATTAGATTTTATAAGTTTTCAGGTAATAAAGAAAAACAAATTTTTACGTAATAATGTCCGTTTTAAAGGCCATTGCTTAGAGCAAGTAAGATTACGAAAGAATAGTAAATTGTTTATATTCAAAACCATAGTATATATTATTATTTAAAGTTTTTACCAACCCTTAGCCAAGCCTTTAAAAATTTATGAGTCTGGCTGATTATAAAATTTTCCCAAAGTCCAATATGCTTATACAAACCGTTATACACTATGAAAAGTGTATAATCATAAAAATCGCCAAAGTTTAATGAATCCGTTTGATTATAAAAACTCTTAGAAAACGTTGCTTTTATAAACCTGTGAAATGTTTGAAAATAAAACGTTTGTTGTATACATTTTATGCATATTTATAAGTCAGGATATAATTATAGGATCAGGAAAAAAAACAGATATATAAAAGAACATGAAATCTTACAAAAATCAAAGACGAAAAGTCACAAATTATTACAAGCTTCAATAAACCTAAAATTTTACCTAACAAAAGCTTATAAACCGTAAAAAACTGATAAAATACAGGTTTGTTTTTATGAGATTTAATGCGGCTTTTTGTCAAAAATATAACTATGTTGGGAATTTGGAACCTTTGGTTTCACTATAACAAAGTTATGATTCTTTTCCACAAACCAAACCTACACTTTTTTGCACTCGACGCGCGTTTCGCTAACAACGATAGCATCATCAGGAGACGATAAATAATAAACTAATTTAATCTACACTCTATCTTATATACTATCTTTTAGTGGGCGGAGGTAACACTAATAATTTGTGATTGGTCACGCTTTATAATCCTATCTCCCCTCAACTAAAGAATAAAGTGTACTAAACGGAATGGGGCCTCTATCTTTATTTAAACTATTTCTGGATTTAATGATTTCCATACTTTCAAATGCATTCAAAAGTCTTTTGTTTGGTACACTTTTTAGAAGTTTTAGGTTATCTAATGTGAATCTATGATTGTTTTCAAAAGCATGTTCAGCCACACTTGACCTTTCTGTTCTTCCGTATTTTAAGTGTGCTAAGTGTTCTTTGAATTGTGTTTGAGTAGAGCGTCTCGTTTGGCCAACATATTTTTTGTCACAATCCATGCAACTAATTTCGTAAATTCCACTTTTTTCTAGAACTGTAAATGTATTCTTGGGATTTCCTACTAAACTTCTTATTATGTGTCCGGATTGATATACTAATTTAAGATCGGTGTTATTAAATACTTTTTGTAATCCTTTCGTATAATTAGGATTATAAGGAATTGATACAAATTTAGAGTCGGAGGTATCTTTTTGTCTGAAAAAAGTGGAATTCCGAAAGGTCTTTTGAAAAGAATGTCTAGTTATCAGCTTATTTATTAAGCCTTCGTCGTAATCCTATTATTTTCTGCTTCAAATCTTTCTTTGTTTAAGGGGAAATTTAATAATCTATGTTAAAAAGTGCAAACTTGGAAGCTTATGTTGCAAGCAATGAAAAGAGTCATTTGGAATATACCTGTTGGTGGCCGTTCCTTTTCTATATAGATCAAATTCTAATTTATTTTTTTATTTCTTATAACTAAAGTATCTAGAAGTGGCAGTGTACCGTTGTTTTCTTTTTCATAAGTAAATTTAATTCTGGGAAATTTGTTATTTATTTTTTCTGTGAAATTTTCAACACTAGTTACTTTAGTGTTGAATACTGCAAACACTTCATCTATATACCTGAACCATACTCTGGGGAAATACTTAAATTTTTTACTTATATCTGATTCAAATTTGCTCATAAAGAGGTTTGCAATAAAAGGTGATAAACTATTATCCATAGTGGTTTCTTCTAATTGTTGGTAGTAGTTATTTTTATATTGAAAGTAATTTTGATTCATTCAGAGTTTTGTTAAAGATAGGTATTCTAAAGTCTGTTTGTCATCTAGAGTTTTTTCTTAGTAGTTCCTCCAGGTATTGGGGATCGGCACACTAAAATATAAATTCAAGGGAATTTTGAACAGAAAAACCTTTTTCCTTTATAGGTAAATTTTCAAACTCGTTTGCTAGCCATTTTGAAATATTTTAAGTAGGTGATTCTACAGCAGAAACTATAAGTCTAACCGATTTTCCAGGCTTGTGGATTTTCGGAAGACAATACAGTTTCGGCATACTACCCTTTCGAAATAATCTTTTTATCTAATATAACAACTTTATTACCCTTGTCAGCCTTTAGATAGAAAACATCTAGAAAAAACTGGAATTTACGAAATTAGTTGCATGGATTGTGACAAAAAATATGATTCAAAGAACGCTTAGCACACTTAAAATACGGAAGAACAGAAAAGTCAAGTGTGGCCGAGCATGCTTTTGAAAAAAATCATAGATTCACATTAGATAACCTAAAACTTCTAAAAAGTGTACCAAACAAAAGACTTTTGGATGCATATGAAAGTATGGAAATCATTAAATCCAGAAATAGTTTAAATAAAGATAAAGGCCCCATTCCGTTTAGTACACTTTATTCTTTAGTTGAGGGGAGATAGGATTATAAAGCGTGACCAATCACAAATTATTAGTCTTACCTCCGCCCACTAAAAGATTGCATATAAGATAGAGTGTAGTTTAATTTAGTTTATTGTTTATCATCTCCTGATGATGCTAACGGTGTTAGCGAAACGCCCGTCGAGTGCAAAAAAGTTTAGTTTTGGTTTGTGGAAAACAATCATAACTTGGCTAAGGTAAATATAAAAGATAAAAACTTCCATTACGACAAATTTGAAGTTTACGGCACGACTTAAAATATCTGTTATTGATGAAATTCCTGCTTATTTGCTTCCATTATATTTCTACCGAAAAACTCGATTATACTCTTCAGCTGTTGGCGGTTTATGGCCATAAAGAACGTTTACTCTGAAACAATATTTTTAAAACTGACACTTGGTTTTTTAAAAACGTGTATATTTATTAGGCGAGCAAACAAAAATACGCTCATTTCATGACAAAATTTTGCGCTCAATAACAACATAATAACGATCGTAAATTGTAAAGACTGTAGCATCCTATTAAGGGCTGTCCATGCTAATTTGTGGGGAAAAAATTGTCATAGGTAATATCCCGAGTGCATAGCAAATAGCCGATAATTTTTTCCGAAGGCAATAATTTACTTGTTTAGAAGGCTGTGATGCACAGTTTATCGTAAGTAATTCCTTTTTTCTACATAACAGATGACTAATCTACACTGAAAAAAATGATATCTCAAGGAAACGTTACGTTGACGCAAGAGAATCGGGCTCTTAAAAAGGGACAACCTCCCTGAGTTCTCGACTTAAGAGAATGATTCTCTTGACTGTTGAGACTTAGGAGAAGAAAGCAGTATCTTGTTTCAAGAGCACTAGTTAAAGTCGCAAGTTACCCGTTTTCCTTTGATCAAGATATGATTTCTTGGGTAGAGAAACCAGTTTCTTGGGAATAAAGAAACCAGTATCTCATATAAATAAACCAGTTTCTTTGGTGAAGAAATCAGTTTCCTGGAGAAAGGAATTTGATGCTCTTGGGTTAAAAGCATATTTTGATAAAAACAATAGGAATGCTTTGCCTCCTCCACATTTTTGGATGCGTCATGTGAACTGACTCTACATTAGGTAAACGGTGCCGTTTTCAGTGGGCCTTGGTGCCAATATTTTTTTTTCCATCCATCTTTGCGGTTGGAATCGGAAGCACGGAAGTAAAAATAAAAGTAGAATGATAATATCCTATAAATAAAATGACCGCTACATGCACTTGACATTTGTGAGCCTAAATCAGTTGATATTGACAAAATTCCTCTTACTCTGAGGCTAATTATAAAAAAGGTTTCCTTTAGCACTAATGAAAGGCAGAAAACTAATAATTCCGGTTGTATAATTGTATAACAGCACTGAACAAATCAAAACACTGTATTTTTAGCAAAAACACGCAAAAAAACGAAGTTACACTTTATTTTGACTAAAACAAGAACGGAGTAACATCCCTGTAGCTTTGGTTTTCATTTAAACAAGTGTGTGGCTAATAAAAAAGCAGGCAAATATATATCATGTTTACAGAGGGACTTGAAACCCATCTAAAAATTATATAACTTTACTTTTTCTTTCAACAAAAATTTAAAAAAAAACAAAATTTTTATATATTACGAAAAATAATAATAAAAAATACTGTTTACTGATTGTGGAAAAGACACATAAAAAAATAATGTCAAGTCGATTCGATTGATGTGACTACGTTCTTTTAGTCTCATAACTGTCACCTACATAAGGAGGTCATTTTTGTGAAATTTCTCAGGGGGTATTATCATTCCACCTTTTCTTTACTTCCGTGATAACTCACTCTTTTCCATGGGCGCCATCTAGCGGCCCTACTATGTCTTGAAGATATTTTCCTTTTTTTTAGCATGTTGCTACATAGTGGTAAAAGTCACAAAACAAGATTGTTTTTAAAAAATCTCTAAAATATTAACAATATAATAATATAATATAAAAGTTGATAATTGTTTAAGCTGTAAAACCAATATTTACAGATTTTTTTTAAATTGAAACCTTAATATCTCCGCTTTATTATTTTGTGGTTGTACACAGTGGAGTGAGCGTTTATAAAGTTCCACCTGGGAAAACTTTTTTATTATTCGTACAAAAAGATAAACAATTAAGTGAATTAGTCCTAAAATTATGTAGATTTCTATTACAGTTTCACTTTTTTTAAATCACCCGTTACATTCAAGATGGTCATGAGTTCCTTTTTTTAATAGAACACCCTGTATATCTTTCTAAATTTCGATAGATCTGTTTTTTCTAATTCCAAAAATATACCATATGTTACCATCATTGGGCCCATTCACAAAAACGTTGTCATAAGAGTAATGTGTTGAACAAAGAACCACCTAAACTATTTTTCCTTGGCTAACACATTACCCTTATGGCAAATTATACTGTTCTACAAAAAAAACTTTTTTCTTTTTTTCTAACTATCTGGTACTTGACTATTAATAATTTTTGCCTCCTAAACTGAGATCTACTTTCAAAATTTCTCTGTCAGCACCGTTTTTAAGAAATTTGATTTTTTTGTTTAATCCATTAATTATTTATCAAAATACGGCAGTGGCATGAAGGAAATTTGAAGGAAGGTCCAACTATACGTGGGTTAATTGATGCCAGGTATTATATATTATGTTAATTTATTTAAAAAAATAAAAAAAAAATATTTGGGTCCCCTACAACTTCCCCCCTTAGATCCCCCGCCGTGGGAATAATACACATTTTACGTATGTTTTTAACTGCTGTATATTTTACATGAAAAGTAAAGAGTTTTTACAAAAAATATTTTTTTTAATACTAGAATATATACAAATATCGAACAACATCATTTCACAAAAAAATATTTTTTCCTTTGTATTTACCGTCGCAATCTCTTTTAAGATTCTAACAGTAGTCTACAAGCATTGACGATTGCCATTTTCCCTATCTCTTGACGGAAGCGCTCTCCATGCTCATCTGATACTTCGCTGCAATCATCTGGAAAGTAGTCTAAATGGGAATGCATAATATGAACTTTCAAAGACATATTACATCCCATATCTTTATATGTATTTAACATTTTCTTAACTACATCTTTACAGTCTTCAGAACGATGTCTTCCCAAAAACTGATTACATACTTTCTTGAACGCAATCCATGAACGCTTTTCTTGTAGACAAAAGTGTGTCGAAATTATGGTCTTTCATCAGATACCTTCTTTATGTTGAAACTATGTATCCTTTTTTGACTACAATCATATTAGTAATTGTGCGTAAAATAGTTATTAATTTCATTTCAATAACCAGAAAGTGATTCACATGAACAAATTTCAAAATTTAGTTAACGAAAAACTGGAAGAAGAACTTAATTTTAATATCAATAATAATTTAATAGAACCAACTGTTGTTAATATATCAAACAAAATTTTAATTCTATCAAAAGTTTAAATTTTTCCCTTCCTCCAAAAAATTTTAATAGATTGGATTTTGTCACAGGTATTAAGCAAGCCACACGAACCTTACCTCAAGAGATTGTAAACGAATTTAGAATTCGATCTAAACTTATTTTACAAAAACCTTTAAAAATCAAATCTAATATTACTAGAGAGGAAAAAAACGCTTTAATTTCTCTAAAAAATGACAACTCAATTAAAATTTTACCAGCAGATAAAGGCAATGCCACTGTAATTATTGATAAAAACAATTATAATGAAAAAATTGAAGCATTATTAAATGAAGGATCATATTCAAAATTAAACAAAGACCCAACAAAAACAATTGAAAGAAAAATTTATTCAACTTTATATAAACATAAAAGATTTTTTAACGATCTAGAACGTTCAGAGCTAACCCCACATTATAGTAAACCTCCCCATTTTTACGGCTTGCCCAAAATTCATAAACCAAATATTCCTTTTAGACCAATAGTTAGTAGCATTAATTCTCCATGTCATAAACTCGCAAAATATTTACTTAAAATTTTAAATCCCTTAGCAGGAAATACAAATTCATTTATAAAAAATTCTCAACACTTTTTAGAAAAATTATCCGAGGTCAATTTTAATAACAATCACTTGATGGTGAGTTTTGATGTGGTGAGTCTTTTCACAAATGTACCTGTAAATAAAAGCCTTTCTATAGTAAGACATCGATTAGAAAATAATCAAAATTTAGGCGAAAGAACTACACTGAGCGTCAATGCTATTCTGGAACTTCTCACGTTATGCATGCAAAAACCACATATTTTCAGTGGAAAAGTGATTTTTTTCAACAGGATGGCAATGGGCTCTCCACTTTCCCCTCTAATGAGTAATATTTTTATGGAAGATTTTGAAAATAAAATTTTAGAGGAATTTAGTTTTAAACCGGTCATTTGGTTTCGCTAAATAGATGATATTTTTAGTATTTGGCCACACGATTTAAATAAACTTAATGATTTTCTTAATTTTATAAACGGTAAAGAACCAACAATAAAATTTACTTTAGAAGTAGAAAACGATAACAAAATTTCATTTTTAGATGTTTTAATAAACAAACAAAATACATTACAAACCTCAGTTTATAGAAAACCAACACATACAAATAGATATCTAAATTTTAACTCAAATCATTGCTCATCGGTTAAAAAAGCAGTAATAAAAAGTCTATACGATAGAGCTAAAATTATTTGTTCGGACAATAACACATTTTTACAAGAAAAACAAATAGTAAAAGAGGTCTTAATTAAAAATTCGTATCCAAATAACTTCATCAAAAATTCTTTTAGACAAATCGAATTTCCAAGACAACGCGAACGTAGACATAATAATGTACAATCAACAAATTTAATAATTCCTTTTATACCAGGTATTTCGGAAAAAATTAAACGAATCGCTAATAATTATAATATTAGAACAATTTTTAAAAAATCAAATACTCTTAGATCAATTCTAATCAAAACAAAACCATTAAATACTGAGCAAAACTCAAAAAATATCGTTTATAAAATTCCTTGCGAGTGTGGTAAATTTTATATTGGAGAAACTTCAAGGCCTCTTGATGTTAGAATAAATGACCATAAGGGGTACCTCAGAAGGGGAGACTGGGAGAGGTCTAAAATTTGCCAACATTCTTTTGAAAATGATCATAGAGTAATGTGGGGAGAAACAAGTATATAAAAAAAGAACCAGACAAAATTAAACGAAAAATCAAAGAAGCAGCTTGCATCTATCTTAATGAAGATGAATGCATAGCTAGCATATCAGTTGATATAAATACAGTCTGGCTTCCAATTTTAAAACAAGATTTTCAAAAAGGTTTTTTTACAATAAATTAAACAAATAGCATTGATGTTCTTTGGGATTCTAATGTATTTTTCTTAAAGTTAGTGAAAAGATAATTTTTATAATTGATATTTTAAAATAAAATTTTGTATTTTTATAATGTAATCTAAAATCGAAAACACTCAAACAAATATAATTTTGATTTTAAATTTTACTAAATTCACCTAATACCTTGTTGGCTACTATCGACGCACCAAACTGTCAAGTTAATATTTGAAATATATATCAGTCAAAGTCAGTCAGTTATATGACAACAGACAGATATTTTGAAAAAGAATAGAAAAAAGTTTTTGAAAAGGATAAAATTCCTTGATAACGGCAGTAGAATTTCTGCCGAAACGTCAGAGAAGTACTTAGATTCTAGTTAGGATTTGCGTGTGTGTAGGCAAAATTTTTTTATCTTATTTAAAAACCACTGACAAACGAACAAATTTGACATCTTGAGGGACCACAAGCGATTCATTCATCACATTTTCCTCTCCAACGGTTAATTTAAATTAAATGTTCTTTTGGAGCACGACTATCCCACTCACATAAAAAACAACAGTACTTCGTGTATCCTCCTTGCATGCCAAGTATCATGGCGATTATTTTGAAGTTTCCACAAGTTCTCCATTTGTGATCTTGATATATAATTTTTGTTAATACATGTTGAAGCACACAACTCTCTGTCTCTCTTGGCTGTAAAAGATTCCATTCTTGCAAACGTGAACCCAGAAGGTCTGTCTTACTCTTACTTAGACCTAAATCTCTGACTAAGTCATTCAATTCACACTGAGACAAGAGATGCGATACTACGTATACAGGAGGCCCATATGTTGGGTCTGATGCAGACAAGGGCTCTTTATCATTTGAGTGAGTTTCCGCCTCAGAAGATTTTTCTGCTTCTGTTTCTGACATATTCTCAATTACACTACTGATTTTATCTTCATCACGAGGAACTGGTGGTATAGGAATTTCTGCGCTATGAGGTACTGGTCGTATAGCAGAAGGTACCTTTATGGGGTGTCCTATGTTTTGTTTAGACTTCCTGCTAGTAAAGCCCCATACATTCGTTAGAAAAAAGTAGCAATCTCTAACATGATCCTTGGGCTCGCGCCATACCATTGGAACACCAAAGGCTATCGAAACAGGTTTTCCAGTCCACCACTGTATCAACTTCACATAACAGTTCGGACAACAAAAATGTGGCGCCCATTTTTTATCTTGATCACCTATCGGACAACCAAAATACAGTTTGTAGGCTTTATGTACAACTGGAAACATTTGTTTTCTGTGTCTTTCGAAAGTATATTCACCACAAATATAGCAGAAACTGTTTGGGTTATTACGGCACTTATAAATGTGATGATATTTTTTCGGAAACTTAACATACTTCACAACTTTCTATAAGAACGAATTAGATTAAATTAACACTACCGATATTGTTGTATTAAGTTTTATTAACTGCCATGCCGCACTGGGTTAGAAGTACCACCTCCTCAAAAGTCATGCTATTATTGGCAGATCCCTCCCCTTTGTCTCTCCTATTGTGTTTTGAGGATTATAATAATCCCGAAAATATAGTTTTAGGTATATTTTTGCCCTCGGTTACTAATTTGGTGGAAATTACCAAGTAGATATTATCCTACATAATTGCATCTAAATTAGGGTAATTTTTACCTGAATTTTAAAAAGATAAAGATAACCTAAAACTTCTAAAAAGTGTACCAAACAAAAGACTTTTGAATGCATATGAAAGTATGGAAATCACTAAATCCAGAAATAGTTTAAATAAAGATAGAGGACCCATCCCGTTTAGTACACTTTATTATTATTTATTATTTATTGGTTGAGGGGAGATAGGATTAAAAATCGTGATTAATCACAAATTATTAGTCTTATCTCCGCCCACTAAAGGATTGTATCTAAGATAGAGCGTAGATTAATTTAGTTCATTGTTTATCGTCTCCTGATGATGCTAACGTTGTTAGCGAAACGCGCGTCGAGTGCAAAAAAGTGTAGTTTTGGTTTGTGGAAAACAATAATAATTTTGTTTTAGTGCAACCAAAGGTTCCAAATTCCCAACATAGTTGAGATGGCTTCACGGTCAACGGAACTAAATCTCTATCGTAAGTTTAGTACTAAGATTAGGCTAGTTGGTGCAGATATTTGGTTTCTAAAATCTTGCAAAAAATTCAAAGTTTTTCCAAACTTTGTTCAAGTAAAGTTGCCTAAATCTACAGTTTCTTCAAAAGTAGCCCTGTTTGCAAAACAGAAATGGTTAGATTTAGAAATCAAAAATTTGTACGCAAAACGAGGTATGTTTGAGCTTGAAGCATACCGACTGTTTAAAAAGTTGACATTTAGACTTAGTGATAAGAACTTTGAAGAATGGTGCGATTTCCAAAGACATATGTTTGTAGTAATTGAGAAAAAATTTACGAAGAAGATGTCTTCACTTAATAAAAAGCTATAAAAGTTAAAACGTTCTGAAACAAAACCAAAAAAGTCGAAGGAAATCGCAAACATTGTAGAAAACCTATCCTCTCAAACTTTTAATAACAAAGAAATATCACTTTTAAACAAAGGTCTTAATTTTGCTCTGCCCCCACAAAAAGATAATTTAAGTGATATTATTGCAAATATCGAAAGTTCAATCTCTAATCTTTCAGAAGGCACAAAGGGCTATGTGCGAGATGCTTGCCGATATCAGGTCTCTCAAAACATCATTCAAAACAATAAAAATAGTACATACACAATAAAACAATTAAAAGTTTGAGAGAAAAAGATGTTTTGTATCTAAAGGCTGACAAGGGTAATAAAGTTGTTATATTAGATAAAACAGATTATTTTGAAAGGGTAGATAACCTAATAAAAATGGACCCTACAAACAAGTCCCAAAGAACCCCTTATCAAAAATGATTAACGAAGTAAAAAAACACAATTAAAAAATGAAACAATATTATTACTGACACTATTAAATATAAACTACAAGTAAGCAATCCCACTATTCCGAAACTGTATTGTCTTCCGAAAATCCACAAGCCTGGAAAATCGGTTAGACCTATAGTTTCTGCTGTAGGATCACCTACTTACAACATTTCGAAATGGCTAGCAAACGAGTTTGAAAATTTACCTATAAAGGAAAAAGGTTTTTCTGTTCAAAATTCCCTTCAATTTATCAACAAAGTTAAAGATATTTCACTCCAAGAAGGTGAAATTTTAATTTCGTTTAATGTTAGTTCGTTGTTCCCTAGTATGCCGATCCCCAATACCTTACAATACCTGGGGTGCATTCAGAATGAAGAGTCGGGGTGAAGTCCGGCGCAGAGCGTTACCTGATAGAGAGTGCACTCCGAGTGTGCCTGACGATTCGTTCAATATGAACGAACAAAACGCATTAACATAACCTCACGCTTAAGATTTTAATTTTTTTTGTAATTATGGAAGAAGTAATAGTAAATGCGTTTATAAATGAAGAACTACTCGTTGAGGATGATTCACCTTCACCACTTTTTCACTCACTTCACCACTCTTGATTGTTCCATCTAGAACAAAATTGCCTTCCTCGTCCAAAACCAAATTATGGAAATGTGTACTGATTCCATTGCCAAACACTAGACTTCAAATTTAAAAAACACAAATACAAAAAATATTGTCTCTGAAATAATGTTAGGAATGTTTGTGCATTTGATCTGCGCATGCGGAACAAATTTTATCAACCTATTTCGTGGGGTGCGAAAGTGCGCGTTTGGGTAGCGTCCGGTAAAAATCTACTGACAATCTGAACAGCCAGGTAAATTTTAACCAGAGCAATCTGAACGGCCAGGGCGCGCCCGGGCGTCACCCTACGTTCAATCTGAACGCACTCCTGGAGGAACTACTTAGAAAAAACAATCTAGAAGATAAACTTTAACAAAACTCTCCATGAATCAAAATTACTTTCAATATAAAAATAACTAATACCAACAATTAGAAGGAACCACAATGGGTAATAGTTTATCTCCTTTTATTGCAAACCTATTTATGAGCAAATTTGAATCAGATATAAGTAAAGAATTTGAGTATTTCCCCAGAGTATGGTTCAGGTATTTAGACGATGTGTTTGCAGTATTCAATACTAAAGTAACTAATGTTGAAAATTTTATTGAAAAAATAAATAAGAAATTTCCCACGATTGTATTTACTTACGAAACAGAGAACAACGGTACACTGCCATTTCTAGACACTTTAGTTATAAGAAATAAAAATAAATTGTACTTTGACCTGTACAGAAAAGGAACGGCCACCAACAGGTATATTCCAAATGACTCTTTTCATTGCTTACAACATAAGCTTGCAAGTTTGCACTTTCTAACATATAGATTAGTAAATTTCCCCTTAAACAAAGAAAGATTTGAAGCAGAAAAGAATAGGATTAGGAATATAGCTGGCGTAAACGGTTACGACGAAGGCTTAATAAATAAGCTGATAAATAGACATTCTTTTCAAAAGACCTTTCGGAATTCCACTTTTTTCAGACAAAAAGATACCTGCGACTCAAAATTTGTATCAATTTCTTATAATCCTAATTATACGAAACGATTATAAAAAGTATTTAATAACACCGGTCTTAAATTAGTATATCAATCCGGTAACACAATAAGAAGCTTACTAGGAAATTCCAAGGATAAAACTACAGTTCTAGAAAAAAGTGGAATTTACGAAATTAGTTGCATGGATTGTGACAAAAAATATGTTGGCCAAACGAGACGCTCTATTCAAACACGTTATAAAGAACACTAAGCACACTTAAAATACGGAAGAACAGAAAAGTCAAGTGTGGCCGAGCATGCTTTTGAAAACAATCATAGATTCACATTAGATAACCTAAAACTTCTAAAAAGTGTACCAAACAAAAGACTTTTGAATGCATATGAAAGTATGGAAATCATTAAATCCAGAAATAGTTTAAATAAAGATAGAGGACCCATCCCGTTTAGTAACTTTATTCTTTGGTTGAGGGGACATAGGATTAAAAATCGTGATCAATCACAAATTATTTGTCTTATCTCCACCCACTTAAGGATTGTATATAAGATAGAGCGTAGATTAATTTAGTTCATTGTTTATCGTCTCCTGATGATGCTAACGTTGTTAGCGAAACACGCGTCGAGTGCAAAAAAGTGTAGTTTTGGTTTGTGGAAAACAATGATAATTTTGTTTTAGTGCTTTGATTTTACTCGAGAACCGCTAAAGATAAACCCTACATATGATATATTTTTAAAATCAGAAAGAAATAATCTATCAAAATTTTATAAACGGTCATCCCGCCAAATTTACTTTTCTAAAATAGTGTATGTCCAGTTTAAAATAGCTGACGGTACGCGTGAAACAGATTTTGACAATAATTTTGGTAGTCAAAAATGCCGCAAATTACAAAATTTACGAAAGCACAAATTCTCATTCGAGCTATAGAAGACGGCTGGTCTATAAGAAGAGCGGCCACTCATTTAATTTTGGGGTTGATAAAATGACGAAACGACTTCGTTTACCAGCAGGATAACTGTCGTGTCGACTTCTAACCAAACCGTATAGATACCAAAAATATAATTTAAGTATTTTTGTCTGTTTGTTTGTACCAGCATCACGCAAAAACTACTGAACGTATTCTGATCATTATTTACCTCATACATTATAAAAGTACGTCGATTTTCACCTGATTATGAAGGGAAATTTTCTCGCTCAGGTGAAAATTTCCCTTGTTAAAACTGATAATTGCTCTTTTCACAACTTGCAATGTATGTGTCTTTCTATGTAACGATATATCAGAGATCTCTTATCCAACGAGATGCGACAGTAAGCAAGCCGTTTTTTTATGCGCATGATCGGGACTGCTGGTCTAAGCTTCAAAACCTACTGACCCGCTCGTTGATTTATTGGTCCGAGTAGGCCGAGAGATTTTGTTGGTGTGTGCTTATTCGTTAGAGCTTTTCTATTTTTGACATCGTTCTTGCCTCATTTTTATTTTGATTTATTAGTATTTTGAATCATGCCGGGCACTTGGTGTGCTTATCGCGACTGTGTGTCAAAAACTGGTATGGGCATCAGTTTTTTCTCTTTTCCTAGAGATACAAAACGGTAAGTACAGGTACACATATTTTTTTAAGCTCTTTTACATATTTAAATGCCTACTTACTTATAATTAATATATCGTCGTTGACACTCTAAAACCTGCTATGTACATTTTTATTAATTTTGCAGGAACGAGAAATTTTTTTTATTGCTCTGATGGTTTGAAAAACTAATAACAGTACATTAAAGTTGTTGGGTTTGACTTTACTAAATGTAAATTAAGACAGACATTATTTTGTGTTTTCAAGTTATATTTTTCTATCACATTAAATACCTAGAGCTCTCAAGACGCCATTATGCTATACTAATAAACATTCAAATCCATCAATATTTTGGTAATCAGTTGAAATTTTTGACTTTATTAAATGTAAATAATGTCAGCCCTGATTAATTTTGTGTTTTCAAATTATATTTTTGCGCCACATTAAATACCATAGCTATTGAGACGCCATTACTCTGCTGTACCCTTAAAAATATAAATCCGTAAATATTTTGGTAATCAGTCGAAATTTTTGACTTAATTAAACGTAGAATAATTCAGCCTTGATTGTTTTTGTATTTCTAAGTTATATTTTTCTGCTACATTAAAGAATGACAGACATAACTTTTAAAAACTAATTACCAAAACTATGAAAATCACAAATTTCTCAAGCGCGTGTATTTTCAAACTAGAAAACGTTTTTAATGAAAATTTTGAAAGTTTATGTCTTACGGATGGTGTATCGCAGCAATTATTATCTTTAATGGAAGTGAAAAAATTAAAAAAAATTATCTTAATAAGTTATTTGTTAGATTAAAGAATTTTTATACTGTTAAAGATAACAATTGAGATATTAAGTCAAATAAAAAAATAGAAAAATCAGAATTTTATCTCACCTGTAAAAAATATATGTTTGGTATTTGTACAATTTATTTAAATTATTCTATATCAAAAAATATTTTTGATTAATATTTAAAAATACTTAATTATCTTTAATTTGTTATTTTATTTTTAATAATGATAATAATATACCGAATTTAAATCTTAAATTGAAATTTATTTAACCTAACATTCTGTACCCCTTCTCCAAGAAATCCGTTTTCTTTTTTAACAACGTATAGCTAATTAATTATTAATACATCAAAAAATTAAACCGGTTTTTCGGCTCCAGCTCATTTACAGCGATGCATACGAAATCAAGGTCACGAAAAACGGGACCCCCCAACCCCCAAGATCTCTGAAAATATGTTTGTTCGGGTGAAATCTTGCAACTTAATTTTGACCATCTTCCCAAGATCCGATCTAATTCAAATTTGGCATGCTTATATAGTTACGGTGACAACACAAGAATATAGTGTGATGAAATTGTCAGCTCCCCCCTACTCGAAGGGGGTGGAGGGGGGTACACTTAACAAGATGGACGATTTTTGGTCATCTTTTGATAACCAATTTTAACTACCGTATGCACATCCGATTGCCTTCAAATTTGGCATGCATTGATATTTCCGGGGACAATACAATAATATGTCATTATTAGGCACCCCCCCCCTACAAAGGGAGTGGAGGGGGGAAAACATCTAAATTTGTCCGATTTCAACCAAAATTGGTATACGGGGGCTTTTGGGGATAAGGAATACGAATTTTCAATCAGATTTTGAAAAAAATTTGAAAATTCAGTTCCGGTGAGAATACAATAATATTATATTCTCAGCTACCCACCTCCTTCTAACGAGGGAAGTGGAGAGGGAAAAAGATTTAGTTTGTTCGATTTCAATCAAAATTAAGGGTGCGTGTTCAAATTTGGTATGCGTTTATAGTTCCGGCGACAATACAATAATATGGTATTATTAAGTACACACTTTCCTCTAACGAGGGAAGCGGAGGGGGGAAAAGATTTAGTTTGTTCGATTTAAATCAAAATTGGCATGCAGCAGGGGTTTTGGACGATTTAGGGTACAAAAATTAAAAAATACATTTTTATTAAAAAGACCTTTTAAAGAACAAGCATTTATTAATGCACTCAAAAGTAGAAAATAATTTTTTATGTTTCTTACACCATAATAAAAGCGATGGGCGCAAATTAAACATTTTAACTTTACAGTGACAAAGAGAGAACTACAAAAGAAAAACTAAATTCTTCTTCTATTCGAATGAAAAATGTAATGC
Organism: Oxystoma pomonae; assembly: GCA_963921995.1. Lineage (NCBI taxonomy): Eukaryota > Metazoa > Arthropoda > Insecta > Coleoptera > Brentidae > Oxystoma > Oxystoma pomonae. The sequence goes on from OY998169.1 coordinate 16,610,535, forward strand.
TTTCATCTAAAAAAGATGAGAACGGGCGAGATTGCCGTGCTTGCCAACCCTTTGAAAATGTCCTTTGGTTTAGAGTAATACAACTGATTCTTGGGTGAACCGTCGATGTGACCGATATACGATACCTCAAGTTAAATTTTTTAACTTGCGCCCATCGCTTTTATTATGGTATAAGAAAGATAAAAAATAATTTTCTACTTTTGAGTGCATTTAATAAAAGCATGCTCTTTAAAAGATTTTTTTTATAAAAATTTATTAAAACTCAAAATCATTCGTCTGTACTAACAGGTTTTTATTGTCGATGTGTCGTTTGATGATATATAAATAGCGAACATTGCCATTTTGTAGTTGTGTTGTTCGGTTTTTAATTTGGTAAATAATCTCCAAAATTCATTTCGGGATGGCAAAATAATCAGAAAATGATTCTTAGATTTTTTGCCATGAGGAAATCTTCGACATAAATAAATAAATAAATTACTACAGATTATTTCACTACTTGGAGTTCTGGGCAGGACAAATACTTTGTTTTATTCAAATCCAAATCGGTTCACGGAGCAAAAGCTACGATCAATTAAAACGGGTAAAACCGCAGGCAAAGCTCTCGAAAACTTACAGACGCAACCGAACACCTTTCAAACGACTGTGCGACAAATGTGAAATAGAAAGAGATTTTTAGTACAAGAAGTATACTGACGACATTATGCTTGATAAAACAGGAGTAATGGCGTTTGGATCATATCCAACACCCATAATTAACTACAATAATTACTATTAGATTTTCCGATTTGCTCTTGGCCTGCTATTAATTTCCAGCATTTTTTAATGTTGCTTAATGACGCGTTCATTTACTTTTCGTATTATTCGAGCTTCCTTATCTGCACGATATAACTTAGAACAGTCACGGTTTATGGTCGTAATAACGCCGTTTAGGTATTAACATCGACTACAGTGTACGGCTTTAATACATTTACTTACGTCGTAGGTACGCCTGGGGGGCTATTCCAGTGGCTCATACCGATATCGTTACGGAGCGAATTCGTTATCGCGGCAACACCGCGGTTTGTTTTCTTGTTTCACAATGGCCGCGGCCGTGTCAATTCAACTTTGACAACTAAACTCGCACAAAAATATAATTTTTGAGTAATAATGGTGCTACAATGATTGAGAAAAATTAACATGATTTCTTCTGCGATGGTTGCAGTTCACACCATATTTGGAGCCCATAAAGAGCAGAACACAGTAAGTAAAATTAGCTATTGTTATGGGGAAATATTTGTTTTACTTCTCATCCTAAACTTGTACATCATAAGTTCCCGACTAATTATTTATGAGACTGCTCTTTTAAGGTGGTTTTATATTTTATACTCTGCCTTATGGCAGAATATAGATTAGCATGGCCCAATCAGTTGAGTTTTCTGATGTTTATTACCTACTTAAATTAAAGTCAGGGTGGGCGAGAATGTGATACGTTAAGGTGATTGTTTGTTTTTAATATATAAAATGACTTTATTAAAACAAAAAACCGGTTGCACTATTCTGTTAGCTAAAAAATGCTTTAAATGGCCAAAGAGCTTCAAGAACATAGGTCTAATAAAACAAATAATCACAGATGCAGAAAAAATAAAAAAGCATGTTCTTTGTTTTTTGGTGTGTATATTTATCACCGATAAAGAAGGTATTAGTAATTAGCCAACATAGTCGTAAGATGAGCCTAGAAAAAATTATACAGTAAAATTTTTTTTTAAAGAAATTAAAGCTTAGTTTATGAAACATACTTTACCAATTTTGGACTTAAAGTTAACAAGTGAGCATATATGACATATATATTCTTTGCATCCGTGTATGGGCGCATTAGCGAGGGCCATTGAGTCCATATATATCTTTTGAGTTCTACTAAGATAGTTTATTTAAAATAAAAACTACTGACTTAGATTCTTGCAGTTCACCAAAGAAAAAATAACTACTTAAAGCTTTGATCAGATTTTGGATAAGTATTATTTTGATAAAACTTAAAATGTATACTTCTTTTTAGGAATAACATGCTAGGGTATTTGAATGGAGCTAAATGTAAGAATCATTCTAGTATGATCAAGTCTCCGATCAAGTACCACAACTCGGGCCACAAATTAGGTATGGATGGATTCAAGTAAGACATAGACCAACCTTCCAAGGCACTAGATGAAAGTAGACAAAGATTCGATGTTCTATAGACATAGTGAAACTAACTTTCAGAAGAAACTGATGCAATATACGTACATGTATGCTAAATGTTAATCGTTCTCCCATTTAAAAAAATAATAAGATAACTTTTAATGAATTAAAAAGTTGTGTAAAATATGGTACAGAAATCAAATTTTATTATTTAATTCTGTTAGGCCGTATTTGTTTAAATAAAAAAAAATTAAATGTCACTTAAGTGATAGTTATAGAACATTGGACTTATTGTAACTACGATTTAAGAAATTTTTCATGAAAATTCGCAGATTTTTTTGGGGGAGTCATCGAAAAAGAGTGGGTCACAGTTACTGCTCACTGTCACACCTATAAAACCAATTTATTTTAAACATATTAATTTAAGATATTGCAAACTTTTTAAAATAAGGCAGAGTTTTTTTTCAATACAAGTACAGTTTTAAGTTATTTCCAGCTCTGGTTGCTATAAAAAAGACTTGATGAAGATTTTAAAAAAAATTGAATTCATGTGATTTAATATTTACCTAAATGATATTTCTTCATTATTTTACATCCATTTTTAAATTACCTACATGATATTTCTTCCCACACACACATAGCATAGCATGATATTTATATATCAGTTGGCTAATTAAGCAAATTATTTTAATTTTTATACCTTTTTAATATCTGCTTTGTCAACTTATTTTTACGGCTACCAGAAAAACTAATAACTCAAAGTTATAGATTCTAAATACTCAATTAAATGCTTACCTCAGGAACCTATTTTTATAAAAAATACTCTTGAAAATGGCATACTTTAAATCAATCTTTATGAATGTAAAGCTGAGTAATATAATTTAAGAAACCTACTGAGTACTTCAAATAAAGGGCCTAAAATTTATGCTACATTTTTAAATTAACTTTAAGGGTTTACTGACTGACATGACAAGTTTTTTACAATGCATTTAGGTAAATTTAATTTTTTGGCTAAATTTATACTTTATACTAGTTTTTAATTTAATATTAATAATTTATTATGTTATGTGATTTTGTCACTCTTAACATTGCTATTAAAAAATTATAAAACTTGGGATAAAAAACTGATTTATTTTACTTATTGGTTTAAATGTTACTTAGAATTAAAAATTGTTTTCTAATATTTCAATATTTGGTGGATTGCATCTTTTCCTTCATAGCTTGTGCACTGCTAACCTGAAACAAAAAATAAGATGTATTTGAAAATATAAGCCAGTGAACTGGCTACTTAAGATTGGAAGCTTTCAGGTTTGGTTTGTAAAATCAATCAATTACACCGATAGTAAGTTTTAATCACCTCCTCCTTTGAACAAGAGTATAATCCGACTTATTAGACTTACATCGATTATCTCTCACCAATTTTTTGGCCACCAGTTTTATTGCTGTCTGCCAATTTAGTTTCTTTTAGAAAAGTACGGAACAAGTTTTACATCACATTCTACTTTGAAAATTTTATTATTGACTATCTTTTGTTTACCCCACATCTTAATATTTAAGATAAACCAGAAACTTAAGTGATGGTCAATGCTTGTGTGAATTTGGTCCAACGTACTTTGATTTAGAAATTATGGTAGAGGATAAAACAACTTTCTGACTAAGGTGGTAAAAAAACTTGCCTGTTAAATAAAAACAATATGAATTTGGCCCCTGTATATATTATTTAGAAAAAATAATGTAAACTGTTGATCAAAAAAACTGTCAAGATAGTGAATAATAATTAAAAACTTTGGGGAAACAAAGGGAACAATTCAGAAAATCTAACAAGTTGGGATCCAAGTGGAAAAAGACTCTTGACTTTTTCTTGTAAATTAACGAAATAAGTGTGGCTTATCCCCTAGTTACCCCAAGATCTTCAATTGTTATTCAATGTTTTTTTTTAAATATTATGTGCCCCTACAAAGTTACCTTAAAACTTTATTCCACTTTGGATTTCACTAATAAAATTTGAAATATTTATGTTGGAAATTTATATTTGGTTGAAACGACAACAATCTACCAAAAAGTAGCCAAATTTTTTAATTTTACTGATGAAGTTTTGAGTTTTAAAATGTTTTTTTTTAATGTGAAGGTAGCTTACCATGTGGTTTGTCCTTCATATGATTTTGCCGGATTTTGCTAAAATGTTTCGTTGCGTGGGATGGGGTGCAGCCTGCTTAAATGTTAAATTAAATGTTAAATTATGAGAAATCATTGATCTGAAATTAAATTTAAAATAATTTATTGTAGGTGTGATGTATGCAAATCTATAGTCTAAGCAGCTAACTAGTTAGTTCACTTGAATTAATACTTGAGACAATATCCATACCATGTGCTATTTTTTTTTTGTTTTTTCCGAATATTTTTCCAATTTTGTGCCAAATTTAAAGGTAATCTTCTCATCTAGGCCTGAATCAAAATGAATAAAACTTGTCATATATTGTTATTCTTTCATGCTCTATGTATTGTATTTGAGACTCTTTCAGTTATTGAGATATTGATCTTTCAATACGAGGAAAAAAAATGAATGAATGAATAAACTTTTTCATGTAAAAAGTTTAGATTTTTATAACACATTTTAGGTACTGTATTATCAATTTTACTTATTCTTTTTATTAGTGACCATCCATAAAATCTATGCATAAAACATGTAACGTGACTTAAATAATCCAATTTTTTTAAACGATATCTAACAAACATGCATAGGATTTGTTAAATAGGTATATATGGTTACCCAGTGGCATCCCAAAGGAAGGGGGAGTCGAGGTAAACAGTCTTTGATACTGGTTAAAAAAACGAAATTATCCCAATAAAATGATTTCCGAGTAAAATTACATTTTATTATTATTAAATTATTTGCCTCATTTTGCACATTAAATTTTTTTAACTTTAATAATTTTGTGTGATGATGGGTTAAATAATTTACTGATAATAACTAGTAAACTAAAACAGTAGATAAAAACTAAAACAGTTTTTAAGACAGGAATTTGATCAACAGTAGAGAGCTTGAAAAGTTAAAAGCTTTATGCATTTTGAGTTTGACAAAACTGAGAAAATTGGCCTTAAAACTATGTAGAAATGCAAAGGATAAATATTTAAAAATTGCATATTTATAATTGACATAATTTCGAAACTTAAAATAATGTTTCTTTAAAAACCACAATACTCTACTTTTACACAAAAATATATTTAAAAAAAATTAGACCAATTAAACAGGGTCTTTTGAAAGCTACTATTAGCTAGCTTGAAACCATAATTTTAAATGATAAGCAAGTAAATACATATTTACAAACAGAGAAAAAAAATAAATCTAGGTTTTTTAACCAATTATTTAATTATAAATTTAATTATAATATATAATTGTCAAAAATTATCAATTTTTAAAAATATTGAGAAACATATTAATCCCAAATTGGTGGATTTAAAAAGTAATGACCCAATGTCTATAAATACTGATGGTAAAATTTATTAGAAGTTTTTGTTTACTTTTTAAACATGCTTTATTATTAATCAGAGATTTAATTCAACATTTTTAAATCTCAGAATCTAAAACCGATAGGCCAACACCTGCAATAGGTGTACAAAAACTCGATAATACCTGACAATACTTGACTGTATGAGACAAAATCTTTTGATAGTTTGCATTACTTGACAATAGGTGTACCTACAAATTTAAAATCTGGTGTTGGAATGAAAACTTACCAAAACTTTTTTTTTATTCCCAAACTTCATAATTTATTTTCTCTCTTATTAGCACTACAGCATGGGTCATGGTCTTGTAGATTTTCAACAGTTGACCTAAAAAAAAAACAGTACATTACGTAACATTAAAAGTTTGCAAAACTTAAAAAAAGAAAATGTGTACATCAGAATCTGTTTTAGAAAATCAATTTGAATGTAGGAAAGTTAGGTACATGATTCTTGTCTGTCATTTATCCATTTAAATGGCGATAGCGGACAGAGGGAGTGCAAAAGAAAATCATTGAAGAAGGGGGGACAGTATGAGAAGGGATGCAAAATTTTTGCTTGGTGGTGCATAGCAATTCAGAATCAGCGGCCTCTCTTTAACTAGGTACTCAATGCGTTCTGTTGCAAGTACCATCATTTATACAAGGCATAATATTTAGTAATTTGGCGATAACCACAAAAAATACAAGCATAAACACACTGGATGATAAATAGGCGAACAAGTGTCAGTGTCCAGATAAATTATTAGTTGATGTCCGATTTTTTCAATAAAAAATCAGTGTAATAACCTTGGACCAAAGAAATCCTGCATTCTTAACAAATTCCTAACTTTTTTGTCTTATAATGTTTAAATATTTTGTAAAATTATTTTTCGGTTTTCTGACCACTGGCTCACGTCTTTTCAAAATGTATAAACTGTGCTTAAAACTGACCTACTATATCTTTTTGTTTACATTATGTAGGTGGTGTTCTTAAGCACCAAAAAAATACAATAGAACATAAGATAAAGTAAGTATAAGTACTTACCCAAACAAAAAATCTGGCGGCACTTCCACACAAGGCCCATGTGGGTTTTTCTTCACAAAGAACGTGGCTTTTCCAAACAAAATTCAATCAAAAATTGATAACGGTCGTCCACTATCACATTGTAATCAGATTTTTAATCCATATTGCGTGCAAAAAGTTCATGAAAATTATTATTTTTCCCGAAATTTCGCCGCAAGTTCCAAGAAAGGTAAACAAACTTGACTGACTGTCGGCATTTGACAGTTGTTTTGGGAAAGTATTGCGGGTTGCGTGCCATTCAAGCCTTCTTCTTTTTACTTAACAATAAGCGATGTTGCCGTAACAGTGAAAAAAATGGCGATAGCGATCGTTATCTCATAACGATAGCCCACTGGAATTGCCCCACTGATACGCTGATTGTTGATTCCGGAAAAAAAATTGTCAGTTCGATGATTAGCTAACTCAGTCTGCGGAGCTTGAGCAAAGGTCAGCTCATGATCATCGAGCTCACCGAGCTTAATAGGTATTTATGTTACTAGAGAGGGGTTTCGTAGGATGGGATCGTTCGCCTGAGAGAAGAGAAGTAGTTTCAACCAATAAACGCGCTTAAAAGTAGTGACGAGACGATCGAAGAATCACCAAACTATTATGGGCACGCGCAGAGCTACTTCGAACAACGATTTTTGAGCGAAGCCGTTCTCTAGATTAGACCCAGTAGTTGGAACTTGTAGGAAAGCTTTTGTGAAAAACTTCACTCGGATGATTTTTGGGTCTGCTTGTGCGATAGCCAGATATTTCAGAGCACGCTATTGGACGAAACCATCATGTGACCGATCGATATTTTACTGGCTAATGCGCATGCTACGCCAAACTTGACCGTCTTTCAGAGTAGGGCCCCAACAAGCATTTGGACGTTATATTACGTTATGGTCACGTAGGGCAAGAAATAACTGACGTCGGCTCCGACGTTCATCAGTCTTCCTGAGGACTCAATTTAGCACCTAAGTGGGGAATCAAAATTCGAGGCGTTTCGACGTCGGGTGGTGGTTGGTTAAATATTACGTCAAATTACGTAGTGTGTGTGCACACCAAGTTTAAACTTATTAGAAACTTTTTTATTTCTAAACAAACACATCCCAATGAACTGTGAATGACAATAATTATTATCTTAGGTATTGTAGGTAACTGAAAAAAGTTAGTTTTACACATTCTATGGATCCAAATCTTCCAACGAAGGTCAGTTTACTGATAAATATAATTAAAACAGACATTAAAAAAACCGAAACCCACAAAAATATTTCAAAAATATTAAGAAATTAATTTTAAAAAAATTAACCTAAAAATAAAACATTTATAAGGAAGCCCGTTTCTTATAGTAAAACATTATAGGCATTTAAAAAATGCATTTTAGTTACCAACAAATGAGTTAGTTTACATATTAAGCCTTTAAAATCAAAAAATTAAATGTATTGTTATAATGGCGCATCGATGCTAAATGTTTAAAATGGCGTTTCGGGCGCCGACCAAATTTGTAATGATTATTTACCTATTCGCAAAAGAACACTTCCTGCGACGTCGCCTTGTAGAACGACCCGACCTAGAATATTCTAGTATAATTGTAGGTCACGGACCCACGTCGGTGGACCTCGGAATAGTTACATTTAATAAATAAAAGTTTGGCAACGTCAATTTTATTACAATTCTACTTTAAAACTCATACTAAATATAACGTCTTATGAATTGGACGTTATACCGGGTTTCCCAAGGTGAGTGGCCTATAAGATTGTTTTGGAAACTATACAATAGAAACTTTTCAAGTTTCTATTCTAACATAAGTCCATGTAAAGTATATTTATAAAATACTTTCTTATTTGCAGAGTTGCCATTTACAGGAAATCTTGGCAACTAATTTTTTTTTCACGTCGTATCTTGGTTTTTCACAAGTTATCGTTTTAGACTATTTTTAAATTTAACTCAGAGTTAAAATATTCCAAGGTAAATTTAACCCTGGACTAAAAATAAAACAATAGCCTGATAGGAATGTGGAAACCGTTTTGTCCTATCGTTAGCCGTTATGATGTTACGGGCTGTCAAAGTTATAACATGGCTATTTTCACCTGTCAGTATTTTAAAAACAGTTGAAAATAGGTATAGGACATTATGCATAAAATATACCTAGGATTTTTTGTAGAATCCAAAAATGCCAAAATATACGGGGTGTTTTATTTACAATAACAAAGTTTTTGTCAAGGTTTCGTGTAAATGGCAACACTGCAAATACGAAAGTATTTTATAAATATACTTTGCATGGACTTAGAATAAAAAGTTTGTGAAAAGTTTCTATTGTATAGTTTCTAAAATAATCCAATAGGCACCCATCTTGGAACACCTAGAATGACGTCCAACATAGATCCTAAATTTATTGACGTCCGTTTTCACTTTGACCCGACCTTGAATTTTATTCTAAAATTTACGTCGCCGTAATTAACGTTAATTTATGTCGCTGATAAGTAGCGAGTATCACCTACGTCAGTTTTGGTAAGTATCGACGTAACAACTGATGCACTAGTTGTGGGCGACGTCAGGTCTTAGTAAAAAATACGTTGTTTGATGGACAAACCAACTGCCGACCTAAATTTGGGCCAAAACCGACGTCGTAATTAGTCAGAAGTCAGAAAAATTCTGCTTGGGGCGTCGCACAGTGGATCGAGGTACAAGGAATTTTAGACATTTACCTTAACTTAACTTAAACTTTGGCATGACGGATCATGTCAAAACTGAATTTAAAAAAAAAAAAAAATTCAGTGCAAAGATTTTAGGCACGAATTTTTCAGGTCAAAATAAGAACATTTTTTTTCATGAACATGTCCGCAAACACTTTGTTACTGATCTACGGACCGTTGACTTTTCACAATTTTTTTAGTTTTTTTTTATAGCTCTTGCTGTTTTTGAGATATATGCGCCAAATTTGAAAAATAGGCAACTGCAGCTTAGGGCTTACGTAATCCAAACACACTGACTGATCGTGAGAATCTATAGGAAGATATTTTACCCCTAAACTTTTACGTGGTGCGCCGCTAATGGATTCTGAATTAATACATAAATTACCTGTTTAGTTTAGAAATTATTTTGTCTCATGTAAGTTTTTCGCATTTGTGACTGTTATCGAGAAATTCAATTATTAAAATAATTATTTGTAACTCGCTAGATTCAATTAGAATTTTTAAGAAAAACCTAAAATGTTTTAATGGTTTATGGTTTTTAACAATGCAAAAATAATAAATGAAAATTGTGCATATTTAAGCATTTTTAAAAAAATAAATGTAAATTTTAAAATTTTTGAAATTTTGATGTAGCTATAAAAAAATTGAAAAAACATATTTAAAAAAATATAAAAAACAAAATAAGTATGGTTTTAAGAAACGCTGTGAAGTAGTGTAAAGTATAGAAAATTAATTTAAAAATTTGAGAAAATTGTAAGTCAAATGGCTATTAAGTGTGTAAAGGGTCCGGTCTTATAAAAAAAACAATGTTCACAAATCATTTGTGACTGTTATCGAGAAATTAAATTATTAAAATCATTATTTGTAACTCGCTAGATTCAATTAGAATTTTTAAGGAAAACCTAAAATGTTTTAGTGGTTTATGATTTTTAACAATGCAAAAATAATAAATGAAAATTGTGCATATTTAAGCATTTTTAAAAAAATAAATGTGAATTTTAAAATTTTTGAAATTTTGATGTAGCTATAAAAAAATTGAAAAAAAAATATTTAAAAAAATATAAAAAACAAAATAAGTAGGGTTTTAAGAAACGCTGTGAAGTAGTGTAAAGTATAGAAAATTAATTTAAAAATTTGAGAAAATTGTAAGTCAAATGGATATTAAGTGTGTAAAGGGTCCGGTCTTATAAAAAAAAACAATGTTCACAAATCATTTGTGACTGTTATCGAGAAATTAAATTATTAAAATCATTATTTGTAACTCGCTAGCTTCAATTAGAATTTTTAAGAAAAACCTAAAATGTTTTATTGGTTTATGGTTTTTAACAATGCAAAAATAATAATTGAAAATTGTGCATATTTAAGCATTTTAAAAAAAATAAATGTGAATTTTAAAATTTTTGAAATTTTGATGTAGCTATAAAAAAATATTTTAAAAAATATAAAAAACAAAATAAGTAGGGTTTTAAGAAACGCTGTGAAGTAGTGTAAAGTATAGAAAATTAATTTAAAGATGTGAGAAAATTGTAAGTCAAATGGCTATTAAGTGTGTAAAGGGTCTGGTCTTATAAAAAAACAAAGTTCACAAATATATAAATTGATCTGTAAAAACCTCTCACAGCAAAAAGGACAAAGATAAAATAATATGATCGTTCTGTTACGCCCAGAATCGAGCCCCAGGTTGATACAGAAAGTTTACAGGGCTACAGGGTGAGCCGTAAATGCAAATCTGTGCAGACCTGTAAAGTGAGTTTCCGGTCATGTTACCGTAGTTTTTTTTCAAACAGCCAATATTAGCCTATTTTTACACCTAGAGTTCATTAATAAACTTTTAAAATAATAAAAAAAAATAAAAAAAAAACACAAAGAGAAAACTACATTAAATAAAAAAAACATTTAAAAAAATAAAATTAAATTAAAAAAAATAAAGAAATTAGAAAAAATTAAACAAAAATTTAAAAAAAAGGTTTAAAACTGTCAACACAAGTTAGTCATAGCCAACTTAACTAAAAGCGGGACCGGAGACCTTTTATGGTCCCATCTTTGTACCCATCTTCGTAAAGTTACACTTTGCGTAAAACAAATTGTACGGAAAATGTCTACTTTCCGGTGTGTTGAAAAAAAAATAAACGAGCGGGTTCTAAAGTTTACGGAGCTTAAAACGTAAAATTCTAAAATTTTGATACTCAAGGCTTTAGTGACTGAAAGAGATAGATAGCAACATGAGCGGCTCGACCGACATTGACGGTGGGATTTACTAAAAGGGTTTAGTCTATTTTAGAACAGTCCTAATTTAAGTGAAATTTTTGGTTTTCTTGAATAATCATTTAACCACAACCTTTTTAAGGATTTAAGAAGAAAATTTCAATTTAGAAGAAAATAAAATTAAAAAATTTAAACCCACGCGGGGTTTAAATAGTAAACACACTGTCGAACATATGGGGGCTGTATTTCACTCTAATTAAAACATGCCCTTATTCGTTAATTTTTCCAATTAATACTTGATGTCACACAACGATTTAGATGAGTAATATTAAAACAAGAAGTAGATTAATTTTGTATTTATTTAGAAGGTGTTTTTATTTATGAAATGTATTAAAAAATTTAAATGCAAGTTTTTTTAACATTTCTGTCACTGTCGAAATATCAGTTTAAAAATATTAGCGCTGCGTTCAATTTTATCTCTGCTTGCACCTTGGCTTGCACCAACCTCTACTGAACAGCTTTACAATGAGTGGTCTTTGATTAAAGGAAAGTTTTTTTGACTTTGTTTTTAGATAACCTCAATGTTTTACTTTCAGTTTGTAAATAAATTAATATAGTTTTTTTGGGTTTTTTGTCTGGTATATTTTACGTGCATAATCAGTGACCTTCACTTATGTTTGTTTTGCCTCGTAGTGCCCTCATAAATATATTTTTTGTGCTGAAAACGGGTTCAAAATATGGCGTTTTTCTGGACAAAATAGGAAGTGTTTTATTGGTTAATGAACAACTTGGGATATCAAAATAAGGTAAATGAATTCTTGTAAAAACGGTTGCTTAGGGAAATTATAAACGAACTTATTGCTAAATTCCACAAAACAATTTTTTCTGGGGGCTATAAATTTAAACTACCCCCCTGAGTGGTCTAACAAATCACCAACTTTATAAACTCAAACACAAATAATGAAGCTATTATGTGGCAAATTTTTGGCGTATTCGCCATTTTCCATTTTGAAACCTGTCAAAAAAGATTAGTTTTAGGGCATTTTCTTCTAAAATATGTTGTATTTTGAGAAAAAAGCTGTTTTCAGTGGTATTCTGCAATCACAATACAAAATAATCAATAACTTTGTGTCTTTTCTGTATGGGTCAGTGTTTTTTAAAAATTGGTTTTAAAATTTAGTATTCCCCAGAGGTGTTAATATTTAGACCTTTGGTACTATGTTAGACCTTAGTAAATCTTACTGTTAGTGTCACGGGAGTCTCAACTTTATAGAAAAGGCCGCATGGAAGGGACCGAATATTCTCGATTTTTAAATCATAGTTTAATAACTAGTTGAAGACCGCTGTTAGAAAGTCAGTGGCGCAGCCAGGAATTGACTTCTAGGGGGGGGTTAATGATAAATAAATAAAAAAACTTAATTTAAAGTAAAAATATGACCATAATGGATAAAAGGAAACAGGTGCTTACAAGAGCGGAACTAAACTCAAATGAGGGCTGTTAACCAAATTTTTAAGAAAATAACAGTTAAAATGCAATTTTTGACTTAAAATTAAAGGAAAATCGTAAATATTGATGGGGTTTACGAAATTTGATTTTTCTATTTACCCTTAATTTGTTTATAAAAATGCCAAAATGCGCCACAGGAGAAAATTTTTGCGAAAATGGCACTTAAAATGCCATTTTTGACACCAAATCGCAGGCAAAATGTTTTGATAAAATTACATTCAAAAGACCATTTTGATATAAAATGAAAGGTTTTATAGCACCGCAGGCGAAAAATCTTGCAATTGACTTTTTTTAATTTTTTTTTAAGTTCCAGGCTTTTGTATTTTTTCTCCTATATATTTTATTTCTGTTGTTATTTGATTGTGCCAATTTTAACCAGGCTTCTCGGGGGGGGGGAGAGAAGGTTAACCCCAAAACCTCCCCTCGGTGTGCCACTGAGACAGCCCCAAAAATTTGGTAAGGGCAGTTGCGGGGAACAGGCGGACGTAACTGTAGAACGTGCTTGAGCGCGCGCAATAAAAGATTGAACAAAGACGTTCGTCTACTGCATGCCTCAGACATACGGCTTTTATGACCGCGATCAAAATAATGCTTTTTTTTAATTATTTGTCTTAAATTTTGTTTATAAAGTAGTTCAAAAAGTTTTGAATAAATGAATATTTTATTCAAAATCCACACTAAAAGATAATTACAATTATTATAAAATGTGGTTAATATAAATAAAGTAGGAAAGGATTGCTACTAAAGTAATACCCAGGCAACCAGTCAAGTCACGTCACGTGTATTTGACGTATTATTTGGGACTATCATTCAACGTGACGTAAGTGACGTCGAACTTACGTCGAAATTTGGGTCACACGAATTTGACGTGTTTTTTGGCATTAACATTTAACGCGACATAACTAACGTCAAATTTTAAGCTCTCAGACAACCAGAGATATACAAGGAACATTTTTCTTACATCTGACGCAATATTTTGTGTAAGTATTTTCCATTCTTTTAAAATAATTGGTATTTTATATTATGAAAACCTATATCCTCGCTCACTGGGCATCGGCCACGGGAGTATAACTGTTTGGCTCAAATTGACCACAAGGGCGTAAAAGTATAATTTTACACCTTCATTTGCGGTAATTAATATATTGTAAATCGCCTGTTCAAACCAAACTGTCATTAACGTTACGTCAAATTCACGTAAATTAATTCACGTCAAATTCACGTGACTGAAGTCACGTCAAAAAGCGGTTCAAACCCACGTGATACAGACGTCGAGGAGACGTCGCAAAAATCACGTGATTGGTCGAATTTTTGACGTCTTCTCGACGTGATATAGACGTGTTTTGGTTATCTGGGTACTTCTGCCAGCACGTAGCTTTTCTCACTTTCTTTAATATATACTTTTATCACATTATAAATATGTCATTTACGCTTAATAGCCACTATACCTACTAATGCTAGATCAGTTCTTAAGATTAAGTTTATAAAATACTTCTATTTTGTGATAGAAGAAAATATTATTATAGAATTTTAATAAAATGTATTAAAAAAATCGATAAGAAATATAAATTAAATGGATTTGTTTTAGTCGAATTAGAATTAGAATAAGTGCCCAGGTAGCAAGGACACGTCACAGGACGTCTTAATCAGGTCATAACTAAGTCAAATTCGTCGAGGTCAAATTATAGTCATATTATGACGTTATTAAAGCGTCATGTTAGAGACAAATTTGACACGTCTTATGATCTACCTAATTTGACGAATAGAACTTTAAGTTTTGGATTTATATTTTCAAATCTTGAAATGCTATTTACTACAAAGGTGGATCAAAAAGGATATAATTTTGTTTTCTTTCTGAAAACTAATTAAAAGGTAGAATTAAGATTAATTTTTTTGTGATCTACAATGGCCTATATTTTTACGCCTTTGCGTAAATTCGGAAAAGATGAAACATAAACTCCCATTTCATGTCATAAAAAATAAAACAAAATATGCGGCAGAAATTGCACAGAATAAATATGTAAGATATTCTTATTTATTTCGAAAAGCGGTAATTCCCCGGCTAGTGAATAAAGCCAAATTGCTGTCCTTTACAGCTTTATGAGAAAAGCAGAGAGAGAGAGAGAGATGTGTGAGTTGCACACGAATCCGCGGGATGACACCCGACAAAGCTCGAAGGTGTTGTCGTACAGTTGTAGATTGTAGCTAGGTGTGAAGGTGTGTAAAAGGTGTGGTGCAGTCGTCACACAGAAGTCGCTAAGTGCGTGAATTTAATTGTGTCTCGTGTCTGCAGCAAGTTCTGTCTTCTGTCAAAAATAATTCCGTTTTAATGATTTTTTTATATAGTATATTTTAGTGCTATTATTATAACTATTTTAGTAGTAGTATTCGAGGTTGGTGTTATACTCGGGTTTTATCGTATTTAATAGTATTATCCGAAGGTTGGTTTCGTATTTTTGTGTACACCAACATTTATCATTTTTTTATTGAGTTTATATATTTTAGTAATAGGTATTATTATGCAGTTAATAGAAACTTAAGGTCAAATATCAGTGATATCGGTATTCCCATCCCTATCTCGTTGACATCTGATCAAAGTGAAAATGTTTGAATAAACGAGCAGTGCGTTACGGGCAAACCTACGTAGCGTTACGTGGCTCTTAACGCATCTATCTCAGGACTTATCCGCCATGAGTTTGAAAGTGTACTTGCTTGATTGGGATGCGGATACCGATAATACTGATAATTGACTTTAGTATCTTATTTTCACTCTATTTTCTGGAGGTTGGTATGTTTTGATAGTATTATCCGCCAAAGGTTAGTTTGTTATACTCGGATATTTTCGTGTACTATCAATATATTTTTTAATAAATGCCTTTTGTTGATTGTATTAATAGACAATGTACTCTTTTTCATCCGTACCTTTTACGTAAAATATGACGTCATCTTAGGTCACGTTGAAGACGTCAATTTTACGTCATAAATTTGGTGGTTTTGACGTAATATTCATCCACGTCATTTTTACGTGTCCTTGCTGCCTGGGTGACTGCTTGCTTCGGTTTTTTGGTATTTTTAAATAGTTTCCTTCAAAGGAAAACAGGATTTGAGACTTTTATAATTAATTGATCTTATAAATGTTTTACACAATTTTTAATTTTTGTGTTTTTTTAGCGGCAGTAAAATGGTTAAATATTTTTTTTCAAACGACCGGAAAATAGACAATTTCCGTACGATTTTTCGTACGGAAAGTTCTACATTACAAGGCATGTTCTTCCAAAATATTTCCACTCTCAAGAAAGGATCTTTTTGTTCAATTTGCCGGTCCCTTGATCCTTTTCCGGTTTCATTTTTGGCCAAGTTGGCCATGACTTCGTGTTGACAGCTTTTAGCTTTTTTTTTGGCTGTATTGACACTTCTAAAAAAGCTCTTTTAAATTTGTTTTCAAAGTTTTGGTTATAAAAATGGAATAAGATCTAGAAAATGCGTTGAGTCTGGAGGAGTTGAATCCGGAGTGAGTTTCACCACCAGAATTAAATGGGGAAAGTGGTTCAAGTGATACCTTATATTGAAGGCCATTCAAATGCCTTTATAAAAATGTTAAAATTTTAAAAATCTAGCGATTTGTTTCCAAAATATTCATTTTTAAAGTAAGTTCAAATTGTACAGGTAAATTTTCCTCCTCGTAGGAATGTGGAAGCAAAAATAAAATAACAACATGTAAAGAAAATCGACGTGTCCCGGAATTTCTTAAAAATAAAAATAAATTTAATTGGCCCATGCAAGTCTAAGCGTGAAACGAACAGATAGATTTTCAAAATATGAATATTTTTATCAAGGTATTTGTAATTTGAAAGAATTTCAAAATATGGTATCACTTGACCCACTTTCCTATTTATAAATTCTGTTGGTGAAACTCATCCCTCCAAAGGTGTGTGTTCTACGAAAACTCCAATACAGCCACAAAAACAAATCGACCTGTTCCAGTGTTATTTGAAAATCATACTTTAAATACTCGGAAACGCCTATATTTTTGTTTGTTTGAAAAATAACAAATAAAACAACAAAGTTAACAACGGATTTTTCCATAAAACCAAAGGCGTTTTCTCGCGTTGAAATCATTTTGAAATATTATTTGAAACTATTTAGATGTGACGTCATCATTTAGAACCGAGAAAAAATGAGTAGTTCAAAACGTCAGCGTTTTAACCTCACTTTTTTGTTTTCCTGTTTATTTTTTTTGGTGTTTAAAAATAAAATGAATCAACTACTGGTTTATTTAACAAAATTTAACAAAACCTTCGAGTGTACGGCCAGGTTTAGTAGCATGGATGGCAAGCAATGGAAGCTACATAGATAGTGAATTTTTTTTATTTACTGTTTGTTTAAGCCCCGAAAATCATATAAGACCACAGGGATACCATGAAAAATGGCTAAAAAGATATCTAGAATACGATTTTTCATCCATTTTCACGCAAAAACAAAAAAAAATCTTAGGTTAAAACGTATCTTCTACACACGCCTCAGTTTTGAAACTAGAGTGGATTCCCTATTAAAATATTTTTAACCTGTTTTGATGTGACGTCACCGTTGCAACGCGAGAAAATAAATGTTTCAAACTTTTTAAAAACATTTTAAACAATTTCAACGCGAGAAAACGCCTCTGGTTTGAGTATTTCTTTAGGTTAGAAGCAATGCGCTTAAGCGTTTTTAAAGTGGTCTAAAAGCGATAAACTGCTCTCCTAAATCACTTTGAAATAAAATTTAGTGCTTAAAACGGTTTTAGTGGTGTTTATACGACAAAATCTTCAAACTGTCCTTATACAAAGCGCTTCAAGAGGCCCGTATAAACAAAGTAATTGTTGAAGTTTTAATAACTAAATTAACCTCAGTAAACACACTTGTGACTTTAACCTAATATTTATATAAATCTAAGGTTCATATAATATTTATGTAAATTATGTTATGTCGTATTTACGTATATCTCACATAAAATTATTTTTATAAAAACAATTATGTAAACAATACTTCAAAACTTTGACTGTAAATTTAAGTCATCATAAGCAATGTTAATTTTACGTAAATAATATGACTTTATAAATAAATTCCTAAAATTTACGTAAATATTACGTAAATAGTGGGACCTTAATTTTACATAAAATTCTACATACATATAATATACAAAATTATATGTTATATTTAAGTAATCTAATTTACGTAAAGGTTACATAAATTTAAATAAAAGTAATAAAATTTATATAACTATTATGTAACAATTTAGACATTAAGTTTACATTTTAAATTTTACATAACTATTATGCAAAAAATTTTAAAATAATTTTATAATAATAATATAATAATGTAATACTTATATCAGCTAAATTACGTAAACGCTCTAGAACATGATTTACGTCATATTAAAATTTTGAAATTTACCTAAATATTATGAAACAGTTTGAACCTTAACTTTACATTTACAATTTTAAATATTTTTTTTTATTTGTTACATAAAATGTTTTGTGTATTAATTATGTCATGCGAGTTATGTAAATTCCCTGTAAAATTATTTACGTCAAATTAAAGTCCCAATTTTCACATAATTATTATACAGTCAATTGAACCGTAAGTTTGCATTTCAAATGTTACATAACTATTATGTAAAACATTTTATGTAATATTTAAATCGTCTAAATGAGGTAAACGCTCTATAACGCGATGTACGTCACATTCAAATTTATAAAAATATTCGGAATATGAAGGAAATTACCAGTGCTTAATAGTTTCTTCCTAGTAGGTAGAGATGGCGCTAATGTCACTATGTTCCCTGTACAGTGGATGATAATATTATATATATAAAAAGCAAATATACTTCAAAATTAGAATGCGGACTTTGAGGTATTGACAAGATGGTGGTACTTCTCTATAAGAATCACCTCTTCCGCCACTTAAACCAGCCCGTGTGGTAAACTTTGTAGTTGGCCAATGTCGGACCGTGTCAAGCAACTACCGACGTTGGCCCGCCTCAAGCTGCATGCACATGTCGGACTAAGATAGTTGACGCTTTGTGTATGTCATGCAGATTAATGTGACTTAAATTTTACCTTATTAAAAATTTATTGTGACCTTCAATTTACATACCAAGGTAAACTTGTTATGTAAAATATACGTAGTTTTTACTTAACCCTCACGTAACATGAATCCCAATGAGCATTTTCAGAAACTTCTGGTGACAGATATAATTATTATAAAGAGGGTTCCATTGATACCCTAGGGTATTTAGAAGTTTCCTACAAGAATTAAGTTTGTATATTTGTTTTATTAGAGGCTCTAAATTGATGGTACCCTAAAGTAACATAAAACTCGCGTTAATAATATTTCCACGGACATCTTTATAAAAATTGAAGTCATCGGTTCAAATATTATATAAATTGGTGTTAACAATGTTTCCACCAACATATTTATAAAAAGTTATATAAATTGGTGTTTGAAATCTTTCTGTCAACCCACCTATAAAACCGTAAGTAACTATCAATTAAAGATATATAATAGATTGGTTTTTAAAATGTTGCTATCAACCCACTTATAAAACTTAATTAACCAACAACAAATTTATATAAGATAAGATTGAAAATATTTCGAGAGACACTTATAAAAACTTGGGAACTCACACACAATAGTTATATAAATTGGTGTTCTGTAATATTCTTATGAACTCATTCATAAACCTTTTTTGCCCATAAGGTTTTTTCTATAATTTTGTTATTAATTTCTTTATATAGTGATTATAATACAACTGTTTTTAGAACAAAAAAAAACAATTTTAATTTATTTTGGCAATTATAAAAACAAAACAAACGAGATTTTTTAAGGTTTATTTTTTGTGACATCAAAAGGCGCGTTTTTGCGACCTCAAAAGGAGCGTTTTTGCGAGATACCATACCATTATTATCTTGTTTTAATTACATCAATCTGAGAGAGATAAGAGATCCAAATCTTTTTGAGATAGTTGCCGATGACAGATATCGGGATCGAATGCATTTTACAACCGATTCCCACCAGCGTTTCCCATGCGCAGGCACCCTGACTCAAAAAAACTCATCACGTGGTCCGACATGAACTTGTATAGGCAAATCTCGCTTAGACCACGTGATACGTGTTTTGATTCGGGGGACCCACGAATGAGAAACGCATAGATGGGAACCGTGTTTTAGAAAAAGAGAACAATATAGTAACCGTGTGAAGGTCGCACAAACGCACCGTGAAACGTCGAGCGCATACGCTGATACTGCTGGTCGGCGGCAAATGTGAACACCCCGGAAAATACTCGCCTGTACACCCTTCGACCCCGCAATCTAACTATATTCTTGATATAGTTACCTCTGATAGTTATGCGGGCTTGAAGTGTGTGGAAGCGGGTATTTTTCCTGGTATGTGTAGTATGATCTCTCGAGGAATGCATTTAGGAAAAGAGAACAATGGTAACTGTTAAGCTCGCAGAAACGAACCATCAGTATTCAACACTGCGCCATCTGTAGCCCTTTGTTCCAAGTAGCATCATTTTTTAAAAGGGTTATAAAATAGTGTTGACAACAGTGGCATAGTTGTATTGTTTTTTTTTATAGAATTGTCGGAAATTTTCGCCATTTTGGATTACAAAAATAGGTTTTTGGCCTAAATAAAAACGTTATTTATGGGGTTTTAACATGTGTTTCAATCGAAATATTGCTTGTTAGGGTTAAGAACAACATACAAAATTCAATATTTGTCCCAGAAAGAAAAAAAACGCGTATGAAAAAAAAACCGATATTTAAATTAATATTTTTTTTCTCGTTTTCTCAAGTATTTTTGGAGCCCATGAAATTTACGTGAGTGTATTCGAAAACTATACAGTACACACGGAACCGCAGCTGATTTTCAGAGTAGGATGACTTGAAAAACAGCTTTTATTTGACTATAGTATATAAATATTCATATTCCTGCTTCAGCTTATCTCACTTTCATTTTTATTTACTTTAGAAGATTGCTAAACACCATTTTATAAATTTTTTTATTGTAAAAAGAAAAAGAATAATACATAACAAGCAAAGGGAAGAAAGATGGAAAATCTATATTTCTAAATCCATAAAAACCTTTAATATGTTATGTAGTGTTGTTATAACAGTTGTGAAACCTTTTTATAATAATCTCTAAACTTGAGGGCTCATAAGGGAGTTTTATAAAATCTATATGTTGTTTTTCTATCCATTACTATGTACCATAAATTTTTATAAGCTGGTGTTGAACAGTTATTTTTTAAGTCTTTTTTACTCATTTAAGAGATATATTAGAGTTATAAAATTATCACCAACACTAAATAATATAACTTTTGGTTATTTTATGAAGGTTTTATATTATTTGCTGTAACTTTTATATAGACAAAAATGCTCATTAGGATGTAATATTTATGTAAAAGGTATGTCATTTTATTTAGATCACATTTATGTAAGAATTAATTATACAGTGTTTTCGCACATTAATGTGACCCAAATTTTACTTTATTAATAAATAATTGTGACCTTTATGTGACCTTAAATTTACATAACAAAGTAAACCTGTTATGTAAAATATACGTAGTTTTTACTTAACTCTTACGTAACATGGCGTAATATTTATGTCAAAGGTATGTCATTTTAGTTACATCACATTTATGTAACAATTAGGTGGGCTTTGAGCATGGCATTATGCAGAGTTTTCGCACCTTAATGTGACTTAAATTTTACCTTATTGTGACCTCTGAGTGACCTTGAATTTACGTAACAAGGTAAATCTGTTATGTAAATTTTACGTAATTTCTACATAACTGTGTTTACTGGGACTTGTGTAACTTTTGGAGTTGTGTTGACGTTGCCTGCTCTAAAGTCGCCTGCAACGTTTCCACACCGTCGCCGAAGCGACTACGACTGAAGTGCCCTCTGGATCATATTTTTATTAATATAATTGATTTGAAATCAAGACTTCCACGTCTACAACCACAAATGGACTAATAATTATTTAGCCAACTGTAGCCAGCAAAAAAACAAGATTTTTTTAACGATTTATACAAATGGCGTAGCGCCAATTAAGAAAAGAAAACAGTATGGCGGCATTAATCATTTCTTGGTTTACTGAAAACCTAACCGTTTTGGACTAAGGAGGTGCCCCCTGTAGTTTTCAGACACAGTTATATTTTGAAATTGGTCGCAACTGCATTATTATTTCGCCACAATTGTCTCGTAAAGAGAAAAGTTGAAAGAACGTAAAATAATTAACTCTAGTTAATTATCAACGTTTTGGCGTCGTTCGTTGCGGTCGTTAAAAACCCCATAATATTCCAGTAAAAATAAACGTTGTTAGAGGGTTGCCCAATTTACCCTAGTTAATAACAACGGTATGGCGTTGTTTTCTCGTCCATCATATCGACCGTTGCACAAATGACTAATTTTTGTAATTTAAGCAACGTTAATTTTAGTTTAATTCGTACCTAAAAGCGCAATTACACAGACGAACATGCTCAAATAAAAGCTCTCTTTTCTTTGAACATTTTGTTCGGGTAAATTTTTGAGCAAATTATTGCTATCTATTTTGGAAACATATTTTTAAAGACGAGAATAAATAAAATTTCACATCAATGATCAGTGATCTCAATTCTTTAAAAAAATGGAACACCAACTTTTATTTAAAATTTTTATGAAAAAAAGCCGACGGCAAGCGAAACATTATTATTGCCTCTACTATCAGTTTTGTCACATGGATTAGGGTTACTTATAATATTTTTTTCTTAGGGTTTTTCCCGGGTTTTTTTGCCCGTGGTTTTTTTTGGGATTTTCTTGCGAGTTTTTTTCCTAAAGTCAAAAAAAAAACCCAGGAAAATTATTCTTTTCCAAAAAAATTTTGAGTTTTTCAAATATCGGCAAAAAACTTAAAAATTGCACTTTTAAGCGGTAATCCGCGCCTCACGACTATGATGAGTGGTGGGGAGGGGGATTTTTGTAGCTTTACTTTACCTTTAGCTTTTATTGTTGTTTTTTAATTCCTCACACCAGATTTACCTAGTTAGTTTAAGGTCCCAAGGGTTGCTTAAAAAAGCAAAATGCTGAAGATATAGATATTTATTGTCAATTTAATGTAATAATCAAGGTCGATTACTGACACTGAACCAACAATATGCAAAGGGCAACATTGCGATTCAAAAGAGTGTCCTGCCTACTACCTGCGAAATCCAAAACTAGGGATGATAGATCGGCGACACAGTCTACTAAATTACTGCTAAATTATATTTTTTAGACAAGGGTCGGGTTCGTAGGGTTGTAAAAGTGGGTAATAAACGGGTATTATTTAAACCGAACGTGCTTTTGTTCATATATTTGAGATTTAATAAAATGTATATAGGTTTTTTAATTTGACTTAATTATTATTGTAAAAGACTAAACTAGGAAGTAAAGTAAAGGGATATTCTTTTAAACGTAAATTTTTATCATTACATTTTACAGGCAACAGCAATAAATAAGTGCCAATTATTATTTTTTTACAACCCCAAAAAAGTTACAAGTATACTGGCATATTCCCTATAAAAATCAGATCAATCGAAGTTGCTTATGAGGTAAAATGTGAATTTCGGCATCGAATCGTTTTTCCGTCGGAAAGCACTTGATTAAAAGTACCTTATTTCAAAACTTTGATTTTCTATTTTGAGTTAAGTTCAATGAATTCCGATAACAATATATATTTTAAATTTGTAAAGAAATTTTTATAGCCCCAATTCTTCAAACAAATTTTGCTCAAGATTCTCTCCAAAATTTACGTGTGTTTTTTTGTACGAGATTTTGCTCGAACATTTCTTTGAGCATTTTGCTCAAGAGGCTCGTGTAAATGTTTGTCGGCATTTCAACATCAAAGGAAAGTTTGTCTGTGTAAATGCGCCTTAAGAAGGCAATTAAAAATTGTTACTTGGGTCCATCAGTAGATTTAGCATAAACTGTGCGTTATAAAGTTCAATAAATATGATATAACCCAGTTCTGATATATTACTTGGTTTTTAAAGATCAATAAAATTTATCTTAGTGAAATGATGGACTAGTTTAAGGCATGGTCTTTAATGCAGGCATCAAAAAAGGAACGTAAGCACTAATTGGCACTTATTTCCTAAGAGGTAGTCGGAAAAAAGTAAATTCTGTACGTAGGCATTAAAATATATGTTCTTATATACCCACTAATCATACCGCATGCAAAAAATTAATTATAAATCTTGATTTGAAAGTAGTTGCTAGAGAAGTTCTGCACTTCGATGTCCGGTCGAAAAAAAATACATTTCCTATGGAAGATTGATTCCATTCTGACTAATGTGCTAAATCTATATAGTTACATGGAATAGATCTCTCGGTAGATCATTTCTGTACATTGAATAGTTTTTTTTAATTCTTGGTATTATAAATTGTTAGAAGTTTGTTACAACATCGCGCAAAAAATACTAATAAAAATATTCCTGGGTAGTACCTAGGCTTTATTGTATCAAAAGTTGTTTACGAAAAGAGAAGTTATGACTAAAATAAAGCTTTCAGAAAAAAAAATTCAGGCAAAACTTCGGGTACTTGGCTAAAGTTTTCAATAAAACTTTTACTAAAAAGGTTTAGTCTATTTTAGAACGGTCCTAAGTTTAAGTGAAATTTTTGGTTTTAAGCATTTTAAACCAGTTTTGGACATAGTTTGATTTATAAGAAGAATTTTAATAAATTGGTTTATTCAGTAATCATCTTAACACAATCTTTTGTTGGATTTAAGAGAAAAATTTCAATTTAGAAGAAAAGAAAATTAAAAAATGTAAACCTACACGGGGTTTAAATAGAAAACATTCTGTAGAATAAATTAATATTGGGGCTAGATGTCACTCTAATTAAAACTTACCCTTGTTAATTAATTTGTTAGATTAATAATAATAAAATAAGGAGTAGATTAATTTTGTATTTATTTAAAAGGTGTTTTTATTTATGCAATGTATTAAAAAACTTAATTGCAAGTTTTTTTACATTTCTGTCACTGTCGAAATGTCAGTTTAAAAATATTAGCGTTGCTTTCAATCACAAACAGCGAGTTTGGATCTTTTACCTCTGCTTGCACCTTGGCTTGCACCAACCTCTACTGCTGAAAGCTACAGCTTTAAAACGAGTGGGCTTTGAGTAAGGAAAGTTTTCTTGACTGAGCTTTTAGATAACCCCAATGTCTTACTTTCAGTTTGTAAATAAATTAATATAGTTGTTTTGGGTTTTTTGTTTGGTATATTTTTCGTGCATAATCAGTGACCTTCACTCATAAATATATTTTTTGTGCTGAGAACGGGTACAAAATATGGCATTTTTCTGGACAAAATAGGAGGTGTTTTATTGGGTAATAAACAACTTGGGATATTAAATAAGGTAAATTAATTCTTGTAAAAACGGTTACTTAGGGAAATTATAAACGAACTTATTACCAAATGCCACAAAACAATCCTTTCTGGGGGTTATAAATTTTGAAACCTGTCAAAAAAATTAGTTTTAGGGCATTTTCTTCTAAAATATGGTGTATTTTGAGAAACTAAGCAGTTTTTCAGTGGCATTTTGCAATAACAATACAAAATAATCAATAACTTGTGTCTTTTATGTATAGGTAAGTGTTTTATGAAAATTGGTTTTAAAATTTAGTACCCCCAACAGGTGTAAATATTTAGACCTGTGGGGGGTACTATTTTAGATCTTAGTAAATCTCACTGTTTAAGTTTTTATTTCAAACCATCTTTTTTAAACAATAAGTTAAAAATTTTTAATGGGTTTATCTACCTACCTTCTTTTTTGTAGTACTAATCCCTGCATAGTATATATATTGGGTACATCAAAGAATCGTGCAGAAGAAACTTTTTAGATCCATAGCCATCTCTGAATCCCTGTAGATCACCAAAATTGCGGCCATTAAAGATGGCTGCCACTAGAATCGTAAGTAAATCTTTTATCTTTGCTACTAGTGGTGTGATTTCCATGACTTTTTTTTTATTTGAAAGATCTTCTAAAAAGGTTATTGCTTGTTACTATTCATTTAGTTTGGCATCCATAGAATTATGATTAATTTGATTTATTTTTTTTAAATTAATTTTCATTGAAAAATTAAATTTGAATGAATGAATGATTTGTCAGCTGAAAAGAAAGTCAGAAGTCAAGTTAGATAAGTTTGAATCAGACCTCAAGGGATTGGAATTGAGTCAGAACAAAATTTAGTAGGTATTTATTGTTATCAATGAAACATTGCTTGGCTTTGGTGAAATGAAAAAAAAAATGTATTTTTTTCAAAAAATGTTTTTTTTTGGTTGAAAATTCAATTATGCTAGGGTTCGTAAGTTACAATTTTATTTAAAAGTTTAATCCCCCTCCTACCCTCTCGCTAACTCCGCACCCCCATCAAAAACTAATCAGCCCTGCGTCTGTCGCCTAAGAATTTTAAAGGTGCAGGTAGACTGTGGTAGTGTGGTGGTCGTTGCATTGCAGCTGTAGTGAATTTTTTTCCATAGATAATGCAGAACAGGAGATTTTACAGATAAATAGTTAACAATATTTTTTGGTAAACGCTTTTTAATATAATTTACCTTGTTTAATGTTTTAAACAAATATTGCAAAATTTTTGAACATGTTAAAAGATCCACCTTACATATTTCTTTTGTATTAATCAAGAAAGTTTCGTTTTTTCTTAATATAAGTTCAAAAATGCTTTAGTTTTAAAATAAGGGGTTGATTGGGTACCAAAGATGGACAAAATAAAACTTGAGGAAGAAAAAAATGTGGTATTTTTGTATTTGCATATATACATACAGTCAATAGAGTGTTCAGTGGTATTAGCGATAAATTAACAAGGTGGTTCTGGTTTATTATAATCGCGAAAAAATTGGAGCCTTTTTTCTGAGTGACAAAAAGCGCTTACTTTTAGCATTACTTCGCTTGCATGGACAAATTATATCAAATAATTTACCTTCTTAATCTTATATATTGCTTTAGTAATAACCTTTAGAAAAGTTATAGGACCGTATTATCAAGGGTGCACGGTGGTTGTAGTGAAAAAAACTCACACAGAGATAGGTAGATATTTTTGGGCACACATGAAAGAGATGGCATGAACACACCAACTTTAAGCATGGGAGTTATTTCGTGGAGATGCAGACAGTCCATATTTTTAATAATCTCCTGACCAGCCGAAGTTAATAATTAATAATGGTAACTACCTTCAATAAACAGCGGCGCTATATTACCCCTCTCCCCTTTTCTACGTCAAACCAGTAATTTTCTGAAATTGTTTATAAAACTGTTTAAAATTAACTTTTTTAAAGAACATTTTCCCTCATATATTACTTATATTACTCACTAGACATATTACTTTTATTACACACTAGACACCGCCGCACAGAGGAACGGCTTAGTATAATATCAGAGACATAGACCAAAAAATTTTCTTTATATTTTTAAAATTAAATTCACACAATTATTTAGAAAGAAGCCCATTTATTATCATTTTATTATAATTTTGGGTGATAGATATCTTAAGGCGTTAAATTTTGGCTACAAGTGTGTCTAATTACAAATTTTACTACTATTTAAATGATATGGCAATGAAAAATAAATATAAAAAAAAATGTAGTATAAAATGTTGAGTTTAGTAAATATTTTTGTTATATGATTAGGTAAAAATATATCAAAATCTAAGTTTTTGTATTTACAAAATTTGATATTCGACAGGATTCGCTTTACCAGTAATCTCAATATAATTGCTGGAGTATTACGATCACGAAAATATAACATTTATCTGCTACGATCTGCTACCAAGATGGCTATGGAAGTTAAGCGTATGGGCAAAGCGTCATTTTTGCACTTCATTATAAAAAGAGCATTTGAGTTGTCAAAAAATTAAAAAATATGTTTTTATAATAAAATTAAAAGCTCCTTCTTTCCAAAATATTCAAGACGAAAAATTTAGGTGACATTTAAGCAAACTTAGCATACAAAAAAATAGGTTTTTGTAAAACGCACTAAGTAACTATTTTTTTTATTTAAGACGTTGCTCTTTGTACAATATAACTGTGTATACAACTCATTCCTAACTTTTCCAGATTAAAAGTTTCAAGTAAAAAACCTCATGTCCCTCTGTTCCCATAAGGTCATTCCACTGTGCGCCGCGCAGGTTTGGCTGCGGTTTTACCCATTTTTCCCGCTTTTATTCCTTTAAATATCATAACTTTTGTTTCCGTAAACCGATTTTGATGAAATGAATGCCTATGTGTTGCCTAGGAACACAAGGAATGCAATAGTGAAAGTCGCTAGAACTGATGCTAGAACAGACATACATACAGACAAAAATTGTAAAAATTGCATTTTTGGTATCTCGTTTGGTCAAACAATAAAATATAAAAAAAATAGTCAAAATAGAAATGGTTCTTTTAGAGATTTATTATAAGTATAGATAAACAACTAATAATAGTTAGGGGGATAAGTGGCGATTTTTCCAAATTTCATAAAATTTCGGTTCAGTGGATTTTGCCTAATTGTCTCCCAATCAGACAGACAGACACCATCAAAAATTTTTATATTTAGGTCTTTCTTTTTGCCGATCCCATTAGCCTATTACTACATAGCCGGTACCTACTAAGTTTTTGTTTATGAGTATTTAAAATAACACGACCGCCTTATTTATAATATTGCTATTGCTATTTTGATAGAGCGATGCAAGAGAAAAATTTAGAGATAAAAAGTTTGGTCACCTCTACTTGATAGCTGTAGGTATTGCAGTATGTATATTGACTATATAAGGCTATAGGTATTGATATTCTTTGGTTTAAAAAATATTCAATGTACAGAAATTAGAGATTTACCAATAAATGTACCAATCAATTTTAGAAAATTAGTAGTTTAATGTAAAAAAATGGGCGGGCGGGTTTACTGTATCGCCACTGCGTATTGTAGGTAGGTAACATTAATATTATTAACATCCGTTGGTCAGGGGATGAGGACATAGGTAAATATAACACTTTCTTCATTTTATTTTATTGCAAAGATCGACTGTATGCTTTTCCACGAAATCACTCCCATGCTTAACGTTGGTGTATTCTTGCCATCTCTTTCATACGCGCCCAAAAATATCCACCTATCTCTATGTGAGTTTTTTTCACTACAACCACCGTGCACCGCTGATACGGTACTATAACTTTTCTAAAGGTTATTACTAAAGCAATATATAAGATTAAGAAGGTAAATTATTTGATATAATTTGTCCATGCAAGCGAAGTAATGCTAAAAGTAAGCGCTTTTTGGTCACTTAGAAAAAAGGCTCCAATTTTTTCGCTATTATAATAAACCAGAATGATTAATCAGCGGATCAGATATAACTAGTATAGTACCTTGGTAATTTATCGCTAATACCACTGAACACACTATTGACTGTATGTATACAGACCGCTTCAAGCTACTGCGAACATAGGGGGAATCAAGTCCAATTTACTCTCCGTGCCGTACGACCGAGGTGGATTCGAAGCACGCTGCAGTGTTATCTTGTGGAAATTCATTTTGTTTTTATTATTTTGTTTTATTTCTTAATTGAAATAATACATTTTTAAAACTAAAAATGGATGTCTACGAAGTTGCCGAAAAAGTGCAGATGGTCAAATGGTCAAATCGTCATAACCCAACACACGTTCGATATTGGTCGAGGGAAAATTTGCAATTGTATTTTGACGTAAGAACACAGTATCCCCAAAAACTAAATGTTTGGGGGGGGGGGTATTGTAGGGGAACACGTAATTGGGCCATTTTTTATTAACGGCAATTGCAATTTGAATGGTCCTAGATACTTGGATCTACTGCAGCAGCACATTATTTCAACTGCTAGGCAGTTGTTAGGTGTAAGATTAGGTGAAACATGGTTTCAACAAGATGGTTGTTCCGCTCACTGTTGGCCTTGTTAGGGAATATCTTGATAATGTATTTCCTAATTGGGTTATAAGTACACGGGGAACTATTTTATGGCCAGCTCGATCTCCCGATCTTGCTCCTAATGACTTCTATCTGTTTTTGAAGAAGCTTTTCAAATTATCACCGCTAACATGCTTGGAAACGTTGGAAGGGGTTTTTATAGTAGGCTCGGATATTGTCTAGCCGAGCAAGGAGGACTTTTCGAACATTTGCTTTAATTTTTTTTTGACTGGGAGAATCTTTTTGGTTTTTAGAATGTATTATTTTATTTTGAGAACTTGCTTTTATTTTGTTTCTCCTTATTATTTTCATTGTAACACGTCGTCACTGATAAATCTGAGCAGTTGACAATAAAACGCTCTTATTTATCAGTGACAAAAAATAAGAAAATTACGTTATAAAAATTTGCGTATTTATTGACCAAATTCCGGTTTCATTGACTACGCTCCACACAGCACCGTGGTTAGAGGCGTACTAAATACAAGGCGAACGGCGGCGAACGGCAGCGAATGGCGGTCGGAAGCCTGAGTGTTGGTTGCTTCACTGATAGGCGTGCGGTGTCTCTGCATGTACGTACACTGGCAAATTAGACTTCTTTCGCCCTATGTTCGCAGTAGCTTGAAGCGGTCTGTATATGCAAATACAAAATGACCACATTTTTTTCTTCCATCCATCCATTTTGTCCATCTTTGGTACCCAATTAACCCTAACTTTAAAACTAAAGCAAATTTGAACTTATATTAAGAAAAAATGTCTCGGTTAGTACAAAATAAATATGTAAGGTAGATCTTTTAACATGTTCAAAAATTTTGCAAGAGGGTCTATTATCACCAATATTTGTTTAAAACATTAAAGAATGTATATAAATATCCTGTTCTGCATTATCTACCACAGTCTTACTGCCCCTTAAGCGATTTTTGAGTAATCGTGTTACAGACAGACTCCATGACAAAATTTTGTATTTAAGTCTTTTTTGACCAAAATCAGTGGCGGCTGTAGACGGGGGTACGAGAGGCGCGCGCTCCCCCAAAGGTTTAGAATCGAAATATTTGATTACATTACATATTTTTATCGAAGAAAGGTTATCCACATCTATTTTCGATTGGGCTATAATTTATTTAACACTTTCTTTGCATTTCCTGGATTCAAAAACGAAGATCTGATGACTTTTGAATGAAAACGTGGAACGCACAGTGGGTTTTACTCTCTCGCCCAGTTATGGCCGACCATGGCCGCCTTATCAAATAATTGCTATGTTTTCATGGATATTGAATTCGTTTTCAATATGTTTTGAAAACTTTTTTTTCATGAGTTTTCACGACAGGTTTTCAAATTTTGATATTTGGCAGCTGACATATGTCATAGTTGTCAAATATTTATTTTTGAGTTTTGGTACTTTTTTTAAAAAAAATTTATTTTATTCAAAAGATGATGTTGGCCCTTGCCACACATTTTTTTAAAATTTTAATTACTACTCTGTTTGCAAGTGGAAGTGAAGAAAGAAATGCTGGACTGGCATATGTGCATAGCACATACACTTTCGAGCCAAATATTTCTTTTATTTTCTATAATTAATTTTTTTAAAGTGTTTAAAAAACAAATCTTTAGTTATTTAAGTAAGGTTATGTTATTAATCTTCTTTTTCCTATACACTCCCCCAAATTTTAGAATGCCGGTTCCACAGTCTCACTTCTATTTCACTCTCTCTCTCTCTCTCTCTCTCTCTCAAAAAGAGTGAGAGCAATAAAATATAATTTGGCGGCTGTTTGGTAATCCGACGCAATACACATGTGTAAACTCAATCCCCGTTTTCATGGAAAATCGGTATTTCGATCTCGATACGATCTTGATCCAACCCTAAAAATTTTCAGGGTCGGATCTAGATTGAAATCGATTTGAATACTGGAAAAACAGGCGTTTTCATGGACTGTATCGGATTGAAATCGTTTTCAGAACGAACTCAATTCCCATGAAAACGTAGCAAATAAAAGAACTCATAAGGTTTGTTCTTTATTTACCTATATTTATAGTATACTTACTTTGAGAATTAAAAATGTATGATCGATTTTTCGGTGTATGTGATGTAAAGCAGCTACTATTATTTCCTCCGGATTCAACTATTTTTTTATCTGAGTCCATTTTTGTAAACAAAACTTTTGAAACAAATTTAAAAGAGCTTTTTTAGAACTGTCAAAACTATCCAAAAAAACAAAAGCTAAAAGCTGTCAACAAGAAGTCATAGCCAACTTGGGCAAAAATGGGATCGGAAAAGGATCAAGGGACGGGAAAATTGCACAAAATGGTCCTTTCTTGAGAGTGGAAATATTTCAAAAGAACATGCCTTGTAACGTAGAACTTTCCGTCCAAAAAGTCGTACAGAAAGTGGCTATTTTCCGGTCGTTTGAAAAAAAAGTATAGTACACTAACTAGCATGTTATAGTCATTACACGCTCAGATGAACACTCGCCTTCGGCATAACGCAACTAAACTCTCGGTTTCTCCCCACCCAGGCCAACTTGATTTTTCCGCAAGGTTGCCTCTACAATTTTGAGCATAGGCACGATTAATAGTTTTCTCCCAAGTATATGATCTAGCCGGGGATGGGACTACTCGGAGCCGCCACTTCGGCGCCACCGTTTCGGCGCCAAGCCGTTTCGGCACCGGGTCGTTTTGGCGCCGAGGCATTTTGGCGCATGGATAAAATTTCATAATTTACAAGGCACTACAGCGTGTGATTTTCATTACTTTCGAATGTGGTGGTAGGATTTTTTTTAGAACAACGGTATTTTTATTAATTGAAACAAAATAGGTTAAAGCTTGAATTCTATATAAAAAAAGGATTAAAATTTGTACCCAAATAATCTATAATATTTCTATTATTAAAATCGTTCACCAGACGACCGATTCTTTGATCAGCGGCCTATATTTAAGCAATTTTTTTGGGGGCTCATGTCCCCCAATAATTTGTTCCAAGAACAAATCTCTCGATTTTTGTATATTATTTAAGGCATCTATAAACTTCCAGACAGTCGGGTGGGTTCGATTGGGTCGTTTACAATATTATATTAAAGGACATCGCACTGGATACGTAGGATCCTGGCGATCTACCGGTTTCATTAATTTTTTATGTTGTTGTCGCTGGTCAGAGAAGCATGTTTGGTAATAACATTTGTATGGCTCTCCCGCACGAGCCACACATTATTCCAAACACTTAACATTTTTTTATATTTAGATTAATGGTTTTGCAATATTTAAGAAACACCCTTTATTTTTTAACCTGACAAATTGTTGAGATTTTGACTGATAAAAAAAATTTAAATTACCAAAGTCAAACTCTAATAGCTTAAGGTCATTAAATATTAAAATATTAACTGGAAGGGTGACCTTAACAGAGTAATTTCCTAAAAACCACTGACCTAAACATCAAAAATATGAAGAGTTTGAAAACATTTTCTGGCTTA
The DNA here is from genome assembly GCA_963921995.1 of Oxystoma pomonae. Classification (NCBI taxonomy): domain Eukaryota; kingdom Metazoa; phylum Arthropoda; class Insecta; order Coleoptera; family Brentidae; genus Oxystoma; species Oxystoma pomonae. The sequence goes on from OY998169.1 coordinate 16,644,079, forward strand.
TCCGGAAGGGTCACACAAAAGTTCCTATTACCAAAAATGCTTCTTTAAGGGAGGAAAATAACATATTAAAAAATATAAGGAATCGGTAGATCGCCAGGATCCTATGTATCCAGTGGGATGTTCTTTAAGTATTTTAATTTAAAATGAAAGCTTTTGGTTAATAAAACGACTATAATAAAATTACTATATTATATCATTCACATTTTTAATAAAAGCATTATTTCCAAACGCTTCCGGCGGATTTCGGCGCCGAAACGTTCGGGCGCCGAAACGGTGGCGTCAAAAAGGTATGACTTCTTTTATCACAGCGGCGCCGAGATGGCGACGTCGAAATCCCCTAGACCCATCTAGCCCCAGCCTATCAACGCTTTCTCGTTCACGACTCCGAGAGGGCTAATAGACACTAGACACTTAAAGCACAGAGTACCGAACAGGGTGATCCGTGCTTAAAGTCAATATTTCAACGCATCGGTATCGGTATACGTAACGCGTTCGAAACAAAGTCAAAATACACTACATTTTTTACTTTTTTATGCAATGTTTCGAAAGATTCCCGCTTTCTTGAAGGTTGCGATGACAGAACTGCTGATTGAAATCGTTGCGTATGTTCGTGGGTCCGTAACGATACGTACGCAACGAGATTCTGTCATAACACCCGTCAAATAAGCGGGCATCGTTCGTTATTTTGACTTTGTTTCGAACGCGTTACGTATACCGATACCGACGCGTTGAAATATTAGATCTTTAGTTAATCTAGTGAGAACCAAGCACATTGATTGGTCAGAAACTTGTAGCACGTAATTTAAGGTGTTTCTGAACGCAATAGGTGCTGAGATACGATACGTGTGCCGTAACGATACGTGATACCTAACGCATCTCAACACCTATCGCGTTCAAGAACACCTTAGATTAGCATATATCTGCTCTTTTCGAACGTGGTACAAGTTTCTGACCAATTAATATGCTTGGTTCTCGCTAGATGCGGATACGTATAGCGCGATGAGTTCCAAATAGCTTTATGTCTCTATTTACTTTAAGTGTACTTTAAGTTGGTCATAGCAGACGTGGAATATAGCGCTCTGCGGTCTATCGTTAAGCTTTTTCATCAAGGTCACGCCATTTGCATGTATAACGTTCATACATGACGCTAACCTACGTAGCATAGCGTTTGCGGCATGTTCCTAACGAGAAGATGTCAACAACTACGCAGCAGTGGCGGATCCAGCAAATTCACCAGGGGGAGGGGCGCAAGCAGTAAAACTTATCTAGGCCGGCTCAAGCGATAACGAACATGGGGCTAAACAGTTCTTTTTTATGGTCATCATTGTTTTTGGGGGTTTGGTTACATTGTTATGTTGGTTAGTGGTGACCTGACCCTCCTCACTACCCAAATAGTTTCGACCTACATATTATGTTCGTAGTTGCTTGAGCCGTTGGTAGTGACTATAACAGATAGGTACTACCTGATACAACCAAATTATTTTGGCAAAGTTATTTGTTATACAAATCCTTAATTCTAAAAAACAAAAAATACATTCAGTAATAACATTCCAACATTATTATCGTATTAAAAAAACTTTTTTTATATACTTTCATCAAAAACATGATTTTAGTAACTGTGTGCAGATAACTAAAGAATGGCTTTTTTGGTTACCGATGCAAAAAAACTTTTTTTTTTGATACCGTGTGCCAAAAAAGATTTCGGTCCGTTTTTTACCCAAAATTAAAGAGAAATAGCGGAAAATCGTAATATTGAATAAATCTAATTGCTCTTGCATAAAAATTAAGCCATTTCTACCAGTTTTCAACAAGTATTTATGAAAAAATCAATTAAAAACATCGTCAAAATATGAAACTGTCAACGACTAAAATGTCGCAACAATGAACGTCATTGAATAAAAAGGCACATCGCCATGGAAACCACCATCGTTATTTCATTTACCAGTCGCCTTGATTTATAGTGTAAAAATGGTGTGTTGCGAGAAGTGCTCTTCGTTCGAGAATTTAAAAGTATTTTCCTGTTTTTCTTGGATTTTTTGATAAGGGTATTAAAAAAAATAGTGTTAACAACTCGCGGCTAAACTGTGCTTTTTTTACTCGCGTTTTTCAATACCTCGCTGCGCTCGTTATTTAAACCAACGCTTGTAAAAAATCACTATTTTAGCCACTAGTTGTTAAAACTAGTATTAGTTATATAATATAATTAAGTTTTCTTTTTTGCTTTGCAAACCTATCTAAGATAGATTCCAAATCCAAATTCACTGAACGGTATATACAAGGTTCCTAAGCAAATCCTTAGGGGGCCTAGCAGCCGTGTATACGACGCAGACAAACGGAAAAGCACATTAGGCAGAAAAGGATGGGCATGGGGCGATGTTGTCACTACATCTTACACGTAGTAAATCCATTCCAGGTTGTTGCTTTCTAATGTTTTCCATTTTCATACCTTTAGGACTGGAATAAAAATTGTTTTTGCTCGACTTTAATACCAAACTGATGAAAGATATAGTAAAAAAAAATATTTTTCGGCTTTTCATTTTGTAACCATTGTCCTTACGCACTGTTTACAGGCTGGGGACTGAGATACATGCAAATGCCTAACCTAAAGCGTTCATACACGGCCGGAGAAATCGACTGAGATATTTCCGTAGAAACTTTATCAAGCAAATAGGACGGGTTGACTCCTTCGAACGTCCAACCCGGGTTTTTCACTTTGATTCGAAATCAAAAAGGAGGAACAGTCAGATGTGTGGCAGTGCACAAATTACGTAACGGTGATTTTACCAATTTTTGACCCCCTCCCTATGTAATGTTTTGTAACGGTTTGGCAAAAAAAAACTTTTCACTTATTTTCATTCCAAATTTTCTTAGTTTCACACAAATGCAAACGCTGTCGAAAACCCCCCTCCCCCCTACGTAACGTTTTGTAACCCCCCTCCCCCCTATGACCATTACGTAATTTGTGCACGGCCCCTGTAGTCCCAGTGGAGGAGGGCGAGAAAATTGATTTTTTTTTCTTATAAATTATGCTCTTTAGCCCCGAAATTACGTAATTTTTGGAAAAAAATTGTAAACGGCGCCATTTTTATTTCGTGCTTTGTTTTTCTAACATTTTTGCGCTCGGCTAATTTAATTGAAAAATTTTTGCCTGCGGCGCCCTTTATCTTCTCACTCGAAACCAAGATCCCCCGTTTTAGGAAAACTGATCCCGTCTCTGTTTCTAAATTTTTTCGAATAAAAGTGGAGTATGACCATGGGGGAAATAATTTTTTTTTACGGTATGACGAAAATTTCGAGAAAGTTAAAGAAAAAAATAAAAAAAGTGGCAGAGCTTAAGTTTTTCGTAAAAAAAACGTTTTTTTGTAAAGAAACAGAGCAAAATAAATCTTTTCACCCCTTTTTGGGTGTTACAAATATTGGCAGCCCCTTATTTTTCGCTTTTACCCTCCCGCTAGTTTTGAAGAATTGGTTCGCTACATGTTTCGAGATCATGTCATAAAACATCTCGAAAATATCAAATGTAGTGTAGGGCCAGCTTTATTTAAAACCAATAATATCGCAAGCAAAAAGCTCTGCAGGAAAAACAGCGCCGTTTATTGATTTCTTTGGCTGCTAGTGCTAGCTGCATGGTTTGGCCGTTTCCGGATAGATGTCACTAGTAGAACAGAATGGAAAGAAATTTAATTAAAAGCGAAGATATTTCTTTCTAATGTTAACAACCTCACGAGTTTATCGCTCAGTATCGTAAATAATGGACCCTGCCGCCTCCTTTAAGCAAGAAAAAGCTGTGGTTTGGACCTGAAAACATCTAATTTTTAATTAGATTAGATGTTCATCTCATGGTGTGGCCGCCATCTAGCGGAATTTGCAGACATCTTGTCAACGGTTATTATTGCAACTATGATTTATGCTCAGAATGAAAGAGTGGCGACAATTTTTTCTCATGAAAGCAGTCCGGAGATAATAACAAACTGGCACCATTGCTCAATATACCTGTTTCTTTTGTGCGCGCAGAACTTTCTATGCCATTTCTGTTTGATTTATTGAAATCCTATCCCTAAGGAAAATCTTAGGAAACCTGTATACAAAAGCCTCAAGGCAATAAGTATCTCTTCTCCTACCGTGGACTGAAGATAAGTTTTCACAAGTCTTAAAGTGGAGAGACTTCTTTCCGCGATAACAACCGAAACAGGAAGAGAAGAACCAATTTTTAATGCGTTGTAGATATTGGGGTAATCATGTTTACTACACAGTGTCAACGCTGTTAAGGCATCATCGCATTTACCATTTAAAGTTTCGTTTTTAAACAATGTTAACTCTGCCATTCACACTGTGTGAGAAGGCACACTGCTCTTGAACGAGGTATAGGTTATATAAAACTGAGTCCAAAAACTAGTTGTACTTCTTGAATAAGGATTCTTCCATAACCACAAAACCGTATTTATTAAAATCCCAGCTGAAGCTGTTTATGAAATTTTTCACGCAGTTTTGTAAAAAGGAATATTTTTAGCCGATTTTGATAAAATTTTCATATGTTATTGGCGTAGCAAAAATACACAATTTTTTGTTCATGGTAGACCTTTTAGTACACAGAAGTAGCTCGTTTGAAAAGTTTGAAAATCGGTATTTTAAGAAACCCCAAGAAACAGAACAATGTGCTGTGCAACGTTTCTACAGCAAAAACATATACAATTATGCTGTTGCTGTTTTCTACAACGTTTTAAAAACGTCATTAAAATGTTTACTTCCCTGTCAACAAATTTATTGATTACCAATTATAATAAAATTGTCTCAAAGATGGAGACATTAAATTAAATATTAATGACGATAACTAGTATTCGTAATAATAATTAAAAAAAATACGCATTTTGAGAATTTACCGCTGGTCAAATCTTTGTGTCAATCATGACGATGTTTACCTAAAATAGTATTCGTACATAATAATAAAAAAAATTCGCATTTTGAGAATTTACCGGTGGTCAAATCTTTGTGCAAAAGCCCGTTTACTAATGAAACCTGTTATGATACCTCATTAAACTACACGCCCCTCAAAAATTTGAGATTTTCACTGTTTTTATTTATTTTTCTTTTAAGTTATATTTATTTTTTCGAAAGATTATTTTCGAAACAAATGTTAAAACACAGAATTAATCGATCACCAATCAGTTTATGCATATTTCGTACTGTTTCTAAATGTTTTTTGATTAAATATATATAATACTGTAATACCGTATTTAAACATTTCTGTTTACATAATAGACACTTAAAGTTGCACAAATAGACAGTGCTTAACCGTAATCGTATCTCAGTGCGCATACTCAGAACGGCTACGTCGTAAAACAGCGACTACTACGTCTCACCTATCTCTACCACCACCCTTGCAGTATTCGTACGCGCCTAGCGTATCCTAACCCTTTTGTTATCTGTGGGTCGTGAGTTGTTTCGGATATTTCAGGTGGACAACTAGAAACAGAGATTTTGACAAACCGATAAAAAATACCAATAAACCGGAATTTTAGGGCGGCCGATCCAGGAATACCGAGATTTACGCAACAGCCGAGATCGAAACTATAAACACGAAGGCTTTTTAATTGAGAGTTGTTTTGTATGTGCGTTAGAGGGCGCGACATTTACCGCTGGTGTTTCGCATTGGTTTTAGCTGTATAAGTTAAAAAAATGCTAAAATTTGTTCTTGTTTGGTCAGCGTTCCCATAGAATTGTGCATTGGAAAAAATTTGGATGTAACAGTAAGTTGCTACTATTGTGACAGTTACAAATACAGCTTAAATTAAGCTAGCTACTTTACAGCAAACACGTAGGTGTCACAACATATATACAGCTATGGAGTAGCTGTAAAATCTAAAGTGTCTAGACTGTTACTTGGGACGTATTTTGACGTTCCTGGTTTTTGGATTTTAATATTTTTTGAGTATGTTATTAGGCAGGTGAAATTTTACATTTTTCATTTTAGCAAGCAAAAAAAAATATTGTTTTTCAAGCTTTGATCATGATTTCTAGCTCCCCTGTACATATTAAAAGGTCTGACGCGAAGAAAAAATTGTGCATTTTTGCCACGCCAATAACTAAATAAATTTTGCAAACAGCTTCAGCTGAGATTTTAATAAATACGGTTTTGTGGTCATGGAAAAGTCACTATTCAAAAAAGACAATTAGTTTTTGGACTCAGTTTTATATAACCTATAACTCGTTCAAAAGCACTGTGAAGGGTTATTTAAAACTGCGCCAAATTTTTCGATCATTTTTGTTACCATATCTGATATAGAGAAATATCTTGGATCGCCCCCTGTATGCAATTCAAATATGAAAAGGCAGACAGTTGCATTCTGCTTCTCACAAAATAGTGTGAACCCGATTAAGCTTCCTAATACGTATTTTTTTTAAGCAAGAGGAATACTCTAATCTTAAATCATAAATTTTCTTATGAACTCCTTTAAGTTACCCAAGCCAAACCTATTTTTTTACCTATAAATAATTGAAATTATAATATGGCTCAAAAAAACCTTCATATTGTCAAAATAGCTTGAAACAGAAATTCGAAAATTAGCAAAAATGACTTATTTTTGACTCTCCTCCGTATGAAAACTAGGCATCCGCCAACAATAACAATTAGACTAGAATGTTCAGGGGGGGGGCGCCCCTCCCTGGATCCGTCACTGCTACGCAGCGAGTTTTGCCGACGGGAGCCAAATATCAATAGACGAGCGGCCGAACCAAAGAAAGCAAGATAGAAATACATGGTAATAAAATCTAAAAGACAGAAACATCCGAGCCGGTAAATTTCACGTATACCGCTGGGCACCTCGTACGTGTCATGGCCAACTTAAAGTAACTAATATCAGCTGATTGTTGTTCGTTTTGTTGGTTTAGTAAGTAACGACCAATGGCGTGTGAATACCTCTCTACATCCCAGCAAACAAGAAATGTTCTTCTAGGCCCGCTGTGGGTGAATTTATCTTCTGCTAAGTTCGCTCCTGTTTATACTCGAATGGGTTCTAAATCGTAAATGAAGCGTTTCATGCTTACGAATATCTAGTCGGAATTGCTGCTAAGGCGTAACTGAAACGTTTTTAATCATCTAATTAAAAAAATTAATTAATGAAATGAAGCAATATATTAGTTTAGCTATACTAATAACAATAATAAATTATTTAAATTAAAACTATCTTAAAACATTTTGTGTGATAAAGATAAAAGATAAATTTTCAGTTTCTGTTCTTCGAATTTCGCGATCGAAAACGAAATAAAGCTTTTTTAAAATTAAAACATTTAAAAAATATTTTTTGTTAAATCTAATATCCTGTTTATTACGGGAAAAAATAATAAATTTCTTTTTGGTTTAAATAAGCAAGCATTCTAGAGCAGTAGAATTGAATAAATTAAGTATATTAGTTTAATAAATGCATATTAAAAATAATGTTCAGATTAATTGTCAATAAACGATATTTTACCTTTCAAACGTTAAAAACAAAATGAATTTTAAACTAGAAAATATTTATATTTTACATATATTTGTTTCATTTTTCTTAATAAATATAACGTTAATTATAAAATTATATTTGAAACAAAAACATCCAGATTTTTAAACGTAATAAATTTATATTTAAAACAAATATATTTTCTTTAAAATATGATTTATTAAAAAATACAATGCATTTTTTTCCTTGCATTGTTTTATGCCCCTTTAGTTGTCTTAAAATAGCATACTTGCCGACAAAATTCCAAAAAAGGGTTTATCTTGTCACACCTGTCTGCTTAATTGTAAATCCGTCTTTACGCTATTTGACACTGTTGACATTTGAACGTCTTGTATGGTTAAGGGCTGCCGTAAACACCGCAAACCTACGGACAGTTAACGTAAGAATTTTGACGTACGTAGAGTCTGGTTAAGAAGTAAATGGGCCAGCTAAGGAATGTGCGTAGAAACCCATTTTCGTCTGAGGCCCGCCTACTTAGCTCGTGAGTGGTTTGCCGTATCGTCATAGGCGTAGACGCTCTAATCTGTTTATTGCACTTAACAATCTATTGCTGCTCAAAAAATATTCATATTACAGCAGGTAAGGTAATAGTTTTTTTTTGTGTTTAATCATTATCATCATATTGTAAATAAAATCTATATGTTTGTGGCGGTTTGTGGGATACTTTTTTGGGGTTTTCGCCACTAAGTTAAGGAAATTTTCTCAAAAATATGTTAAAACCCACTAAAACAGTTGTATGACAACAGACAGATATTTTGTAAAAAAAGAATCGAGAAAAATTTTGAAAAGAATAATTCTTTGATAACGGCAGTAGAGTTTCTGACGAAACATCAGATAAGTACTTATATTCTAATTAGGGTTTGCTTGTGTGTAGGCAAATTTTTTATCTTATTTAAAAACCGCTGACAAACGAACAAAAATTTTTTCCTTAGGAATTTACGTGGGTTTTAATATATTTTTGAAAAAATTTCCTTAACTTAGTGGCGAAAAACCCAAAAAAAGTAGTTTCGACATCATCATCATATTGTCTGTTGATCATGCTGTAATCTGATTTTATTTATGTTTCCATTGTTTAAAATAGCTATTTTCCTAACAAGTGCGGAAAATCGATTTTTCCGCACGCAACTGCCGTTGACGGAACGACGCGCAGCGGAGTTCTGTCAAGCAGTTAAGTGCAGAAAAAAAGGTTTTCGCACGTGTTAGGAACAATTGTTTTTCTACTCGCTTGACTTAAGTATTAAATTAACTCAATAAGAGGAATTTTCAAATGTCACTCTTTATTTATCGTGACTAAAATGTTTACCTAACAAAAAAAAGGAAATTTTTTAAAATATAGCAATATATTTATTTTTTTATTTTTGGCTTAGTGCGGAAAAGTACCATAAAGTTAATTGTGAAAAGTGAATTTTCCGCACGCTAGTAGAAAAAATATTTTGCTAAGACGAAGTCGTAGTCAAACGGTGGCGAACGGAAAATGCATGGAACGGATAGGCAGAAGGCTGAAAACTAGAAACAATTTTGAGACAAAAAAATGTTTCGAGTAGAATACCTTTTATATTTTGCGCTTGCCAAAACATCACAATGCGTTTTATGAAAACTCTCCAGATAAACGTAAACGTAAATAGTGCAATAAAGTTTTACAATTCGTTGCCTATTGAATTAAAAAATTATTAAAAACCAAAGCATCTTCTGTAAGACTTTAAAAAGATATTTAATAGAAAAAGCGTTTTATTCCTATAGTGAGTTTTTAAATTAAAATTAAATTTTTTTAAATTATTTTGTTATTTTTTATTAATGTATTTTAGCTTAATAATATAAGATTTTTTCATTATTTAAATGTGACGTAAAATATGTTTATTTGCTTGTTTATTTATCGTATTGTTCCGAGTGTTGTTCTTTCCAATTTAAATTTTTTTTAATTGTTTTGTTATTTTTTAAAAATGTATTTTAGCTTAATAACGTAATATTTTATCATTATTTAAATGTAAGGTAAACTGTGTTTATTTATATTGTATTGTTATTTTTTTATGTATTTTAGCATTATTTAAATGTAACGTAAAATATGTTTATTTGCTTGTTTATTATCGTGTTGCGTCTTTTGAGTTTTAAAAATCTAATTTTTAAATTTTGACAAATAGCCATATTAGTGTTAGCTAGTAAAGTAAATTTTGTAATATTTAAAAGTATATTGACGTGTATATCCTATGTATATAAATAAATGAATTGAAAAAAAAACATTTTCATTAAATAATAGAATTCTGAGTACGAACAAAAAAGTTAGTATAATTTCGAAAGGAGTTGTTTTGTAGGTATTGTCTTTTCCTACAAAATGCTTTTTCTATTATTTTTCTAGTGCAAAAACTAACAGAACTTATGAGCAAAAAACCGATTTAACCCTTTGATTCAAGATGGCGCCGAAGTTAAGGAGGTGAGAATGGTGCAAATCTTTAGTTAAGCTTTCACAGTGGTACCCTACACCCATGCAAAATTTCAGCTTACTCGCTTTTGGTTCCTAGAAAAATTACAATTTGCCTTGATTACGAGCTTCCGACAGGGTGGCGTTGCGCTCAGTATACTCAAGACCCCAAGCCTGTTTTTGTGTTTGAGAGTTCTTTCCTTTCATTTTAGACATCATAATATAACATAATATAATAATAATAATAACATGTCTACGTTTTTAAAGCCGCAGTAGGCTTCAAAGATCTCCCCACTACTAACAAATGAATCGGACGAAAGGATTTCCGAATAGCCAGTTAAACTGGTATCCTAGAGGTCTCGGGTTCAAATCCTGGCCGAGAAAAAACTTTTTTCCGATTTATTCCCTCACCCTTTGCCCTCTACACCACAAATATTTTCTGTAAACAGTGAGATTTACTAAGGTCTAAAATAGTACCCCCCGCAGGTCTAAATATTTACACCTGTGAAGGGGGGTGCTAAATTTCAAAACCAATTTTCAAAAAACACTTACCTATACAGAAAAGACACAAAGTTGTCGATTATTTTGTATTGTGTTTGCAAAATACCACTGAAAAACTGCTTTTTTTCTCAAAATACACCATATTTTGGAAGAAAATGCCCTAAAACTAATTTTTTTTTGACAGGTTTCAAAATGGCAAATGGTGAATACGCCAAAAATTTGGCACATAATAGCTTCATTATTTGTGTTTGAGGTTATAAAGTTGGTGATTTTTTAGACCACCTCAGGGGGGTGGTTTAATTTATAGCCCCCAGAAAGGATTCTTTTGTGGCATTTGGTAATAAGTTTGTTTATGATTTCCCTAAGTAACCGTTTTTACAAGGATAATTTACCTTATTTAATATCCCAAGTTGTTAGTTACCCAATAAAACACCTCCTATTTTGTCCAGAAAACCGCCATATTTTGAACCTGTTTTCAGCACAAAAAATATATTTATGAGGGCATTACGAGGCAAAATAAACATAAGTGAAGGTCACTGATTATGCACGAAAAATATACCAAACAAAAAACCGAACACAACTATATAATTTATATACAAACTGAAAATAAAGCATTGAGGTTATCTAAAATCTTAGTAAAAAAAAACTTTCCTTACTCAAAGCCCACTCATTTTAAAGCTGTAGCTTTCATCAGTAGAGGTTGGTGCAAGCCAAGGTGCAAGCATAGGTAAAAGATCCCAACTCGCTGTTTGTAGTTGAACGCAGCGCTAATATTTTTAAACTGACATTTCGACAGTGACAGAAATGTAAAAGAAACTTGCATTTAAGTTTTTTAATACATTTCATGAATAAAAACATCTTTTAAATAAATACAAAATTAATCTACTCCTTATTTTATTATTACTTATCTAAATCGTTGTGTGACATCAAGTATTAATAGAAAAAATTGATTAACAAGGGTAAGTTTTAATTAAAGTGACATATAGCCCCAATGTTAATTTATTCTACAGAGTGTTTACTATTTAAAATCCGCGTGGGTTTACATTTTTTAATTTTCTTTTCTTCTAAATTGATACTTTCTTTTTAAATCCAACAAAAGATTGTGTTAAGATGATTATTCAATAATTTTTTTTTAAATTCTTGTTATAAATTAAACTATGTCCAAAACTTAAGAAAGTTGGTGTAAAATGCTTAAAATCATAAATTTCACTTAAACTTAGGGCCGTTCTAAAATAGACTAAACCCTTTTAGTAAATCCCACCGTAAAAGTAAATATTTCTACGCGTCGGTATCGATATATCTAACGCGTTCGAAATAAAGCCAACATACACTACATTTTTGACTTGTTTATGCGGTGTTTCGAACGATGCCCGCTTTCTTGAAGGGTGCGATGGCAGCACTGCTATTGAGTTCTCGGAACGTTACCTAGGTACATCAACACGTCAAAAATGTAGTGAATTTTGGCTTTGTTTCGAACGCGTTAGGTATACCGAAACCGATGCGTTGAAATATTTACTTTAAGTGTCTATTATTTAATTTTTCGTAACTTAATTAGGAAGGGATAAATTTAGTGTTGGAATGGTAAACCACAGTAGACTAATTTTATTTTGAAAATTAAAAACAAATCTAATATAAAATATTCCAAACGTCAAATAACCGGACCGTCATCGTCAACGTAAAAAATATACCAAAAGTTATCGGGCTGTAAATTGGCACGACCAAAAACTATCTATTAAGTCTCCTCATCAAGTAAGCGCATCAGGCATGCGCAGTAGATTTTTTTAGCTCTTCGCCTTGCTCAAGGCCAACCCTAATTTTTACATTATTTTCTTTGTTTTTAACGGTTATTATTGTTACACATTTTGCGATCCTTGGGCCATTATAGAAGCGTTATAACCATATACTGACTGCCAATACAATTTATATTTTCATCTGTTTGTAAATGTGCGTGAGAGAGTTGCCGTTTTCCTAAATTATAGCTTTTAAACATTTAAATTTTTAACCTTTTGCTAACTGTAGGCCAAGCGGAGAAAAAAATAATATCATTTTACCCGATTCAATTTGCAGGTTTTACATGAATATTAGAGCGTTAAGGCTAGCACGCGGCGCAAAGTGTCTAAACGTAACGTGTACGCTAAAGTCATCATGCATGCTTAAACCACAGGGCTGCGTTCAGAAAGCCTACACCGTGGTGTGGGTGCACGCACTCGGTGTGTCCGCAAGCGTACACACCACCTATAATTCTGCATTATTGTCTAATGTCAGCTGATTTACAAAAACAAAACAATGGGATGTTGGGATAAATGATAAAATAGGCTTTTTGTTTTCTCTTATTTCCGAAAGTTGGGTTGGTTTCTGGGGTAGCTTTTCTTATACGTCACATTATCTGATAAGAAATGGCCCAAAAACTTATTTTTTTGGGCTACAAGTGTGTAGAAAAATGTAAAAATAGGCTTTTTGTCCTCTCTTACCTTCGAATGCTGGGTTTTGGTTTGGTTTCCGGGGTTGCTTTTCTTTTGTGACATTATCCAATATGAAATGACCCAAAAAGGGCATGTTTTTAGGCGACAAGTGAGCAGAACAATGTTGGATAGTTTTTAAAACCGTTCCTACCACTTTTTATTTCTTAACAGAACACCTAAATATGAGGTCATTGAAAAGCTAAGATAGTAAATCTCAAAATTTTGAAAATGATCGAATATCAGCTAGAACTTCTTGAGACCTCCTATAAAAAAAGTATATATACTAGACTAATAAGACATCACATTTAAAAATAGAAAGAAAAATAGAAAAGTCACGTTTTTTTTTACTTCCTATATTTATTAGGTGTGTTGGCTTAAAAAACGAGTGTAGAAAAAAAATCATGGAAAACCATATATTACATAGTTGGTTAAAAAAAATTGAATAAAATAAAATTTTTAAACAGTCTTGTTAAAAATTATATCCAAATTTCACCAAATCATAACCTCATTCAAATACACCAACCATCGCCCAAGTCGAGAAGGGGTGACAGTGTGGTGTGATAAGCTCACTAAAATAGACATAAATATGTGCAATTTTGACCTTAAGTGCCGCATGTTAGTGGCCTTGCTAATGACGCTATTAACGCACCAGTAGACACACCACCTTTCCTGAACGACGAAAATGAAACGCACCGGTTATTTTCATATTCCTGAATGGCGACACACCACGCACAGGTGCGTTTTTTACACTGGTTGTGGGCATTCTGAACGCAGCCCAGTATCACTTCTTACAGGTGTATGACTTTAAGAAGAGTGAGAGGGCAATAGAAACTATAATGACATCTACAGTAGCGTTAGGTACTATTCTTGGATGTCGACCGTTTACATAGATGGCGCTGGGAACAGGACGGGGTAAACATTTCGCTTGCTCTGGCTCTTTTAGTGTAGACGGGATTTTTTCGTTTATACGTATAGAGGTCAGAGGCAAAGAAGCGATGCTGTGTTTTAAGAATATATAATATCCCATATTTTTTATTCTTTGTTGTGACGTAATCTTACGTCGACCGTGTTACTCAACGTATATTACAGGGCTCTTGCGCAAGCGCGCATTTATTTTTTCTACGTTTTATAGCCTCTTCTCGATCAACCTTATATACACTGTGACAAGCGATATACATTATAAGGCAGGGGCGTAGCAAGCCACGGTCTCTTGTAAAAACACGGTCTAGTATTTTTTTTGCTCCGCTCACCTGATGACGGCACAAAGATATCAGCCTGCTTTCTTTATTGATTTTTTTGATGGATGAAATTTGGGGTTATATTATTTTTGCATAAATTTTTGATATAAAAATTGTATTTCTTCATTATTTCTTTTCTTCTGGTCCTAATTAAATACCCTGTGATATTACTTACATTATTTTTGTTATAGGTAGCTGCATTTATGCGTTTTTTTAGTAAAAAGGCTAATCATTAAATAATGAAAAAAACCAAGAAAACAAGGCACCTGATAGTTTTAAATTTGCAATCAGAATTATTGCATATAGTATGCAGTGCAAAACAAGTCTATCCTTCTAAATAACAAAATAATCACTCTCCCAAAAATGCCTGGCAAAAATTAACTACAAAATAAAATAGCTTCCAAAACAGGAAAAATAACAACTACATAACCTAATTTCTGAACTACGAGAACGAACTAACTCCAACTCATCCGATGAGTTTCTTGACGGAATCGATTACCACCTAATGATCTTAGTTTCTATTTGGTGAAAGATCAAAGCATGCAGGCCAAAAATAAATTATATTTACTTATACACAAAAAGGTATAATAAAAGATAGAAGCAAAAAATAGGTCTTGCATCAATCATTTAAACAAAAAAAAAAAAGAAAAATTCGCAAAGTTAATTTAATTTGTCAAGCCTTTAGACTTTGTGTCGTCATCAGGTTGAAGAGTGGGGCAAAATTACTAGACCGTACCTATTCTAGGGACCGTGGTAGCAAGCAACGTTACGAAGGTTCTGCGCAAGCGCGCTTTGATTTTCCTACGTTACGTCGTCTCTGCCGATCAACCTTAATGCTCTATTATTGGAAAATTATGAAAATGAGCTCTATTCCGTCTATTATTTGGTTTTGTAAGCAATTTACTTGTTAGGTTGATTGCCGAATTTGCATGATTGCTGCGAATTTTCAACAATCTTTAAACCGCAGTACCGCCGTAGGTGAGGCGAGCAGAATTATTGCTACACCACAGCGTTTTACTCATGAATGAAACCCGAAGAAAAGAGAAGTTATTGTTACGGTTCGTGTAGAACACGAGCTGCTCGTGACAAATGTAGTTACATTTAGTGGAATGAAAACAAAATAAAAGGTTTGGATTCATTATTTTTATCATTCAATTCTTAGTAATGTTACTAGCTTAGTTGACCCAGTAAAGCAAAAGCAATGTAAAACATTTGCTGTAGAAAAAAACGACATATTTGGCTTCTTAGAATTTTTGTACAATTAATCAACGCCGGTTCCAGGGTCTACCGAGACCTTAGCACCAACGAAAAATCGGGCCCCTCCCCTTCACCCCTATACTCCCGATTCTAGATAGAAAAAATTTCAGGAAACAAAAATAAACAGAAAGGATAACTTTGCACGTTAACAAACTTTATAGTACAGGGTGGATTCTTTAAACGGAACGATGCTTCTAGCGGGTTGGTTAGAATTTGGTTTCATAAAAAAGTCCAAAAACACGTCAACTGAGATTTTTAATTTTATTTACGACGTATGGCAAAAAAAATATTTTTTAAATAGGACACCCTGTATAGTTTGACATTTTTGGCAGATTTAGATAAAAATATCTTGATTATCGTAAAAGATAGATCCTATTGTGTAGTATTGATGAAGAGAGAATTGTTTTCAGATTTTAAAAATTGAAAAATATACAGGGTGTCCTATTTTAAAAAAATAAAAAAATTGTCATACCTCGTAAACTAAATGGCGTAGACAAAATCCAAGATAGTCCGATTAAAGGAAATTAAAAATCTCAGTTGACATGTTTTTGGATTTTTTTATTCAACCAAATTCTAACCCGCTAGAAGCACCGTTCCGTTTAAAGAATCCACCCTGTATATCTAGTTTTACATAAAAAACATAATCTTACACTTTTATATTCACCCCTATATATAAAGAGGTCTTCTTATAATATCGTTTTTGAGCTTTCTGGTTGGCAAATTTATCAATTATTTGTTCATAATTGATATAATTCAAGGATTCACTTTCAATATAGAGGACAGAATGTGCATCCAACTTTTCCTATTAAAGGTGCCACCACTACCACTGGCGCTACTTAGTACCGAATAGCGACTTCCTTTACGTTAAAAAGCCAACCAACCAAACTTGCTGTGATTCTGTGGCGATGTTTACATGAGAAAGTTTGAGGTCTCCTTGTTTTCCACCCAAGATCTTTTGATCTTTTGTTTTCAGACTCTTTTCGGTGTAAGAAACTGATTTGGAGGTTTGTTTTTAGCTTCTTTTTTCTTTTAATTGCTTTAGGAGCATAATCCTATTGGACATATTAATACGCCAGGACGAACCCGAATCAGGTGACTTAGATAAGTGCCAGTGAGGAACGATGCCTATTTGTGAATAATTCAAAGTTAATTGCCCTTTGTATCGTGGAGTTCGACCAGTTAATTGGGAAAACTTAAATGATGTTCATGTTTTGCGGTGAAACCCACCAATTTCAAAAAATATCTACTCATCAGTAACAAATATATTACGACTGCGATCGTTTTTAAGAAATGAGTAAAACGTTTGAAATACTGCTAAAATTAATGTATTTATTTCTGTTTTCTATATATGAGTAGCGGGTAAATGCCATATTTTTGCTTTAGTATTAAACCATTTAATTCTGCTACAGGTATTTTAGGATTAGTATTTAAAATATGTCACATTCTGTTTTTGATCAGAACCTCTTGCTATGAAAATTATATTTTTTTTTCTATAAGCAATAAAAGATTGAATTGAATTGAATTGAGTAATTCAAAGTTGGAAATTAAAGTGTATGTTTAATAATTTTTGGGAAGGGTGACCAGTGAAACTACTGATGAGCCCACGCTGGTTGCCCAGGGCGAAACATCGTTTAATAATTTCCCTTTTCGTTTTAGTCTTTTGTGTGTTCCTTGTGGAGTGCTCATCCAAGTTTGAATTTTAGTTGTTTTCCACCCAAGATCTTTTGATCTTTTACTCCGTTATGGTTAATAACCACTACGGAATGACATTTAGCAACTGCGCAGTCACAGAAATAACGATAACTATAACGAAGAGTAAAAACACTGACCAAAAGTACCCTATTGTCTATTTTTTATAAGAAGAGCTTAGCTGGTAATAATAATCCTTTTCAGAAAAATGCTCACTATTAAAAAAAACATATATTTTTGCAGTCAAATTTTCGAACTTGGCCCTCCAGACCCCTTTGATGGCCCGGGCCTTTAGCGAGTGCCTAGTGTGCCTAATGGAAGAACCCGCGGCTGCACTTTGCGGTACCATTACAGAAAAAAAGCAATGGATATCTACGCACATTGCCGAAAATATTGTACAAATATTGTAAAATGGACGGAGAAAAAATATTTGTGTTTTTTTTTACGCAATTGTTTCTGGAAATGGACCAGTTACAATTTGTGTTAAAAGTTTAGATAATTGTTTAAAAAAAATAAATTTTTGTTGGTTCTCTTGATACAATTATGTGCAATTTTTCCACAATTTGTAACTGGTCCAATTCCAGAAAAAATTGTTTAAAAAAAAACACACATTTTTTACCGCGAGCCATGTTCCGTCAGATCAAAAATCTTGTAAAGGGCAAGACCATCAATGACTTTTAAATCAATTGGGCCACATAAGGCACTGCTATGGTAAAATTAAAAACAAAAAATTCTAACTAAAACATTTACCAGCTGAGAGCTCGTGGAAATAATCAACGTTAGAGTATGTCCGCTTTAAGGTTTTAGTCGAGAAATGCTTCTTTCTGATAATTTTGACACAGGAAAAATATTAAAATAAATAAAAGTAATTCTGCCGTCAGAAGGAAAAACCCCGTGAGCGGCCTAAAATTGATTTGAGGAAAAATAGAAAAAAAGCTTTGAAATGTAATAAAGTCTCTAAAACGTTCTAGGTGTAATAGAGACAAATGATTTTTTTGGCTATAGATAAAGATTCAAAATATGAATTAAAACACCAAAAAATAAAGCACAATAATTAATAATTATAACTAAATAACATATCCTATTCGGGCAGTCCTGCTGAGCAAAAGAGACAGATTATGATAAATACTAAGAAAGATCCACGTAAATCCACAGACTTTACGTGTTTTTTTCCTAGCACTGGCGATATACGTGGTTATAGCTTAGTAGAGATCATAAAAGAGTTGTAAATACGTGGTTTTATATATTTTTTTTTATTCGAAAATAAAAAAATTATATTTTTTCTTCTTTTAACTTGTTTTAAACCAACCAGTATATCCAAAAAACCAAAAAAGTAATTTTTGAAAAATTTGTGGGTTGCGGGTTTTTTCCTTCTCACGGCAGAATAGTTCTATCACAGTCTCGCAAATTTTAAGAATAAATTTGAAAACTGTTTAAAAATACGTTTTTTGATCCTGTGTGAATACATCTTAATTCCATCAAACAAAAAAAAATCGCGTTGGCGAACGTTGCGGAAAAAATCAACTTAAATTATTTTGAAAGATTTTTCTTTCAGAATTTTCCTAGTACTGTTAGGCTGGGTTTATACAGGCAAATAAAAATAAGAATAAAAATAACTTTGAACCAATCACCACACAGCTTCTGCATATGTAAACAAAAGTGGGTGAAACCAATAGATGAAATAAATAAAGTAAACTCCATCATGCAGAGGTTATGTGCATCAAAGGGGCATGCGCAAATCCGTTTTCACGTAAAAATTAAAATAAAAGGTAAAAGTTGCCCATCTTTTTACTTTAGTTTTTTTTTGTAATAAGTATTTATTCCCATCCAAAAGTAGTTCATTACAGGGAATAAAAAAAAACATTATAAACATTTGGGTACAACATGCATTAAGGAAATATTTATAGATATTATTAAATTTAAATTATATTATTTGTAAAAATGGTAATAAATAAATTAATAAATAAATTGTCATTTAAAAAAAAATATATAATAAAAAAGTACTAATAATAATACTATTAAAAACCGAGAATACAATAATTACATTTTAAAAGATGTTCTTTTAAATCTCTTTTAAATTTAATTTTTATATTCTTATTTTTTATTTCTTCTGGGATTCTATTGTATATATTAATTCCATCACAAATAGTCGATTTTTTACCAAAATTACTTACTGATGCGTTGCAAATAAGTTTCGGTTATTTCTTGTTCAATATGAGTGGTTAACATTGATTGTAATTAACTTAATTTAATTTCTTATTTTATTTCTGCTGTATAAACATTTACACTTCTCTCCATAAGCTTAACTTTCATTTTTATTTTAATTTGCCTGTATAAACCCAGCATTAGAATGACGGAGCCTTCTTGAGAATTGTTTGCCACTTTTTAGAAGTTTTTGTTTTATTGTCGATACTTTTGATTGGCCTTCGATGTGGCTATTATATTAGTTATGTAGCAGAATTCGTAAGATGCATGTAAGTAGCAAATTTAAATTAGTAAAATTTAATTAAGTAGGAAATGGTTCTGTTTACATATAACCATGATAGTTAGGTTAAAATTTTGGTTTGTTGTTAAAATTATCAAACTCTCGCTTGGTTAAAAAGTGTCTAAATATTAACTACCCACATAACAATTAAATATTCCTGTAATGTAATAGTCATATAATTAGAGAACAAAGAATGTCATAGGAATGTTACATTTTACCATTGGGAATATTACTAACACATGCCGGCAATAAGTCACATTCTAGTTCATACAGGTGATATAAATGTGATAGAAACGTGACGCAAAACATGACTTTAATACGACCAGAATGTTTTTTTTAAGAATTAAAGTAATATACCTGGCCACTGACTATAATATCTCACATAGCAAATATATATCCCTATTGAATATTGCATGGATATGACGTATTACTTGAGATTAGTTATCAAAAGATTACCTAAATAAGTTTTTGCTGACTTATATGTATAATAATATTACCTTCTATAGAGAACATATTGATTCCAGTGCAATCTATCTGCAATAGATGACATTAAACTAAATTACAATTATAAATGATGTAAATCCCGTTCTTTTTATAAGATAGTAATATTTTCAGCAAACATGCCAAAATCCTGATAAAATATTATTTTTGGGAATATTCATAAAATAATAATAATTATCTTATTACGAAAGAAATATAACTATCACAAACTCTTAAAGATTATTCAAAAGAAAATAGGTCTGGAACATTCCTGTCATATTCGCAATATAATATTCCAAAAAACACTTCGAGGGAATATTCCTACATGAATATTCCTCCACTGTTAGGTGGGTAATTAATTATTTTCTGAATTCAGGGTTGAACTGGGGTAGAACAAAATAACCAAAACTGTACAGCTGATTTTCGATAACAGCAAATGTTTTGTCAAATTACATCTTCATTAAGTTAACTTCGCAAGCTGCACATAGTTTTTTAGGAAAACAAATATTTTAATGCTCGTATCCACAAGAGTAAAAATTCCTCGATTAGGCTTTATTCATGATCATTTACCAATTAGCGTTTAGAATGTGGTGTTTTACACTCAAACTTTGTTTGTTTGAAATTTTGAGACAATGATGTGCAGCAATCCAACCAGCTGACTACATAACTCTTATTTTATAGTGAAAGATAGGTTTTATGCTCAGTATGACTGTCTGCCAATGGGTTCATCGCTTTCGCCAGTGGTGGTCAATATTTACATGGAGTGGTTCGAATCACACGCGGTTGATATCGCAACATATAAACCTAAGCTCCGGCTGAGATATGTTGATGATACTTTTATTGTCTGCACCGGGAATGACCAACAACTTTTAGAATTTCTTTACCACCTAAATAACATAAGACCCACCATTAAATTCACAATGGAGTTGGAGCAAAATTGGTAAATTCCTTTTCTTGATGTACTTGTCAAACGAGTAGAAAGCGACATCAGAACAACAGTCTATCGTAAACGCACTCACACAGGACAATATTTAAATTAAGGTTTAAATCATTCTGCTACAACCAAACGAGGCATAATCAGAACTTTGTATAACAGAGCCGTTCAAATTTGTAACAATTCTCATGACTTGGAAATCGAAATAAGAAGCATTAAGAAAGATCTGCAGCAGAATGGTTACAGCCTTAAATTTATAACAGATACTATTTCTAAATTTCAACAAACAGGACAGAGATTACAAGACTAAAACCAGGCAAATGCATTCCTTACAATTCCATACGTTAAAGAAGTATCAGAGAAAATTCGAAGAGTAGCGAAAAACTTTAATATTAAGACAGTTTTTAAATCTAGTAATACAATTCGAAGCCTTCTTAGTAAAACAAAACCGGTAACAAACAAAATAAGGAATGCATTTACCAAGTTCCTTGTAAGTGTGGTGAATCATACATAGGTAAAACAAAAAGACCACTATCTGTTAGGCTTAAAGAACATCAGACGAATACCCAAAGAGGTGAAACAACGAAATCAAAAATCGCCGAACATGCATGGTCAAAACAACACCGAATGAAGTGGGCAGAAACAAAGGTTTTGCACAAGAAATCACACTGGAAGAAACGAAAATTCCTTGAAGCTGCCTTTATTGGGCAGAATCAGGTTATTTTTAGTAAAACAAGTGTTTAAATTCCAAATATTTGGAAGCCCCTCCTTGGGCGGAGTGAACTTCTTAAACTTCAAGGTTGAGTGATTTTCCACAGTATATAAGACGATCAGAGATTGTACTGATCGAAACGTCGTGTATAATTAAAATATAGACAATGGAAATCCGAAACACAGAGTTAATTTGAAACTTTGTCAAGAGTCATTTCAAGCTCCGATTAGTGTTAATAATTAAATCTTATATAAAAGCATTTTGATTTAAGAATATTTGCAAGAATAATAATCCAACAAATAGTTTTTAATATTAATTACTCATTATAATTTAAGTTTTTTTTTAGGAGTAGGTATTATAACCAAAGTTTTTTTTGTAAAATGTCGTTATTTTACTTCCACCAATGTGTGTGTCAAATTATGTTTAGCTCCCTGCATGTCTGCCTGATGATATTCGTCGAATTTATCTCGCGTTCTGGTAATTTATGTTATCTTTTGCTATTACCGGCTTCTTAATATGAAACGAAACGATAGAAATAGGAGGAAACGCGTGTAGTATCGAGTAGTACTGCATGAAGTAGTAGGTGTGCTGCGGGCTGCTCTCGGCCACGTCCGGGTCTTCAAACAAACGAACGAATCACGAATCGCTAGAATTGCATGTAACGAGAAGCTAGGGATAGAGTAATATTCGCCGATGGTTTAGTTTTCTTCATTGATAGCCGTTTGCACCGATCAATTTAGGCAGTGCCGGTTCCAGCCATTTAAAAAGGGGGGGGGGGCGGTTTCGATACGAAACAAAAACTAGAATAAAAGCATAGCTTTTATAAGGAATATATCAATATATCCAAACAAAACTTAGTAACTACAATCGCGGATTTGGTCTCAAATCTAGGTGGGGATACTCAGATTTTAGGTCGGTTATTTCATACCTTTTTGATTTAAAAAATGTCTGAATGCGCCGAAAAATTTTGACAAAATTATATTAAAAATGCAGTCGAATGAAACTAAAATCGTAAATATTAACGGTATCATAGCGCCGCAGGCGAAAATTTTTAAGAAAATTGCACTAAAAATGAATCTTTTGATTAAAAATTAATCTAAAATTGTAAATATATCAATGGCTTCAAAGCGCAGCAGGCGAAAGTTTTTTAAAAAATGTCACTACAAATGCCATTTTTAATAAAAAATTAAACTAATATTATTAAATATTAAAAGTGTTAGAGCGCCGCAATTTATGGCCTACTTTGGATTTTCTAAATGTTTTGATAACAAATTTAAAGCCAGGGTAGAGAGGGGGGGTTAACTAACCCCCTCTCCCCTTGAAATCTGCGCTTGAGTAATTACGTATAATTTTTTCAGTTATAAGAAACATAGATAACAAACAAACCACAAACAAAACCTAATAGCTAAATACTTTTTCTTTGAGGTCAAAAAAGCTAAAAAGTTGCAGCATCACCTTTTACATTCCAAAAAAAAATTCGTTTCCGGTTTTTTGGGAAACCAGTCAATGACTCGCTCAATGTCAATTTCAATATGTCTGTTGATATTCAGCAACGCTAAACCCGTGAGACGAATTTCCGTCATAGTGTTTGTTAGTACTTATGTTTTTACTCTTCTGAGGCATATGAGAAGCTTCTTTCTGACGAAGCATTACCTAAACACACTTGTTTATTGCCTCGAAAACGTTATCAGGTATGTTTTGATTTAAGCTTCTGCCTACATCTGACCATTATTGTCTCCAAATACTGACTTCTCGCAATAAAAGTTAAAATATTTGTGTTTTGTATTAATCTGTAATCAAACAGCTTATAGTATTTGGAAACGACATTAGTTAATTTTGCCCTGATTTTGTCCGAAATTATTTTGTCTAAAACTTATTTATAAATTAAGACTCGATAATATTCTTTTGTATTTCTAATATCGTGGTTTTCGTCTGTTTCAAACTGTGTAGGGATTCTAGAATGTCTTAAAAGAAACGTTCTGCAATTTCCCGTTTTTTCTCCAAAGACTTCAGGGTTACCACCAGCATCTTTGTTGTCTACTTTTTTCTGGGAAAAGGGGGGGGGCGATTGCCCCTCTCGCTCCCCTCCCTGGGACCGCCACTGATTTAGGGTAGCCCTAGCCTCTAGGGAGCCCATAAATTTTGGAAGAGGTCGGTTTTCGTTGGTTTGAGTGTTTAGGTGAGAGATATGCCAACGTATAAAAGTGTGAAGAGGAAAAGGATACTATGGGTAAAGGCTTCACAACTTTTCTATAGTAGTAGTGTGGTCGTCAGAACAACGATTTGGGACTTATAAGTTTGGAATACTGTTTAGTATCGCGTAAAAGTGCACCTTATGAGAAACGACTTTTTTATGGCGTATTCTTTTATGGCGTCGTTTCAAAGTATTCCTTCCAACCATGGAACAATGCCCTCCAAGGTTCCTTCTCATTTGTGAGTTTGTGGTAGCTCTAACTGTTATTCGTTAATTATTTGTCTCAATACATTTAATCCTCATTGAATTAGCCGACGTCGTACCCCAACTAGCAATTTGTCAATGTCTCAACGTTGTGCACCGCGTGCCAACGTTGCGTGGCAACGTTTACTCTTACTCAAACACCACCCACTTTTGCACCAATTTCGTGGATGATTTTTTGCTTGAGTCAACGTCGCGATCGCGACTACAGTTGAAGTTATAGTTCAATGGGTTTTGGAGTACAATTATTTGTTCAACATATTATTCATTACGTAAAATGATAAATACACTATTCGCCTACAAATTAAACTATTTCTAACACCATCATATTATTAAAATAAAATGATATTCTATGTCATATATCATGTTTTGCTTCATCATAACATGCGAACCAATGCCAAAATATATAAACAGACGGTAGTTTACTGTCAAATGTACAGTTCGTAGCTCTAAAAAACAAGCGCGCCCCTCGATTCAGATGATTTTATCGCTTCGAAAATCCTCTAAAGATGTTGCTTAGGACAAGGAAGGAACAAAATACGGATTTTTATATGAAAAAAGAAAGAAAAAGGAGTCCCGTGTCTCGACTGCTTTAACTACTTAACTGTGTTTTGAACGAATCCCCTAACTTAAAAGACGCGAACACGCCTCAATTTTTACCCAATCGAAATTGTTCCACAGTTTGGCTTTCTGCTGCTCACTTAATTTCCGTCCTTGTTGTTTACACAGGACCTTCCTCTTTTTTTCCGCCACACTGGGGAATCACCTTCAATGACAGTTTTCACATGTCAAAATATCGAAGAATATTTATACCATTTGTTCCTTTTCATAGTGAAAAATGTTGAAACAAAACTAATAGAAACTTTACAAACCACTTGTTAGTTACTTTTACTGAATTAATTGACGTTTGTATAACAGACAGCAGTGCTCCAAAATTAGTTTGTTGCAAACATAACAGAAAAATTGGTTAGATGAAAACAGGTGCGCCCGCGTCTCCAACAAACCGGCCAGAAAACGTGGAGTAAATTGATCACACCGGTTTGTAGTCGGCGCCTTCACAACTAAGAAATTACTGTTAGTACAATAGACGGTCATAAATAGTTGTGATGGCGACTGAAGTTGTGATGAACGTTTAGGCGTCGTATAATAGTCGACGTTGTCGACCGTCGCCATGATAACTATTCTTTATCTGTAAAACAACGTTTAAAATTAGTGCAATTCTAATTTTTATAACTTGCACAACTAAAAATTGCGAGTTGGGAAGCCACAACTAGAAAATTACTTTAAATATCACTACCCAAGTTTGCGACATCCTAGTTGCATAATAATGTGACCGTGTGGAGGAAATATCTTTTTATTACTACTTCAAAGTCGCGATTCTTTTAAAGAAACATTTTCTGCTATCGAGGAATCATGCTCGATCGGCCATGGTTTTTCGTGGGAAAGAAACTCTCGCTTCTTCTATTTTCGGCCCAGCAGCTAGTTGTGAAAACATAACTCCAAAAACTACAATGAAAAAATGTCATCAGCTACAAGAAAACAGCAGTTGTGAGGCGCGCTTGTTTTTACAACCTTTTATTTAACTTTCATTGTATGTGCGTAACTCTGTTTGTTCGGGTGGAATCTTGCAACTTAATTTTGACCAACTTCCCGACATCCGATCGGCTTCAAATTTGGCATACTTATATAGTTGCGGTGACGATACAAGAATATAGTGTGATAAAATTGACATTTCCCCCTTACTCGAAGGCGGTGGAGGGCGGTACAGTTGAAGTACGGCCGATTTAGTTGAAATTTGGTGTGTTGGTGCACTTGATGATGCAGATAACGAATTTCAGACGAAATCAGATTTTAAAAATTCAATATGGTGGATTCAAGATGGACGATTTTTGGTCATCTTTTGCTAACCAATTTTAACTAACTTATACACATCCGATTGCCTTCAGATTTGGCATGCATTTATAGTTCCAGTGAAAATATAGTAAAATGTCATTATTAGGGACCTCTCCCACCTACGAGGGGACTGGAGGGGGGAAAGCACCTAAGTTTGTCCCATTTTAACCAAAATTGGTATACGGGGGCTTTTGGGGATAAGGAACACGAATTTTTGATCATATTTTGATTCAAGATGGACGATTTTCGGTCATGTTTTGCTAACCAATTTTAACTGACTTATCCACATCCGATTGTGTTCAGCTTTGGTATGCATTTATAGTTCCACCTCCCTCTAACGAGGGAAGTGGAGAAGGAAAAAGATTTAGTTTGTTCGATTTCAATCAAAATTGGCATACGGGGGTTTTTCGGGAAGGGGGTATGAATTTTTAATCATATTTGAAAATTTCAATATGGCGGATTCAAAATGGACGATTAGGGTTATAAATTTAAAAATTAAAGGTGTGTGTTCAAATTTGGTATGCGTTTATACTTCCGTCGACAATAAAATAATATGGTATTATTAAGTACAGAACTTCCCTCTAACGAGGGAAGTGGAGGGAGAAAAAGATTTAGTTTGTTCGATTTTAATCAAAATTGGCATACGGGGGTTTTTCGGAAGGGGGTATGAATTTTTAATCATATTTGAAAATTTCAATATGGCGGACTCAAAATGGACGATTAGGGTTATAAATTTAAAAATTAAAGGTGTGTGTTCAAATTTGGTATGCGTTTATACTTCCGTCGACAATAAAATAATATGGTATTATTAAGTACAGAACTTCCCTCTAACGAGGGAAGTGGAGGGAGAAAAAGATTTAGTTTGTTCGATTTTAATTAAAATTGGCATACGGGGGTTTTTCGGGAAGGGGGTATGAATTTTTAATCATATTTGAAAATTTCAATATGGCGGATTCAAAATGGACGATTTAGGGTACTAATCTAAAAATTCTTCTTCTTCAAGTGCCATGCTCTGTTCCAACGTTAGCTATCATCAGCGCAATCTGCACCCTGTCTGTGTCTCTCTTGTCCCGAACCCACCACGAAATCCAAACTGCGTGTCACCCATAAAAGATTCGCATTTCCCATAAATTCTTTTGTGGATAACGTTTAGAAATATAAAAAATAAATATATATTAAAAAAACTTTTAAGGAACAAGCTTTTATTAAAGTCACTTAAAATAAGAAAATAATATTTTGTCTCTCTTATACCATAATAAAAGCGATGGGCGCAAATTAAAAATTTTAAAGCATGATGAAAGCATTACGTGTATCATTCGAATAGAAACTTTTAAAACTTAAAAAAAGGCCGAACCCTTATCCATGAATGAGGTCTGGCACACCAGTTGATTTTTGGTCTGGGGGTACTTTTACATCATATATGTCAAAATGGTGGGGGTCACCCTACCCCCTCTAAAATTGCCCACCTTTGGATTGGTGTGCCGAGCCCTTTTCCACAATTTTGAGGTACAGGATTGTCCATTTCCTATTCAGGACGAGAAAATGCACATCTTACCAAAAAATGGCGAGGGTTACCTAACCATCATAATTTATACCTTGAACTCTTGCTCTACTAGTAATGCTAGGCTTTTACGATAAAAACTACCAAAGGCCAAATCGAAAAGATTAGAAACTAGCTACGGAGATCGTTAGACCCAACAAAATTAGATGGGCAATTAATAAATTCCAACCATTTAAGTCCCCTGGAGTAGACGGAATCTATCATATTTTGCTAAAAATGGGGACGGATGAGCTACTACCACATCTGTGCAAGATCCTAAAAGCCTGTCTGGCATGGGGGTATATCCCAGAAGCATGGAGAATGATAAAAGTCACGTACCTTCCCAAAGCAGGAAGAGTAACAGACCTAACACCAGTCTGTCATCTTTCCTGCAGAAAACAATGGAAAGACTATTATAGACAGGTACATTAGGAACGAAATACTTCTACGCTCACCGCTGAGCAAAAGACAGTACATTTAAGCAGGCTAATCTCAACGTCAATAAAGGATAAAGAAATAGCAGTAACAGTGTTTCTGGATATTGAAGGCGCCTTTAACAATGCCACACCAGCTTCACTGGTAGAAGCACAATGACGGCGAGGGGTAGCACCCTGAATAAGGGTTTATATGTCTTGATGACTCTGATGCCCTTGTAGTGGTCATCATGGGGAAGTTTGGTCAGGTAATATCCGAACGAACTAAGAGGGCACTAAATTTAGTGAATAACTGGTGCAAAAAGGAACATCTGTTTATAAATGCACAAAAGACGAAAATAGTCCCATTTACAAAAAAAAACAGTACTACAAGGCCTAAAACCACCCATACTAAATGGTACGGAAATTTCACATACCAAGGAGGTGAAATATCTAGGGGTCACCTTTGACCACAAGCTAACATGGAAACCTCACATAGTCAAGGCAGCCCAAAAAGCATCGATTGCATTGGGCAGATGCAGGAAATTGTGTGGGAAAAACTGGGGGCTAAATCCCAAGATGACTTTATGGTTATATACAAAGTTGGTAAGGCTCATAATAACCTATGGTTCGGTGGCTTGGTGGACGACAACCAAACAGGCCGGAGTCATAGCACTCCTGAATAGCATACAAAGACAAGTCTGCCTAAGTATCACGGGTGCTATGAGGACCACCCCAACGGCACCTTTGGAAGTTCTACTGAATTTGTCATCTCTGCATGTCTTCATTCAGGTAGAAGCATGAGAGGTAGCCTATAGGCTAACGCGGAACATGGAACTGAGCATGAAATACTTGAAAACGTGCTCAAAAAAGATCCTATACTGGGATTACCGAGTCACGAAATGGTCTGCAAGTACAATTTCAAAAAGAAATAAAAAGTCAAAATTCCAGATAGAGCCTCCCTTTAGAGCAGAATCCATCTGGTGGTGCACAGATGGCTCCAAGGCCGATTAGGGTGTAGGAGCTGGCATATATACGGGCAAAAATACGAGATTTTAGTCTCTATAAGCCTGACAAACGACTGGACAGTGTAGTGTCAAGCTGAAGTAGCGGCAATACATTACTATGACGAAAAAATACAAAGAGTAGAGGAAAACTCTCATTCGGTAGTTATATATTCAGCCAAGCTACACGTAAAGCGCTAGAAGCAGTGCAAGTGATGTCTAAACTGATTTGGGACTGCAGAACAGCTTTTGATAGGCTGGAAAGCATCAAAAGGGTGACACTAGCCTGGGTTCCAGGCCATCGGGGACACTTTGGAAACGAAAAAGTCGATAAATTGGCCAGACAAGCCTCGGCAATAAAGTTCATAGGGTCTGAACCATTTTGTGGGATCGCTAATGCTAAAGCCAAGCAATCTATTAAACAGTGGCTCACCAAAAAGACGAACGGTTTGTGGGAGCAAACGCCTGGACAAAAACAGGCCAAAGAGTTCATTAAAGAACATTCTCCAAAGCTGACTGCAGATCTTCTTAATAAGGAAAAGAAGCTTGTCAGACAAATAGTAGGGCTTCTGACAGGTCACTGCAAACTCAATAAGCACTTGTATGCAATGGGATTGATAGAAGATGCTAAGGGCGGGGCTATAAGTGGCGTACGTAGAAATTGTTTCTGGAGGAGGCTTGAGCTTGGACGAAGCTAGGTAGAGGGGAACAAGAAGGAGAGAAAATAAAAAAAAGCCAAATTCCTTTAAATTTTAAAACATTGTAAAAATTCTCAACAACTAATTTGAAATAATGCAAAAAATGAAATCGCAATTGCAATTAAAAGTAATATGAAGTGAACCAGAAGTTGCACTGCGCTGCCGCTGGCGAAGTTTTTTGTTAAGAAATGGACATTTGGTTTTAACAAAATATTTTAAGGTATAGCACAAGTTACGCAGCAGGCAACATGTTTTGCAAAAAGTTTGTTCAATATTAAATAAAAATCTTGAGCTTTTAGAAGCTCTTATCTAAAAGTTCTAGGTTTACATTTTTAAATTGCGTATTTTGCGATGTGATTTTTAATCCAATATCTGTGGTCTTGAGGGGCGATATTACCCCCATTACTCCCCCTCCCCTTCTATACGCCGCGTGTGTTTTAATCCTCGTCTTTTGTTGCTGATTCCCATTTTCACTGTACAACCGTCTTAATTCTTAGATCGTTCTTTCAAATTTTACCAACTTGAGTCGTTTCAAAATTTTTCCGCGTAGACTCGAATTGTATAATTGCTTTTTTCGGACAACTCTATCACCGATATTTTTTTTTAAACTAAAAAAACTTTCTCTTAGAACCTAAAACCGGTTTTATATAAGGACGGTTTTAAATAAAATCGCTTTCTCCAAGGGTTCATAGGTCCTTCAATAAAATTTTTATATAAATTTAACACAAAATCTAAAATAATGCATCCTAAAAAAAGGTTATTTAAACTGTTACAGATTTCTCTAAAGATAGTTTAAAACAAAATAAACCGACACATCAGAAAAAAAAGTAATTTATTTCATAATTGACCGCAACCAAAGAAATTCACCAAAAAAACTAAATCAGAAGGATGGATAATTTTTGTAAGAAAACTATAGGTACTGTTCCCAGATTTTAGGATAAAATTTAAATATAGTCTCCAATAAATCCTTCTCTTTTTGATTCACGTTAAATTTTAACACCAATCAATTGCTTCCTATAAAATATCAATATATTAAAATGATAACTTTTTGTGGAAAAATTATGTGTTATGTGTAATGTGACAAAAAAATTTATTTATTTATAAAATGCAACGAACCTGACAAAATAGCCGTAATTGTCCAACCTGCAAATGCCATCCATTGTTTTTTGTCCATTGTTGGGGGGGGGGGCCTTGACTAACAGAATAGTTTCAGATTACTAATTTTTTGGAAATGTGGTGTGGTGATTTTTGGGAAAATTTTTTCTTTAAGGGTTGATTTTTAGTGGCTCCTTGGGAGGGGGGGGCAGACTGAGTAAACGGTGGTTGATAAATTGGGTTATTCAATGTGACTAGTTTGGTGTTCATGCTTTGCCAGGCAACTGCACTGCAACTGCAAAACCACTAAAATTGACTCTAAAGCCAGCCCTTTTTGTTTCCCTTAATTATTAACTGCTGTTTAACCATCGAACAATAAAAATATCTGGCAGGGGGACATTGCCACATCTCTTGTATTATCGTGACGTTTAAAAAAGGGGTGGAGAATGCATCAAACTTATTTTTTTTACCCTGCTATACAAGAAGAAGTCGCTGAATACTTTCAATGTCAATGTTTAGTGTTAAAAAAACCGTCTGAGCCATTCTTAGGCGTTATAGTACTAAAATATCTTAAAATAAGTCAGACTGGCTGGCAAACCCGAGCACAATTAATCACGTATTTGACAGGACCACAGATCGTTTAAGAAGGCAACGCGGGCATCTTGAATTTAGCCCAGAATAACCCCGGGCTTCCGATTCTTATGTCACATTTTACCTCGAACAATTTAGGCGTGGTCTTTTTTTACCACACTGATGCCGCGAAACAACTGGGGTATATCAGAATTGTGCCTTTGCGTTAATTATCTTTCTTTGTGGTTTTGCAAAGAAGGTGCTTGGCCTCTGACTTCCAAAAGATGTTGATGGCACAAAGGGGTGTTGTTGGAGAGACGAAAAGAAAAGCTTTTGCAGTAGGATTTAATTTAAATGATACTTACAGGATTTCTTTCAACTCTTAAACGGGACACCATTCCTTAAGTATCATTTAGACAGGCGAATATTCCTTTGATCTTCGAAATACCGACAAACATTCGCGCGAATTATTTATTTAAAGATTCGCGCAAAAGGTTCGAGGCAAAAGGTTCGGTTTCCGACGGAAAAACGATTTGATGCACTTGATAAAAAATAATGAGGATTACTTTATTTCATTTTGTGTGGGGTTTTGGTGGTGGGGTTTGGTGGTGGTGTCTGATTATAAAACCTAAACACTTAATTAAGAAAAACCAAAAAAGTGATAAAGCAAAGCAACAATTAGGTACAAACTTTATTTAGTAGATATTTACTATTTAATCGAAAAATAAAATAAAATATTTTTGGTATTCCAATTTATTTCCAAGAATTGAGGTCAGTGATTTGAGACCAAAAATATTAGGTAGCATTTACACAGGCGAATATTCGCGCAAAAGGTTCGGGCGAAAAGGTTCGGGGTTCGGGTAAAAAGGTTCGTGGTGTTCGGACAAAATTTGCTGAAAGAAATATTTAAAATGAAATAAAAATTAGAAAAATTATTTACCGTAAATCATTGAACTGAATTATAATATAAAAATGAAATTTTAAAACCTTTCCGACGGAAAAACGATTTGTCACACTTGATAAAAATACATGAGGATTACTTTATTTCATTTTGTGGGGTTTTGGTGGTGGGGTTTGGTGATGGGGGTTGGCAGTTGTGTCTGATTATAAAATCTAAACACTTAATTAAGGAAAACCAAAAAATTGATAAAGCATAGCAACAATTAGGTACAAACTTTATTTAGTAGATGTCTACGAACCTCACAACCTACCACCCAGCAAATAATAATTTTTCGCTTTCCGTCGACTTTTACTATTTAATCGAAATAGTTTTGGTTTTTCAATTTAATTTCAAGAATTGAGGTCAGTAATGTGAGACCAAAATTTCCCCTTTGAAAAATATATTTCCAAAAAATCTTGTGAAAATTTGCCGGAATGATCGTGGCAACTGTGCGCTGCAAATGTTTGTTGCAAATGTTCGAGTGTTCGGGCAAACGTTCGTCGAAAAGGTTCGCCAGATTTGGCTCGAATTTTTAGACCAATCTATTCGCTCTGTGTAAATGCGCCTTTCGAGTGTTCGGGCAAACATTCGTCGAAAAAGGTTCGCCAGATTTGGCCCGAATTTTTGGACGAACCCATTCGCTCTGTGTAAATGCGCCTTTAGAACAAGAGCGGCGCCTCCAGAAAACTTTTGAAGAAGGGAATGAGCTATTTCGAGCAATATAAGTCAAGTTAAGCCTAGACCATATTTAATTAATTAGGTAGGTCAGTCGCATAATGGCTTTACTTCGGTGGCCCATATAATAATTATATAAATAACGAATAGATAGATAGATATATTTTGTTCCGGGCACTACAAAAATAAAAGTAGAAAGAAACAAACGTCAGTAAGAAAATTAACTTTCCACAGGCAAGTTTAAAAAAGTAAATTGGAAAATACGTTTAAAATTGCATTCTAGCCTTACATTAAGAATATATAAAACACATACTGTTCACATACAAATAATAAAACCCCCGACAATCTTGAACATCTGCGAGTATGATATTAGACACTTACGGTGGAATTTGCTAAGAAGGTTTTAGAACGATCCTAAGTTTATGTGGTGGTTTTAAGCATTTTAAACCAACCCTCCTTGAGTTTTGTACATAGTTTGATTTATAAGAAGAATTTTAATAAATTTGTTTATTGAATAATCATCTTAACACAATCTTTTGTTGGATTTAAGAAGAAAGTTTAAATTTAGAAGAAAGGAAAATAAAAAAATTTAAACCCACGCGGGGTTTTAATAGTAAACACTCCGTATAAAAAATTAAAATTGGGGTTATATATCACTCTAATTAAAACTTGCCCTTGTTATTTAATTTTCACACAACGATTTAGATGGATACCTAATAATAAAATAAAGATTATTAATTTTGTATTTATTTAAAAGGTGTTTTTATTCATGAAATGTATTAAAAAACTTAAATGCACGTTTTGTTTACATTTCTGTCACTGTCGAAATGTCAGTTTCAAAATATTAGCTGTGTTCAAATCACAAACAGCGAGTTCGGATCTCTTACTACTGCTTGTACCTTGGCTTGCACCAACCTCTACTGATGAAAGCTACAGCTTTGAAATGAGTGGGCTTTAAGTAAGGAAAGTTTTCTTGACTGAGCTTTTAAATAACCTCAATGTTTTAATTTCAGTTTGTACATTAATTTATATGGTTGTTTTGGGTTTTTTGTTTGTTATATTTTTCGTACATAATCAGTAAGCTTCACTTATGTTTGTTTTGACTCGTAGTGCCCTCATAAATATATTTTTTGTGCTGAAAACGGGTTCAAAATATGACGTTTTTCTTGACAAAATTGAAAGTGTTTTATTGGTTAAAGAACAACTGTAAATCCTTGTAAAAACGGTTACTTAGGTAAATTATAAACGAACTTATTAACAATTGCCACAAAACAATCCTTTCTGCGGGCTATAAATTTAAACCATCTGCCAGAGGCGGTCTAAAAAATCACCAACTTTATAACCTCAAACACAGATAATGAAGCTCTTATGTGCAAAATTTTTGACGCATTCACTAAAATATGGCGCACTTCTAAAATATGGTATATTTTGAGAAAAAAAGCAGTATTTCAGTGGTATTTTGCAATACAAAATAATCAATAAATTAGTGTCTTTTCTGTATGGGTAAGTGTTTTTTGAAAATTGGTTTTAAAATTTATTACCCCCCACAGGTGTAAATATTTCTGTGGGGGGTACTATTTTAGATCTTAGTAAAGCCCACTGTTAAAGTTGGCAGGCTGTTTTTTATTCCTTGTTGTTAGCGTATCTTTAATGCATTTACTGAAAGCGTCCTTAAAAAAAGTTAAAGTTGTGCTGCTCACTTGTATTTCCTTTCTTGTCGAATTTATGAAACCCCACAGATAACAAAATGGTTAGAATACGAGAGCTGCTTACGAATACTGCAAGGATGGTCGTAGAGATAGGTGAGAGGAAGTCGCTGTTGTATGACGTAGCCATTCTACGATTAAGATTAAGCACTCTCTATTTGTGCATCTTTAAGTGTCTATTAAATATCTAGATAGATGCCTTATCTTAATTTGCTTTGATACCTCACAAAGCATAATGTGTCCTACCACAACTCCAAATTTTTCCAATAACTAACCCGATTTGCTCTGCCTTTAAAGTAATTTTTTACCTGATAGAACTAAAATAAATTAGTGCTTACTCTACGTCAAAACAGCAAATTTCATTTTATTCGGATAAACTGTTCAGAAGTTACACCATATTATATTTATTATCATAATGTGTGTAGAAAGCATATTATCTCTGGAACTATTTGGTCTATTTTTATTAAACATAACTAAAGACACTCTACGAAGGAAACTGTTTGGAAAGGAAAAAATCCTAACTCTGTTAAGCCTATTTATTCTAGAAAAGTGTGTCTTATATACAATATGTATAAGGGGACTACCCATACACATCCCTATTCGCAAGAAACTACAACAATATACCTCTGCTCATTCCTAGATTCGATCTCACACAAAATTCCCTTATTTACAAAAGTATAAAAATTTACAATAAACTACCATTTGACCATAGACAGACAATATACCTCTGCTCATTCCTAGATTCGATCTTACACAAAATTCCTTTATTTACAAAAGTATAAAAATTTACAATAAACTACCATTTGACCATAGACAGACAATATACCTCTGCTCATTCCTAGATTCGATCTTACACAAAATTCCTTTATTTACAAAAGTATAAAAATTTACAATAAACTACCATTTGACCATAGACAGATACACAATAACAAAGTATTAACAAATACAGCTAAAAACATCTTGGCTGACCAAACTTATTATGGAAGAATATTTCAGTGATAACAGCTTTTATTAATTATTTGTGAGTGTATTGTACATACTGATGAAAATAATGCTGTTGTTTGTAGTTTTCTTTTTTCTGTTTACTTTATCTCTTGATTCTCATTTAAAAATTGTTTTCGCCCTTAATTATAACATTATCTTTTACACGGTTAATTGAAGATTTTTTCATTATGGTATGAGAAAAATAAAAAATTATTTTCTTCTTTTGAGTTCATTTAATAAAAGCTTGCTTTTTCAATTTTTTTTTTAAATAAAATGTTTTTTTTTATTTTTAGATTTGTACCCTAAATCGTCCATTTTGAATCCACCATATTGAAATTTTAAAATCTGATCAAAAATTCATATCCCCTTCCCGAAAAACTCCTATATGCCAATTTTGTTTAAGACGAACAAACTAAATCTTTTCCCACCTCCACTTCCCTCGTTAGAGGGGAGAGGATTTGAACACACACCTTTAATTTTTAGATTTGTACCCTCAATCGTCCATTTTGAATCCGCCATATTAAAATTTTCAAATATGATCAAAAATTCATAATCCCCCTCCTTAAAAACCTCTGTAAACTAAATCTTTTTTCCCCTCCACTTCTCTCGTTAGAGGGAGGTGGGTACCGGAAAATACCATATTATTGTATTTTCACTGGAACTATAAACGCATACCAAATTTAAATGTGGATAAGTCAGTTAAAATTGGTTAGCAAAACATGACCGAAGATCGTTCATCTTGAATGCGCTATATTGAATTTTTAAAATCTGATCAAAAATTCGTATTCCTTATCCACAAAAGCCCCCGTATACCAATTTTGGTTGAAATCGGACAAACTTAGATGTTTTCCCCTGCCACTCCCCTCGTAGGGGGGAGGGGTGCCTAATAATGGCATATTATTGTATTGTCACCGGAACTATAAATGCGTGCCAAATTTGAAGACAATCAGATGTGTATAAATTAATTAAAATTGGTTAGCAAAAGATGACCAAAAATCGTCCATCTTGAATTTGCCATATTGAATTTTTAAAATCTGATTAGAAATTCGTTATCTCCATCCCCAAGTGCCGCAACACACCAAATTTACCCTCCTACTATACTATATTCTTGTGTTGTCACCGCAACTATATAAGCTTGCTAAATTTGAAGCCGATCGGATGTCGGGAAGTTGGTCAAAATTAAGTTGTTAGATTCCACCCGATCAAACATATTTACATACATTTCAAGTTCATAGTAGAAATCATTGTTAACTCATTTACTTATAAGGTTTATCTCTTAATAATCATTATTTACTTTATCACAGTTTGTAGTTGGTATTTTTCTGTTTTGGAGAATATTTTAGTTCGTGAGAAGAAAAAAAAAGGTTTATTTTTTATCTTAAAAATTGTATGGGATCAAACCCTTTGTTGAGTGAAATGTTTTGTTTTTACAGTTTGTTACACTATTGGTTATTGTAAACATTTCTATAGAGCAAATAAATTAATAAAAAGAAATAATAAAATAATCAGAGTTGGCCTTGGGCAAGACCAAAGCGAAAAATCTACTGCACATGTGTATTACGAAAACAAATTCTTATTCATGGTGTAAACTTTAATTATAGTAAGAAGTATACCAAGATATCCTATAGGATTCGATAGGTCATCCTAGACAAGGATGACGAACATCGGCGTTCCGAAGGCATTTGATTGGGGGAGGGATAAAGGCCATTTTCCAAACTAATATCAAAAGTGATTCCCAAGTTACCTGAAGCTTTGAGATTTTTTCTTTTGTTGTGTGAAGAAATTAGAAATAAAAAATGTTTATAATTTCGAACCAATTTCGAACTACTTTTAAAAATTTTGAACCACACCCCTTCCTGTGTTTTTTTTATATTCAAAATGGGGAGTGCAGCCGGAGGTCAAGCTACACCCCCCTCATTTAAAGCGCAGAGAAAAATGAAGCAACCATCCCAAAATTAAGAAACAATTTCGAATTCCTAATATCACCAAAAAGAATCTCTCTGCTCATATAGTCAGTGGCAGTCCCAGCCATTTGAAAAGGGGGGAGCGGTTTCGATACGAAAAAAAACTAGGATAAAAGCATAGCTTTTATGAGGAACATATCAATATATGCAAATTAAATTTAGTAACTACAAGCGCGGATTTGACCTCAAATCTTATTTTAAAAAAATGTTTAAATGCGCCGGAAATTTTTGAGAAAATTACATTAAAAATGCAATTTTTGAGTTAAGTTAAACTAAAATCGTGAGAATCAACGGTATCATAGCGCCGCGTGCGAAATTTTTTAAGAAAATTGTAGTAAAAATGCATTTTTTGATTTAAAATTAAACTAAAATTGTAAATATATCAATGGTTTCAAAGCGCAGCAGGCGAAAATTTTTTAAGAAAATGCCACCACAAATGCCACTTTTAACACAAAATTAAACTCTAATACCGTAAATATCAAAGGTGTTATAGTGCCGCAATTTATGCCCTACTTTGGAAAAATATCGCCACACTTCTTCATTGCCTTCAATACTGTTTTCAAATACTGACTTTTCTCAATAAAAGTTCAAGAATTTGTGGTTTGAATTAATCAAGCAGTTTATCGTATTTAGAAACAAATAGGTAATTTTACTTTAATTTTGGCTTCACGTTGAACAAAACTTGGTATGAATATGTTCAGGTCAAAAATATTTTTTTTATTTTCGAAATGATTTTGTCTAAAACTTATTTATAAATTACATAGAAACTTTATAATACTGTTCTATATTTCCAATATCATCATTTCAGCATCAGTTTTCGCGGTAAGTACTTCATGCGTTTGTTTATTCTTGGTGTGACGAATTGAAAGTCAAACTGTCCCAAAATACTGTGGAGGGATTATAGAATGTCTTTAAAACAGAGTTGGCTGCCCAGTGGATAACCGAAAAAGACCACTGGGTTTTTTTTTGGGGTAAAACCCACTTAAAAAAAAACGTAGGGCTATTTTAAAAGTGGATCATTATTAATAAAATAAATTAACGTAAAAAAAGGTATATTATTACCAGTCGTTTGAATCTGATCGTAAGGTTCGATAAACTTTGACCAGTTGCAAATCTTTTTCTAATCCCAAACAATTTCTTATGTTATTATTCTAAATAAGATCATAAGTTGAAAAATGTCTTTCAATGGATGCTAGCTGGGCATTAATGCAAATTATAAAGAAAACGATTCTGGTTCAGTATTTGCAGACTCTACTTTTATTACTGGATTCTAAAACCTCAGTCCATTCAGAAGCACTCTTTCTAGCGCTACTCTTAGGCATTTTCCTTTTAAAAAAATGGTTTAGAGTTAATATCCTCGAAAAAAACGAAAACTTAAATCGTATACTATCATGTCATACTATAAGTAAACAGTGTAGTAAATACACAAACTCCAACAATAATTTTCTTAAGGTTTGTGTATATTAAGTATATAAAAAAAGCGCTGGTCAAACTAAACCAAAACTGCTTTGAGTTATTAACAAACAAACAATCTGTCGATTTGGGTATTCCACCTATTTTTATGTCGTATTTTATAGTTGACAAACGATCGTGAGAATAAGTCCTAATTTTAAAGAAGAACTACAATCTGTATATAATTTAACAAGAAAACAATAAAAACCCCAATAAAACCCGCTTTAAAGGAACGTTCTACAATTTCTCGTTTTTTCTCCAAAGACTTCAAGGTTACCACCAGCATCTTTGTTGTCTACTTTTTTCTGGAGCAAAGGGGGGCGATCGCTCCCCCGCCCCCCCTGGGATCGCCACTGTATAGTCCGCCTCAGCTAAGAAGCACCATTGGAAAAATCAGGTGCTTTACACATGCACATATTAGGTACCAAAAGTCCGACAAAGATGGAAATAGTTTTTTTTACGTCATTTCGAGTTTCTAGTATATTTCTATACCTTCCAAACTGACTGGATTTCAATTGGGTAAACCCTCAATTTTGAATAAATATAAAAAATCACAGAAATTGGGCTGGTTAAAATTTTTTTAAAGTTGTACAAAATTAGTTCAAAATTATAAGCATATTTTTTTGGGAGAGTTGTGGCTTGACGTCAACCTGCACCCCTCTTACTAGTGAATTCTTCAAAGTTCTTTTTGGTGATATTAGGAGCTCGAAATTAGGTCTTAATTTTAGGATAGTTGCTTTCCATTTTTATCGACGCTTTAAATGAGGGGGGTGTAGCTTGACGTCCAGCTGCAACCCCCATTTTGAATATAAAAAAAAACCAGGAAGGAGTGTTGTTCAAAATTTTTAGAAGTGGTTCAAAATTAGTTCG
This sequence comes from Oxystoma pomonae, assembly GCA_963921995.1. Lineage (NCBI taxonomy): Eukaryota > Metazoa > Arthropoda > Insecta > Coleoptera > Brentidae > Oxystoma > Oxystoma pomonae. Next base: position 16,684,008 of record OY998169.1, read on the forward strand.
AAATTATAAACATAGCAAAACTCGAATATCTTTCGGGGAGAACTGCAAAAATTTGAAAGCACCATTGGGGGGAGGCAAGGGATCGCCGCTGATGACGAAATAGCGTGCATAAAAAGGGATCAAAATGGACATGGGGTAAAGTCGTATTTTGCGTGATTTCGAAATGTAACGTCACCGGTTCAACCATAACGTCATCGGTTCTTGCTGTCGTTAAAATGCATTTCTCAGTGACAGTTTTACAAAACCTAACCTAACTTATTGCTATAAAATATTGGTTATCGTTTGGTTTTGTTTTTCTATCCCTGGTTTATAAATCCGTGTATATTTTGCTATTTTGATATATAAACCCACCATATTAAATGACTTATATCAGTCGTTCCCAAAGTGTGCGCCGCGGCGCCCCGGGGCGCCGCGAGAAGAAACCAGGGGCCCTGATAAGCTAGAATTTGAGTTACGTTTGGCAACGCCGGCACCGCATCCGCTATTAATCGAGACTCAAGCCCGAGTGAGCAGAGCAAATTTCTAGAATTTCCAGAAGCCCGTATTCGACCTGCGCGTCGCTCGACGAGAATTTTCGCCAGCGCTCTGTGACAGTATTTAAGTCACCGTAGTCCCCTTTTCTAGGTTAGTTTACCGTAAGAGGAATTGTAAGCGGTTGAACTGTTATGATAAATAGAAGGAGTAATAGAGAGTTTTAGTAGTGATACAAAGTGTTGTGATTTACGAACTCAGGACACATAAACGTTCCAATATCGGATCGGTTGCTTCGTTTTTTCGTAAAAAGTTAGACACAAGATGGAAAGATATTTATTAAATAAGGAAATTGATAGATCGAGACAGAGTGATCAAGCATCGACAAGTGATGGAGGAGTAAAAAGAAGAAAACATCGCAAATACTATGATAGCTATTTAAACTTTGGTTTTACTTCAGTAGAAGTAAATCATGAGGAAAGACCGCAGTGTGTGCTCTGTTTGAAAACTCTAGCAGTCGAAAATATGCTCCCAAGTAAACTAAAACGACATCTCGAAACCATTCATCCTATGATGGTTGGAAAGTCACGCGAATTTTTCACAAGAAAGTTGCAGAATGTACAAAAACAAGAGAACGTGTTTACTCAACAAACTTCAGTACCTAGCAACGCACTGCTGTCCTCTTTCAAAGTGGCATACAGGGTGGCGAAGTGCAAGAAACCTCACACCATCGCAGAAGAATTTATTTTACAGGCTGCTGTCGACATGGTTAACATTATGATCCGGAGAAGGTGGAGAATCCGCGGAAAAATTAATTTCAAAGGTACCTTTATCTAACAACACTATTAGTGGAAGAATCCATCATATAGCTGAGGATCTTAATGATCAATTGATAGAGAAAATGAAAGGCAAGGAATTTGGTCTGCAACTTGATGAGGCTACTGACAGTAATAACGATGCACACCTTATTTGTTATGTACGCTTCCTGGATGATAATAGTATTGTTAAAGATCTTCTTTTCTGCAAAAGTATCGATAAAAGCGGAAAAGCTCAAGACTTGTTTCAAATTCTTGACAAGTTTATAACAGAGAATAATTTAGATTGGGAGAAGTGTATTGGAGTTTGTACTGATGGCGCTCGATCAATGTCTAGCTGTTATTGTGCAGTAAAGCACCGCATGCCGTGTGGAACCATTGCATCATTCATAGAGAAGCACTTGCATCGAAGTCGTTCAGCTGTGAATTGAATTTGGTTATGGAACGTATCATAGACGTAGTTAACTACATAAAAACTAGGCCGCTAAAAACCAGATTATTAAAAATTCTTTGTATGGACATGGGAGCTGAACACACTGCGCTGCTATATTACTCCAGTGCACGATGACTTTCACGTGGAAACGTCTTATCCCGTACATTCGAGCTACATCAAGAAATCCACATTTTCCTGGAAGAGGAAGGTCATGCAAGCTCCAGATACTTTAAGGATCCCGACTTTTTGCTAAAACTGGCATATTTGTGCGATATATTTGACAAACTGAATGCCAAATCTATCTCTCCAAGGCAATAACATGCATATCTTAAAACTATCAGAGAAAATTGCAGCATTTAGGAAAAATTGCTGTTGTGGATAAGAAAAATTAATGAAGATGGCGGTCAAGATTGTTTTCCAGAATTGCATCGCGTTCCTTTTCACCGAACACCTTTCGAAACTCTCGGAATGGTTTGCAAAATACTTTACAGAAGAAAATGTGGAAAAATTTGAATGGATTTAAGATCCATGCACAATCTCCACCAGAATTCACTTCACTAGAAGAAGAGAGTCTTATGGAACTCTCTTGCGATAACAGCGTAAAATCAAAATTCGCTTCTTCTGATTTGGTGAAGTTTTGGGTATTTGTCAAAAATGAATATCCGGCTCTAAGTTTAAAAGCTTTGAGGATTCTAATCCCCTTTGCAACATCCTATTTATGCGAAGCTGGATTTTTAGCAAATATCGTTCAAAGATCAACGTGGAGAATTCTTGCTCTTGAGAGTGGCAGTGTCAAGCCTTATTCCCCGCTTTGAAAAAATGTGTGCAGATCACCAAGCCCACCCATCACACTGATTTTTTTTCCTTCAATATAATGTATTCTTGTGTGTTAGTTTAATAATAAACCTATATGAGCGTTAGATTGGAGTTGTTTTCATTCATGTGTTTTGTAACTAGCGCCAATATATTTACAATGGTTGCAAGTTGCAAAGCACATATTTTATACATTATACATATGCAACACTTTGTTGGACACATTTATATATGCATATTGCGAGTAGGGGCGCCCTGACAAAATACTAAACCTGTGCGCTGCAAACTGAAAAAGTTTGGGAACCACTGACTTATATGACAAAAGCTGCCGGGCAGTGTGTGAATCTACCTCTAAAGGAATTATCCCAATTGAATTTGTCCTTTACCAAATCAGACTCTATCATTTTATTACTGAAAAAACAAATAAAAAATAGCCGGTGCTCCATAACCCGACACTACGCGCGTATTTTAAGAAATGACAACACTCGCCATATTGGAATCGTGGAGCGGTTAAACAAAAGTCGATGCGCGATACACTTTTTTTGTGCACAAAAGCGACTAGTTCCCATTCGAATGGTCAACAGCTGGCCAAAAATTTGTACACCTACTGTCAAGAACTGAAATATTGTCAAGTATTGTCCGAGATTGTTAAGTATTGTCCAGTATTGTTCAGTATTGTCAGGTATTGTCAAGTATTGTCCAGTATTGTTTAGTATTGTCCAGTATTGTCTCCAGTATTGTCCAGGATTCTCTCCAGTATTGTGCGGTATTTTCCAGTATTGTCTCCAGTATTGTTCAGTAAGTTCCAGTATTGTCAGGTATTCTTAAAGTATTGTCAATGATTTGTACACCTACAGTCAAGAACTTAAATATTGTCAAGTATTGTCCGGGATTGTTAAGTATTGTCCAGTATTGTCTAGTATTGTCCAGTATTGTCCAATATTCTCTCTAGGATTGTGCGCTATTGTCCAGTATTGTTTCTAGTATTTTCCAGTATTGTATCCAGTATTGACCAGTATTCTCAGGTATTGTTAACGATTTGTACACCTATTGTCTGCAGCTGATGACCCCTTGTTCCGATTATAAGTAATTTTGTGTGACTATATATTTATAATATATATATAAAATACTTTGCTTCAATAGCAGAATACTTTCTTGTTAATAAATAATTCCTTTTCTATCCATGGTACTTTACAGAAAAATGTGTATTTGATTTTAATTAGAAAAACTTTTTTGAAGAAAAGAAATCTGATAAAATAATAAACAGTACCTCGACAAATCAGTAGATCTGCAGGGCAGAGGGAGGTAAAGTAAAGTTTTTTTATAATCAATTGTTATAAATTTATAAAATAAGGAATCCGATAATTTTACCTTAAAATTACAAATCAAGATTTAAAGTGTACCAAACAATTTTTTTTGTTCTATCTGTATAGATTTTATAGGGAAAGTGGCCCGTTGAACCCCGCTCTCCAATACATCCCTATTTTTAGCCCTTTTTTAACACATACCTACCTCATTATTGCAAAAAATATATATACATCTATGCTTGAAAAAGCACGCAGGCTAGTAATTCGCTTCCAATTAAAAAAATTCTTGGTATCTACGTAAAAATATCGGAAACATGAGTTAAAAAAAGTTTTCGCTTTGGATAAAAAAAAAATTAATGTTTTGGGAAACAGTGAAAATTTAGCTCGCTTCTGTTTTTTCGAAAAGTGTAGTAAAATATCATAAAACTTATTATAGATGTTGATTTTCTAAGGCTATGTAATATTTTTTTGCATTTCCCGCACGTTGTGCGGAAATGGATTTACCCTGTGTTTTTCGCGCACGGCGCGCGTGCAAGAAAAATTTTGCGGTATGCGTTTTTTTAAATTATTTAAAATAAAATTTAAAAAAATAAATAAAATAAAAATGTTGTACTTGACACGTGCGAAAAGTGTCTTTTTAGCACTTGTTAGATAAATAACTATTTCTAGCGTGCGTAAAAGTGCACTTTTCTAAAATTCAGTCCCTGCGTTAAACTGGATGTCCTACGCATGGGTAATCCCGCGAATATTAACAGTTAATTATTTAATACCACCAGCTATTATTATATTATCTACTTTTAAACGTTTTACAAACCGCTTGTTGAATTGTTTTAATTTTCTTTTTCTTAGACCAACGATTCGCTCGATAAATTTTCGATGGTAATAGGAGTACTCTATTGGGTAAAAAAGGTAAAAGTGTCATTTTTGTCGTTACACTTTACTTGACACACCGTAAAGCACGTTCATTAAGATGTTTCGATTCAAAGGATATTGATACGTGTTTCCGGTATGCTCTGCCGATTTAATTTTATAAAAAAACAACGAAAAATATTGTCACAGCAGCCTTTCTAGAAACCAGCTTAGTGCAAAAATTTCGCAAAAAAATGTCGCCACAAATTGGTTTATACGCTTCGTGAATTGATTGTGCCTCAGAAAAATTACCAAATGGATTTCTTCGTTATTTGTTCCAACAACAACAATAAGTAATTTATTTGAAATAGTTTGTTTATATTTTTTGTCGTGTGGCTCTTCTCTTCTTCAAATGCCATGCTCTCTTCGAACGATGGCTACTATCAACGCGATCTGTACCGTATCCACTGCTTTTCGGAAAAGTGTCGTATCACCAACACCATACCATTGTCCAAGATTTTTAAACCATGATATTCGTCTACCACCCCTTCTGTTTTTCATTCAAGTTTTAATTTTTTGATGGTAAATAAAACTTCAAGATCTTTATTTATTCTAAACAAAACATCCACATTAGTAACTCTGTTCATCCAAGATATCCTTATTATTCTAAGATAACACCACATCTCAAATGCCAAAAACATAACACCGAAGCACACGAATTTGGAGAGTGGTATTAAGATCGCGACTACACAACACTGATTTCATTTTGATAAAATATGATCTGGCCTGTTCAATTCTAGTATTTGTCTTAATCCACGCGTTCGACTTTCTGTCCATTTACTCTGATATTCTTTTCCTTGGATATGACCCTTTATTTCGTTTCTCCAACATTTAAGTTAAGCCCGAATTGGGGACTTCTGGCAGCAATTTGATTCAACCACTCTTGCAGGCCTTCCAACGTGTCGGACATTGTGACAGTGTCGTTGGCATGTCGTAGGTTCTTGATTTTTATGTTAGTTAGTTATGAAGTGCATTCTCTATTATTTTGTTACTATAGATATTAGACAACAGCGGAGACAATATAAAACCTAGGCGCACACCTCTTCTTATTTGGACCTTTTCGGACAATTAACCATCAACCTTTATTTAAGCAGTCTGAGTCCAGTATAGATTAGCGATTAATTATCTTTAGATCTCGGTCATCTTTCTTAGCGATTCTATGAACTCTTCGTGTTGGACTCGATCAAACGCTTTTTCATAATCTATGAAATAGGCATATACTGGCACACCCCTAGAACGTTGAACTAAGACTTGAATGCCAAACAGGGCCTCTCTTGTGCCGAACCCATCACGAAATCAAAACTGCGTGTCGCCCATAAAAGATTTGCATGCAGATTTCCATAAATTCTTTTAGGGAAAATCTTTAGAAATATTTTTAACATGTGGCTGATTCGGCAATAATCACTACACTTCTTTGCTGAATGTTTTTTTAGGCAGTGTGACAAAAGTTGATTTTAGCCAGTCATCAGGAATTTTACCGCTGCGATAAATCAAGTTAAAAAGTTTGACCAGCGTATTAATAAAATCTTGGTTTTTTTATTAGCTTTAAAGCATTTTCTGTTTTTAGCTAAAGATATTGCCTGCTGAACTTCCTTTGGTGTTATATCTATGCCTTGATTTGAGAATTCTTTTAGCTGTTCGGATCGGTTATCGGTAAAGAGATGTTCTATGTAGCTACACCATTCTTTTAGTATCCGGTATGATTTTGCCGTGATTGTCCACAAGGATTTTAGTTTGTTTTATATTAAATAATTCGGCTGCTTCCTTTATGCATTTGTATAAATTGAAAGTTTCATATTTAGCATCTAGATCTTCTATTTACTGACATTGCTACGCTATCCAGTCTTGTTTTGCTGGCCTTAACTTGTTTTTTTATTTAATTGTACTAATTGCCGCCTTCTTTACTGTGTCTTTTATCCATCAACTCAAGGGTTTCATCGGTAATCCAAACTTTCTTCTTATTTCTTGTTTCATCCTTGCCTCAGAATGTTACGCATTTGACTATCGCACTTTTAACCTTTTTCCAAACCATTTCTGCATCTTGCTCGGTAGACTCATAATATCTTTAAACTTTTTATTAAGTTCGACTTTAAGTTTAGTTGTTACCATCTTATCTTGAAGTTCGTCCAACCTGGGACTGGATGTGTTATTTGGGAGAGGATTTTTCTTGAGGGTAAATTTAATTTTCGCCACTGGATTATGATCCGAGCTTACGTCTGCGTCAGGGTAAGCTTTTGCAGATTTAATACAGTTTCTAAATCGTTTATTAATCAATATAAAGTCTATTTGGAAGTCCAAGTATAAAGGCGTCTGGCTGGAAGTTTAAAGAAAAAGAATTTGACACGACAAAATTCCTTTCCTGACAGAACTCGAAAAGGCGATCTCCAATTTCGTTTGATGTACCAAGACTGTACCTTCCAACAGTGTCTTTTCTTGGGGCGTTTCCAAGTGTCTTATCTTGCCATCCATTTATTTTTGTTGTTGTTGTTCTCTTTCGTTTATCGTCACTTTTTTGATCCCCGTGAGCACTATTAACTGAATCGGACCAGGTATTTTTTTTCTGGTCTTTTTGTCCTTCAGGGCCGCTTCCAGGGGATAAGTTACATTTTACACTCTTCCCTGTTTTTTTTAGCCTATTAAGTTTTATCCAAGGCGGAACGCTTTAGAAAAAGTGTTTAAGACTGCCCGGCTGTGAACCCTCGACACATCGGCAACTAAGAAACTTAACTTGATCGTGTCAGTCGGCTAACCGACTGGACCACCAGGGTCGGTTACCAGTAAACCTCAAAACTGAAGAAAACGTTATTAAATTTAAAAATACACTAAAAATATTTTTTCTGTAGCAATTTATTAAGGGATGGGGAAATTATCGAAAATCATGTCGAAGATTTTTTGACGTGGAAACCTTTCCTTATGGCTAAGAATGTTTTTTTGATTATTTCACCATCCCGAAATTAATTTTGAAGATTATTTACCAAATTAAAAAACGAACAACATAACAAAAAACCAAAATGTCAATGTTCGCTATTTATATATCATGAAACGACACATCGACAATCAGTTTTGACAAGGGAGATTTTCAGTTTCGACAAGGGAGATTTTGAGTTTTGACAAGGGAGAGTTTCAGTTTTGACAAGGGAGGTTTTCACCTGAGCGGGAAATTTTTGCTGAATAATTAGGTGAAAATAATATAATAACAGATAATACCATAACGGCTTTGAGAATTATCGATAATTCTGAGAAACCGTGTTTTTTCAGTTTTGTCAAATCAGAAATTGCCCGACTCCGCAGGATGAGGGCAATTTTTTGATACAACGGAAAAAATAACCGAGTGCGGTTTTCAACAAAACCACATTATTTCAGAATTAATTCTTAAAGCATGAATGGTATTCGGTAGAAAATTTCAAGAATATAGAAATTAGACTATTTATTGCAATTAATTAATTGTACAATTAATTATTATAGGAAATATAGACATATTATTTTTTTTTAAAGTTACACTGCTTGGCCCTGCTCTTCGTCCATCTCGGACTCAGCTCGCGATGGACTTGGAGCTAACATGACCTGTCATCTTTATAAGTTCTTGTTCAGCAACTCCGCTTTTTGCGAGTGATTTGTAATCTTTTTTTTTTCTTCACGTCTAGTCCCACCTCTGCAGCCTGCGTCTTAGTCCACTTCACCATCTCGTCCTTGCCCATGGGTATGTTTTTAAACCATTGATGTCCCAATTTCTAGAACGGATTGATCGTTAGAAACAGGCGATCATTTTCAATGCTATCTCTCTTTGATTTCAGTGCTTGAAAAAGTCGAACCGGACAGAAATTGGGGTGAGTTTTATTCAATATCAGCCATTTGAGTGGTTTTTCCAAAAATTGGATTGTACTGAATTCTGTTAGTCTTTTCACCTACATTGTCCACTTCTTTTTTTAAAAACTGCAACTTGGCTCTGCAGCCTTCTCCTCTTCTCCAGGCTAGTTCTTAAGATAACACAAAGAACAGATCCTTTTGCAACCCATCTGGCGTCCCTTCCTCAAAGCTACTCACTAGTTTCTGCATTTTATCAAATTTCAAGGTGGTTGAGCTTAGTTTTCTCTTGTCCTTTTGGGACTGGATATCCCGTCGTTTTTTGTTTTTTGCTTCTCTTGCAGATTTGAAAATTATATGTCAAAATGGGTCAAGCTTTATGCCATATTTTTTATAATATTCATTTATGATTAATTTTGTTGTGACGTTCCAAATTGTTTTTACGGTAGTTTCTTTATACTCCTCACCGTTTCCTTTCTTTATATTTAGTGCCCAATCCTTCAAAATTTTTGCCATCTCGCCCCCCAGCTTTTCCTGCTTCAATTCATATTTTCTGGCTTGGCAAAACTCCATAAATTCCAGTTCCAGACAAACTTCTTATTTTTTTTTGGTATTCTCTGGTATGTTTTTTTGTATGTGCGAGTCGATTTCGGCCTCGGGTAAAGACCCAAAACGCTTAGTTTTGTATCAAAACTCGGAAAACTCGGAAACTCAGGGCGTCGGCGAATTTGTTTACTCCAGTAACGCGTTGCTAAGGGCGTAAGTCGTTCTGTTTATTCCATAGCAATCGAGATATACATATAGTGCTTTGCGGGAGGGTGACCTGCAGCGCTTCATATATTATTGAGATCGCGTCAGAGCAGTAGAATTATCACCTACTGGGGAATTATCACCTACTGGAGAATTATCACTTATTAATTCAGCGATAATTCCACATCTGTTACGTACAGTTTTACATATGAGGGAAATTTTTATCAGAATTGTTTTTATGACGTTAATGAATATTTTAATCGTAACCCTATCTAGTTCTTAAATATCTTCAATATTGCAGTTTATCTCTAAGTTATTTTTAATGTGATTTTACCTACTTCTACACTCGCATATAGCTTTGTAGGTACTATTTTGTTTATATATATATTTTTTTATTTTGGGTACAATCCTACTAGTTTTAAGCACCCCACACAATTTTGAGATTTTTGAATTTTTTGAACTCAAAAAAATAAATTAAAAATGAAGAAATATCAGTATCTTGGCCTGTTACCAACGGTAGATTAAGTATTTGTTTTTAACATGTGTTTGGTGGTGTAGATGAGTTGCGGTTTAGTAAACCATTACCCGATTTTTTTTTCTTATTATTCTGTCACCAAACTTTTCTTAGTCTACTGGGCCATTTTTGTAGACGTCCTCTATCAAAAATGACTAAAATTCATTTTGTATTTTCGGTAAAGGCTTTAGGGGCAATGAACAGAAAGTGTGGGACCACATGTTTTGAGTTTTTGCTTATATTGTGTGGATTTTTGAGGTAAGTTTTTGACAAAAATTCGATGCTTGCATTTATTATGTCTCAGTTTACTGGACGGAAAAAAAGGGCTAAGCAATTTTCAAAATCTTGCATTAACATGTTAAGTTTGGTTTTATTCTAACCATAAGAAATAAACAACATTCAGACTTGAAGTTTTCCAAAATGAAAAGAAAACAACTAGAATTCTCAGTATCCTGCATTTTCCAAAATTTCAAGGCCAGGATACTGAGAAGGGGCCAGAAAACTGAGTTGTCCGGTAAGGAAAATGTAAATTTTAATTTAAATTGTTGTTTTGAGAAAAATTTTTGTAGTGGGCAATTACAGCATTCTTTATAGAACAGTAAAAAAAAAACAGGTTAGGTAAGTATATAAAAATAGTAGTTTTAACAACTAGTGGCTAAAATAGTGCTTTTTTTACAAGCGTTGGTTTAAATAACGAGCGCAGCGAGGTATTTAAATACTACTGATGAAAGCTACAGCTTTAAAATGAGTAGGCTTTGAGTAAGGAAAGTTATTTTGCTTTTAGATAGCCTCAATGTTTTACTTTCAGTTTGTAAATAAATTAATATAGTGGTTTTGGGTTTTTTGTTTGTTATATTTTTCGTGCATAATCAGTGACCTTCACTTATGTTTGTTTTGCCTCGTAGTGCCCTCATAAATATATTTTGTGTACTGAAAACGGGTTGAAAATATGGCGTCTTTCTGGACAAAATTGGAGTTGTTTTATTGATTAATAAACAACTTGGGGTATTAAATAAGGTAAATTACTTCTTGTAAAAACAGTTACTTAGGGAAATTGTAAACAAACTTATTACCAATTGCCACAAAACAATTCTTTCTGAGGGCTATAAATTTAAACCACCCCCTGGTCTAAAACATCAACAACTTTATAACCTCAAACACAGATGATGAAGCTATTGTGTGCCAAATTTTTGGCGTATTCACCATATGCCATTTTGAAGCATGTCAAAAAAAAATTAGTTTTAGGGCATTTTCTCCTAAAGTATGGTATATTTTTAGAAAAAAAGCTGTTTTTCATTGGTATTTTGCAATAATAATACAAAATAATGAATAACTTTGTGTTTTTTCTGTATGGCTAAGTGTTTTTTTAAATTTGGTTTTAAAATTTAGTACCTCCCACAAGTGTAAATATTTAGATCTGTGGGGGGTACTATTTTAGATCTTAGTAAATCCCACTGTTAGTGTTTAGATCTAAGCTTTTTTCTTTTTTTTGTAATGTAATTATGTTTTACCAAAAAAATTGTTTGATTTTTTATGTTTATTTGAGTTATTTTCGCCTCAATAAAGTGTTTTTTTTTTCGTTCATATATTTATTTTAAATTAGGTATGACGCCCCCCCCCCCAAGAGAAACGTAAAATGACACCCCTGGACGACTAGCAATGGAACAGGGTGGAAGTGGCCCAGCAAACCTGATATTCTAGAGTATTTACACATACTATAAATTAACTATCAATTAGTAAAATAATCTTTGAATTTGGTATTGACTTTTAGTATTGTTAGCCTTCTTTTTTATTAGTTTTTATTAGTTTTTTACGTGTTTTTTTATTCTTTCTAAACATGTTCGTTAAAAAGAAAAATTATCATATTTAAATATTATTATTATCTAAAAATCTCAGTATACTGTCTACTGGGTCTCTAAAATTTTAAATTTCAATTTGATAGCTGACTTTTTCATAAACTTTATTGCCAGTATGAATCCAGTTATCTATAGCCTACCATCATGCTGTGTATCAAATTTTATGAAATTCTGAGGACTAATTTTTATTTCCGAAATAGAGGAATATTTTGAAATTCACTTCTGTATCGTGTCTTATTCATTTTATATTTTAGTTTGTATTTACTTTGTTGGATTTATCCAATATCATTGTAATTGTAATGTAATGTAATGAACTTGACTTGAACTTATGGCCAATCTTATCGGACCAATCTCTGTAGGTAAGAGTACTATTTAAATAACACTGTTCACCCTGTTCGGTACTATGTGGTACTATTTAAATCGCACAGAAAAATCGAAAATTTTTACATTAACTTGAAAATGCGGCAAACAAAAAATAGTACATTATATACCTGGGGACTAAAGTGGCATATTCTACCTTGAGGCGAACACGTCGTTTTCACTCCATTCCTTGAAATTTGCAATTTTTTCAATGAAATTAATTTTACTCCCAAAAATTTTATTTTAGTCCCTTAAATTGTTTTATTTCCTAAAATTTAATTTTACCTCAATAATTTTATTCTAATCTCTAGGGACTAAATTTGCAATTTAGTCTTGCACACAAGGGAGATTCAAGCTGCTTTGGGTCCATTTTTTGCAACTTTCTGTTACCGTTATAGTATGTGGATAATACGAACCAAAAGTACCGTAGCGCCTTTATTAAAATAACAAATCGCTACTGCGTCCGTCACAAAGACAAGGGTAGCAAAATGGAATATAGCCGGACCAAAAACAACCCCATACTAGGTCGTAATAATATAAATAAATCAATCATTGTATTGATTTTTTAATAAAATTTCGCTAAAAAGGTTTTTGATAAATCGACAGGGTTAATAGCCCCGTTTACCCCGCTCACTTGCAGACGGGTCTACGGCGAGACCCCGATGTTGGGTTGGAGTCCGTCGCGTCACCGAGATGCACGGACGCCTACCGACCTCCAGTGGTCTACAATAAACTTTTAGAAAATAATTAGAGAAATAGTTTGTAAAAATACGCGGGAAATTTTTACCTCAATCTTTTTCTATACCGTGTGCTTAAATGTCATTTTTGAATTGTATTAAAAATGCTTAAAATTATTTTATATATCAAGCCCATAACAAATGCGACCTTGACTCAAACCGAGTCACAGCAGTGATCCAAATTGAAAACAAATAAAAAAATCACACATTTTTATAGCGGTCATGAACGAACGAAATCGTAAAAATGAAAGGTAATATAGTGCCGCAGGCGAAAAATTTTGCAATTTATGATTTTTTAAAGATTTTTGTTAAAAATTAAATTCTTTGTGTATAACCAGACTTCTCGGGGGGGGGGGGGGTAACCCCAAACTCCCCCCTTCCTCGGTGCGCCAGTGCATCAAATAGAATCGGACCAATTTCTTGACACTCCGTAAAATTTGAAATGAACAGTAGAAAGTGTATCTTTTAGGACATATTCACGGATGTAAAAATCACGGAAAATCACTGCCCCGTGTCTTCGCGCCATTTTCGCCGCCATGTTGGCGACATTGGTTTTCTTAATTTTAATAGTGTCACTATCAAGAGTGTCAAAATGACGTTTCTATGAAAGGTTATTTTTTGTTGTTCTTTTTTAATACAAATCAAAAAAGTCAAGAACCAAGCAACAAAAACCATTTGAAAGACATACAAATGCTCGAACGGCCACGCCATAAATAATCTTGATTTATAAAGAAAAAAAGAGATAAATGTCGTGACCGTTGGAGCATTTGTTTCTTTTTTAAATGGTATTATGGCTTGTTTCTTTACTTTTTTGTTTTTGTATTAAAAAGAACAACAAAAATAACCTCTCAAAGAAACGTCAAACAACAAACAGTCTTCCCACACTATTATTTAGAATTAAGGAAACCAATGTCGCCAACCTAAATCTCCTCAACATGGTTGCGAAAATGGCGGAAGACACGCGGCAGTGATTTTCATGAAAATTTCCCATAGGTATTAGCAATCCATTTTTTTACATCCGTGGACATATTACATCCCATATTTTCATATGATTGTAGGAGTTTTTTTACAATCTCTGGATAATTTTCTTCTCTTTTATTTCCTAAGAATTTGGTCATCACCACAATTCTTCTCGAGAGCGGTTTAAAGAAAAAATATATATGATCTTTAAAACATAGATTTTTGTTTTCGATACATTGCCAACTACCATTTACGGTAAAAAGTAAAATCCCCTACGTAGCCCTTTTCTGGGCTGCTATTCTTGGAAAATATTCTGAGAATCTTAAATAGCAACCCTTTATTTTGACTTCATATTTGAATTCTCGCAGAAATTCTCTTTGCAATGATACTCCATATCATAAGGTTTACTTTACCAAGTTGCGAGATATTGGCTTTCAAAATGTAAAAAATTCAAAGTTAGCATCACATGCAAACACGCCCAAACCTCGGCAGAAACGAGACGCGCGTGCCGTCGTCATGGCAACCCAGCAAACACAAATCGTCGGTATTGAATCGGGTCAATGTCGACAACGTCAGCAGTGTGTCGGCGCCGGCGACTACACTCTGGCCCGATGTTGGTCAAATTGCGATTTTCAGTTTCCGGTCAATAGTCGGCAACTGACGGAGGTCCACATTACTATAGTAGACCTTATGCCGACATCACTTTAGGACCGACGATGGTCCGATTGGAACTTTGTTTAATCGGTCGAAAATCGGCAACTGACGATGGCCCGATTTACTATAGTCGACTTTATGCCGAAGCCCACTTTATTTGCTCTAGGGCCGACGATGGTCCGATTGGACCTTTGTTTAATCGGACGACAATCGGCAACTGACGATGGCCCGATTTACTATAATCGACATTATGCCAACGCAAACCTTATCTGTGTTAGGGCCGATGATGGTCCGATAAGAATTTTCTTTAATCGGTCGAGAATCGGCAACTGACGATGGACCGAATTACTATAGTCGACTTTATTCCGACGCCCACTTTATTTGCTTTAGGGCCGACGACGGTCCGATTGGAACTTTGTTTAATCGGACGAGAATCGGCAAATGACCATGGCTGATGCGACAAATACGGCAATCGACATCGGACCGACGAAGGCCCGAGGGAACTGTGTTTGCTGGGGGAATTTACACTGAACGCAACCTGAAAGACACGAGGAAGCTGCTTCGCAGATTGCCTTGGCGTTTGTTTTGACTCGTGGAGAGTTTTCGCAAGTTGGACACGCGCACAGTTCACTTTTTGATTGATTTTAACAAAACTCTTTTCGAAAGTTATGTTTTTGTGTAGGTGTTAAATAGTTATTCTGATAAAAATTAAAATCTTCTATATACGTCCTACTGTCAAAACCTGTCAAAAATATGTCATTTTTTCCCAAAATGTAAAAAAAATATTTTTAAAAAATAAAAATTAGGGCAGTCAAGCAAGCATTTTTGTAGTACTAACCGTCATTTAAATGTTTGAAAAATGGAAAAAATTGTCACATTTTGAATTTTAATGCTGTTAGTTAAAAAAAATATATTTTCTGAAAAAGCGATGTAAAACCTGAAAGAGAACATATTTTCGCTAAAGAAACGTTACAATGTTTTTTACATCACTTATAGTTTCTATATAAAAATAAAATTAGTTGAAGAAAATGCTAAAATTATGTCGATTGTATTGCACCAAGATTTTACTATAAACCTAAAAAGACAGTAAAAAAGTTTCGACTTTCTTATGTTTAAGTAAAAATAAGAAATAACCTCAGACTAATACCTAAATAACCAAATTTCTGCAACGTAAGAGAAATAATTGTTTAAAAGACCGTAATGCTGACTAGTACATGATGCTTTGTGCTCTGATATTTTTTTTAAATGTTCTTTAAGACCCTTCGAACTTACCGGGATTAAGGGGGCAAGATAGAAGCAGGAATAAGGGAAGTACCTTATATAGTCAATATTTGTTGTTATTTTATTGTATATAAAAAGATGTCTTTTAGAGAGCTCCTCTTATTTAATTCCGCCAGAGGTTACTTTTTCCAATCTAGTCGAAACTTTTTTCCTGTCGTTTGATGGGTGATAAGAGTAACTATTTAGCAAATAATTGTTTTTTTTAAAGTTTAGTTTTATAGAAAAATCTTGATGCAAAAAACTTTTTGTATACAAACTATAAGTGATGCAAAAAAAAGTTGTAACGGTTTTTTATCGAAAATATTTTCTCGCTCAGGTTCCCCATCGCTTTTTCGGAAAATATTTTTTTAACTAGCAGCATTAAAATTCAAAAAATGACAATTTTTCCATTTTTTAAATATTTAAATTACGTTTATAAAAAATGGTAAGTACTACAAAAATGCCTATGTGACTTTTTTGCCTAGACTGGAATGCTCTATAAGCCCAAATTTTTTATTTTTTAAAAATATTTTTTTTTACATTTTGGGAAAAATTACAATTTTTGACAGGTTCTGATAGTACGACGTATATGGAAGATTATAATTTTTATCAGATAACTATTTAGGGACGTCATCTACACAAAAATATACCTTTCGAAGAGAGTACATTTTTTTTCTTAAAATCAATCAAAAAGTGAACTTTGCGCGGTTGTTCCGCTCGATCCTGATGATCGAATAAAAGATACAATATTTACAAAATCTGGAAACGTTAAATTTTATGAAAATATTTAAATAAAAATCATTTAGTCAGACTGCAAATGAGAAGTGAAGCGCTTCACCTGCGTCATCGGGCGAGCCGCCACTGCTGCATTCTAAGTAAAACAGCTACTACCTTCAAATCTGCACAAACTATCTTAAAATTAGATTAACAATACCTACTAACTAAACATAAAAGAACAATACCTCTCATTACCTAAATTCAAATACACACACAAAAATCACTCTCTCAGTCTAATACGTAACAATACGTTGACAGCATGCGCCAGCGTAAAAGATTTATGGTTCGTAGGCAGGTATATATAAATTAGATCTCGAAAAATATTTGCATTTGCGTCGAGCAGGTCCAGATCTATAAGACTAAGCTATTTTTATTACCGACCTTTTTTTGTGTTTATTAGTGTAACATGCCCACTGGGCAATTTGCAGGATGCAGGCCAAATTGCGGCGGTGTTGCAGCAGCGTCAAATATTTTCATTCGGTCGTTATTGTTTGCAGCAAATTTTATGTTATAGAAAAAATCGACAGTATGGTTTAATTTTAAAATATGCTCTTTTAAGCAATTTTAATAGACTATAAGCAGTGACGTAGAAATCGGCTTTGAGGAGGGAATATTGTAGAAGAAATTATTATTTTTCAAAGCTACCTACAGTATTTTCCAGCCGAAGTTTATATAGGTTTAATTGACGTCAACTGCGAGAATTTTCGTTATAACGCGGACGTTGGGTAATTTTTTTTCTCCCTGCCGCATAGTTTTCTTTAATTTTACTCTTATCATGTGTGATGATAATATTGTTCTTAAAATTTCATAAAACTTTTTTTTGCAGCGCCGGTTCCAGGGTCCACCGAGTCCTTAGCACCAATGGAAAAGCGGGCCGCTCCCCTACTCCCGAACCGAGATAAAAATAATTTCAGGAATCAAAAATCACCCTAACATTTATTAAATCAAAAATAAACAGGAAGTATAACTTTGTACGTTAACAAACTTTATATATCTAGTTTTACATAAAAAAAACATAATCTTACACGTTAATGTTCACCCCTATATATAACGAGGTCTACTTATAAATAGTAGTTTTAACAACTAGTGGCTAAATTAGTGCTTTTTTACAAGCGCTGGTTTAACATTACGGGCGCAGCGAGGTATTTAAAAACGCGAGAAAAAAAAGCACAGTTTAGCCGCGAGTTTTTAAATATCTTTATCAAAAAATTCAAGAAAAACAGAAAAAATACTTTTAAAAATCTCGAACGAAGAGCACTTCTCGCTACACATCATCTTTACACTATAAATCAAGGCGGCTGGTAAATGAAATAGCAATGCGGTTTCCACAGCAATGTGTCTTTTTACTCGGTGAAATCAACGAGGATATATTTAGCTTATATCCTTTTTCGTAAATACTTGGTGAAAACTGGCGGAAATGACTTAATTTTTAAAAAAAGGACAGAAATCTTTTTTTGCACCCGTTTTTTGGCATCGATAACCAAAAAAGTCATGCTTTAGTTATCTGCAGACGGTTACTTTAATAATAAGTATTTATTCCCAACCAACTTAAGTAATTCATTACTGGGAATAAAAAAAAACCATTATAAACATTTGGGTACAACATGTATAACAATTAATAAATAAATTGTCATTAAAAAAATTATATAATCAAAAAGGACTAATAATAATAACAATATTATTACAATCATTTTAAAAGATTTTTTTTAAAATCTTTTTTAAATTTAATTTTTATATTCTTATTTTTTATTTCTTCTGGGATTCTATTGTATATATTAATTCCATCACAAATAATCGATTTTTTAACAAAATTACTTACTGATGCGTTGCAAATAAGTTTTCGGTTATTTCTTGTTCCATATGAGTGGTTAACATTACTTGTAATTAACTTATATTACATTTTGTTGGAAATTTATGAATGCATTTGATTGCTTTATTTTGTAGTTTTTTTAATGGTTTTATTGTGGTTTTATTTGCAAACCCCCAAAGAGATATCATGTATTGTAATTTGGAGTAAATTAAAGCACAATAAATGTTTTTTAGGTGTTTTAGCGGTATGTAATGTCTTATTTTGTAAAGAACATCGAATAAAGGAGAAATAGAGTTTCTTAAATTTTCAATATGTTTATTCCAGCTTAATCTTTCATCGATGTATAATCCCAAAAATTTTATAAAATTTGTATATTTAATTTCATTGTTATTAAATTTGATTGGTTCTAATTGGTAGAATATCACTATAAATTTGGGAATAATTATTTGCAAAATAAACTATTGTTGTGTCATCAGCAAATAATTTTATTTCACCTTTTAGCCTTAAATTTGTGATTGAATTCATATATATTAAAAACAGAATTGGACCTAGGGATGAACCTTGTGGAACTCTGCAAGTTATTTTTCCTTTAACTTTTGTGATTGCCAATTTCAATAACGAGTCGATTTTGGTCAACATTAGGTTGAATATTAGTTACCGTGTCAACGTCAACTACAAAAGTGAATCTGATCAATATCTATATCACTACTAAAATCATGTTTTTGATGAAGGTATAAAAAAAATTGTTTTCGAGTTTTCTCGTTGGCAAATTTTTCACTTACTTATTCATAACTGATATAATTCAAAGATTCATACACATCCAACTTTTCTTATTAAAGATAACCACTGGCGCTAATTAACGAGGAATAGCGACTACCTTTACCGTAAAAAGCCAAACACCAAACTTGATGTGATTCTGTGGTGGAACATTTTTAGATTAAAAACTTTGTTTTGTTTGACAAAAATTTGTTGATTTTTGATTTGTATTTTATTTTGATGTGATTAGTAGTGGTGTGGAGTTCATATGTTTACACAAAAACGCGAATAATTTATAATAAGGTAAAAAAGGAAAAGATCAAAAGATCTTGGGAGGAAATAACGAAATTTCAAAATTGGACGAGTGTCTCACAAGGAACACACAAAAGTCCAAAGCGAAAAGGGAAACAATTAAATGATGTTTCGCCCAGGGTGACTAGCGTGGGCTCGTCAGTGGGGATTCACTAGTCACCCTCAATCCAGACATCATTTAACACCATCGCACGCTCTGACTTCCAACTCTGAAACACTCACAAATAGGCATCGTTCCGCATGGTACTTATTATAAGTCGCCTGATACGGGTTCGTCCTGACGTGTTAATCTTTACAATAGGAATATGCTCCTAAGACAATTAAAACAAGAAGTTAAAGCTTCCAAATCAGTTACATCAACCGAAAAAAATCTAAAAAAGGAAAAGATCTTGAGAGGAAAGAACGAAATTTCAAAATTGGACGAGTGTCCCACACGGAACACACAAAAGTCCAAAGCGAAAAGGGAAACAATTAAATGATGTTTCGCCCGGGGTGACTAGCGTGGGCTCGTCAGTGGATTCACTAGTCACCCTCAATCCAGACATCAGTTAACACCATCGCACACTCTATAATAAGGTAAGTAAAAAAAAACGAAAAAGTAAAGCTATATTTACCATCAAACCTTACTTTTGAAGTTACCTTTATTTACGGTAAAGCTAACCATATATAACAGTAACGAAATTGCCGTTAAACTGTCTGACCAAAATCTCCCTATTGTTGTGCTTATTTTTATTTTTAATAACGATAACGTAATGTTCGCAGAAAGAGTTTTTGATCAAATTCACTTTTGTAGTTGACGTTAAATATAACCTAACTTGTTTTGTTAAATATAATCCTACTTTTTTATCGATTTTCTTCGAATTAAAGAAGATGAAGGCGATGGTAAGCACCTTTTCAGTAAATTTAGCAATTTATTCTTCCTTATGGTTAATAACCACTACGGAATGATATTTAGCGACTGCGCAGTCGCAGAAATAACGATAACTATATCAAAGAGTAAAAAACCCTGACCAAAAATACCTATTCTATTTTTATAAGAAGAGCTGGACGGGTAATAATATTACTCCTTTTCAGAAAAATGCTCATGATTAAAAACATCTATTTTAGCATTTTTGCAGTCAATTCACTTTTCAAACGGGCCGTCCGGGCCCCTTGATGGCCTAAGCCCTTAGCGAGTGACTATTGTGCCTAATGGAAGAACTTGTGCTGGTTTTTTGCACACTTTTTTATCTATAACTTAAAAGATAAAAACATCACTTACATGAACGCATCAATTTAAAATGTTTGTCCACATTTCCAGCCTTGTGATGTCACAATTGTAAGGTATTTTTAAATAATTTTTCATGAGTCTTCCATGGTGAAAATGTAAACAAAAAACTGGTTCATGGTTAATAGTTATTTACCTAAGAAATGCGGAAAGGGGTACTTTTCCGCACGCGACGGGCAAGCCTTCAAGGGTGGAAAAAGCATTTTCCGCAAGAGTTAGGAACAATTTTTTTTCTACGAGTGTTTTTGTCCATCTTATTTATCATAAAAAAAATTTTTAAGACGCAAATATATTATAATAATGCTACATAATGGCACATAAGATAGAATAATTACATAAATTATTTAATTAGTCGTACATATCTTATTTTTTCACAATTCAAACATCGTGGGGAAAAGTAATTTTTCAGCACATTTTTTTTTAGTAAAGTGTCTGCGTGTGACTTTTAAGTTAATGGTTAAAAATAGTACCCTTAGATAGTAATTTAATTTAAAGTATAACTTGAATTAAAGTATTAGGTCAGTCAAGCCACACCAGTCAGAAAAGTTTTGAACCATACTCCTTCCTGTTTTTTTTTATATTCAAAATGGGGGATGCAGCCGGACGTCGAGCTACACCCCCCTCATATCAGCGTAGAGAAAAATTAAAAGCAACTATCCCAAAATTAAGAACTAATTTCGAACCCCTAATATCACCAAAAAGAATTTCGAAAAATCCATTAGTAACCCTGTTTTTCTTAAAAAATATGGTGAGGGTGCAGGTTGACGTCAAGCCACACCCCCTCAAAAAAATTTCGAACTTTGATATGCTTATAATTTTGAACTAATTTTGTACAACTTTGAAAAAAAATAACCACCCTAATTTCTGTTATTTTTTATATTTATTTAAAATGGGGGGTTTAGCCAATTGAAATTCAGTCACTTTGGAAGGCATAGAAATATACTAAAAACGACTAGAAATCACGTAAGAAAAACTATTTCCATCTTTGTTGGACTTTGGTACCTAATATGTGCATGTGTAAATAGTCCAAGCAATCTAGAATTTTAGTTCGGAATCGGAGCGGACAGGAAACTTTGAGGGTAGTTAGGGCCTATATAAAGAAGCTTAAACCCAAGTTTTAGACTTCATCCCCCGGGAGGTTTTTCCGCCATCTTGGATTTAGGGGTGCATTTATTTTTCGGGATTTGCGGCTTAAATATGCAGTTTACGGAAAAGTATGCCAAGTGCTTTATTGTGGATAATAAGATTCTCCATCGAAATTGTAGGTATAAAAAAATTTATAAATTAATTATTTAAACAATTATGATCATCAAGAGAAGGCTCAATAAAACTTTGTGGGTAGTTTGGGTACATAAGCGAGAAGATAAATCTACGTTTTAGACTTCATCCCTCCAGGGGTTTTTCCGCCATCTTGGATTTAGGGTGCATTTGTTTTTCACGATTTGCGGCTTAATTATGCAATTTACGGGAAAGTAGGTCCAGTCATTTCTTGTAGGTAATAAGATCCCTTATCGAACTATGTGCATTAAACAATTAATAAATGCATTATTTAAACAATTACGAGCATTTTAGTGCAAAATTTAAAGTTTGAAGTACGGATTCGATTTATAATATCAGCCGCACCACGCTCGACTTTCAGGCGCTGGGGGTGAGCGCGCGCGAATTCGGAGCGCTGCACTGCGAAAATGAAGAATGATATGCAAAAAAGTTAAGAGATAAATATTGTAGAGCTTTTCAAGGTCTACATTTATAGTCTGATTATATTTTTTTCATAAATGGCACAGGAAGGCTAAAAAAGTCAAAAAACTGTAGTTCAACCCCCAAATTTTTCAGTAAAATGATCATAATTTTTTTATGTCCATAGTTTCGATGGGGAATCTTATTATCGACAATAAATCACTGGGCATACTTTTCTGTAAACTGCATATTTAAGCCGTAAATCGCGAAAAATAAATGCACCCCTAAATCCAAGATGGCGGAAAAACCTCCCGGGGGATGAAGTATAAAACTTGGGTGTAAACTTCTTTATATAGGCCCTAACTACCCTCAAACTTTCTTCCTGTCCGCTCCGATTCCGAACTAAAGCATTGGAACTTGGATATATTGCTTGGACTAAAAGCACCTGATTTTTCTAATGGTGCTTCTTAGCTGATGCGGACTATATGAGCAGAGTGGATTGTTCGAAACTCTTTTTGGTGATATTAGGAGTTCGAAATTTCTTAATTTTGGGATAGTTGATTTTCTTTTTTCTCTACGATTTAAATGAGAGGGGTGTAGCTTGACGTTCTGCTTCACCTCCCATTTTGAATATAAAAAAAAACAGAAAAGAGTGTGGTTCAAAATTTTTAAAAGTGGTTCAAAATGAGTTCGAAATTGGTTCGAAATTAAAAGCGTATTAAAACTCGAATATCTTTCGGGGGGGCGGGGTGTAGCTTGACTGACCTAAAATACTGTCCTTTGAAGTGAAAATCGTGCGTTACGTTAAAAAACGTGCGGAAAAGTAAAGAAATCGTGCGGAAAAGTACAACTTTGAAAACGAAAAATCGTGTGGAAAAGTTACTATTACTTAATAGTTATCCTAACGTTGTAACAGAAACTGCGTCTTTTTTTTATAACATTTTGTAAATTTAATAGTTTAAAGATATTGTGCAGGACTAGTATTTTTTACCAATAAACGTCAAAAAGTGTCGAAAATTCTCATCATGTAAAAGAAGCGACATATTCCCTGGCTATCTATGGTTTTTTATGTTAAAGATTTGTTTACAGACAAAAATATGCATATAACATACATTTTTAAATAAAAAAGGGGCTTTCACAAAAACATTTATTGGAACATTATTGGATAATTTTATTTTTTGGTAGTTTTAGCTGTTGAGTGAATTTTTAAACCAAAATAAAAAAAAATATTTGAAAATACAGTTTGTTGTCACTGGTAATATATGCCCTTTTGAAAGACAAATAAGTCAGAATATCAAAATTTGCCTACCAATTGATATTTTGACTTATCTGATATTTTCGAGGGGAAAAAATAGTTAGTGAAAGCAGCAGCGGTACCTATTATATCATATGTATAAAACTAAATTCGTTAATATAATAGGGACATAAAGCTATTTGTAACGTATCGCGGTAAATGTATCCGCATCTAGCGAGAACCAAGCACACTGATTGGTCGGAAACTCGTAGCACGTTCGAAAAGAGCAGATATATGCTAATTTAAGGTGTTTCTGAACGCAATAGCTGCTGAGATACGATACGTGTGTCGTAACGATACTTGATACCTAACGCATCTCAACACCTATCGCGTTCAAGAACACCTTAGATTAGCATATATCTGCTCTTTTCGAACGTGGTATAAGTTTCTGACCAATTAATGTGCTTGGTCCTCGCTAGATGCGGATACGTAACGGTGATGAGTTAAAAATAGCTTTATGTCGCTACTACCTATGTAAAATAAGAAGATATCCATAAGACCTCTTAAGTTTTTAAAATTTAGAGACATCTTAAAAAAGATGTTAATAGACCAATCAAGCAGGTGCACTTTTAAAATCATGGCGAATGCGTGACAGCTCCAGCTGATTAAATGCACGAAAACCTCGTTAGGTATGAAAGGGAGTCGTAACGTTACGACCGTCCCTGTATACGAAACGATGTTTTGACGCATTTGATCAGCTGCACCTGTCACGCATTCGCCACTACTTTAAAAGTACACCTGCTCGATAGGTCGACTCGATAGAGATAAGAATACGAATGACGATAAACCCGAAAATTAACTTTAAGTGTCTAATAAGTCTTTAACCTAAAGACGTCAAAAAAGACGCCTTATGGACGTCTTATTAAGATTTTTAAACGTCCTGGCGTAAATCAAACCAAAATAAGACGTTTTTCAAATATGATATAACGCATACAGCAGAAGTTAGGCACATGTCGATGTTTTAAAAATTTTTCTTGCTTATTGGTACCGACTTTTGTAGGTAAACACTTTTAGCCAACATAAACAAATTTCGTTAAGGAGACTGAAAGTTTTTTTAGCGATATTTACTGGTTCTATAGTTTTAAGGTTGCTCTTACGAAAAATAAAATACACTTTCAAAACAAACTTTTTATTATAAACAAATTTTGGCAAAACTAGAAGAAGTTTGGTCCCTTCGTCAAATAGCCGGTCAAAAGGGATGAAACAAGTTCACTATAATGCGACTAAAAGAAAAATACGAAGAAAGAACTAGAAAGATGAGATTGGCATCGCTGACCATGGCCAAAAATCAATATTATGATCCCTGAACTACTGCTGAGAAATCCCGGCAGTGTGTACCGTGCAGTTGTCTTGTTGATGCACAAAACAATCGGGATATAAAGCGCACCATGCTCTCTTGCCGAAATCCAGCTCTACACATTGACAGTACTATACAGACCGCTTCAAGCTACTGCGAACATAGGGGGAATCAAGTCCAATTTACTCTCCGTGCCGTACGACCGAGGTGGATTCGAAGCACGCTGCAATGTTATCTTTTGGAAATTCATTTTGTTTTTTTTTTGTTTTATTTCTGCCTTGCTCGAGAAAGAGATGGGTAAGTTCTTAATTGAAATAATACATTTTTAAAACCAAAAATGGATGTCTACGAAGTTGCCGAAAAAGTGCAGATGGTCAAATGGTCAAATCGTCATAACCCAACACACGTTCGATATTGGTCGAGGGAAAATTTGCATTTGTATTTTGACGTAAGAACACAGTATCCCCAAAAACTAAATGTTTGGAGGAGGGGGTATTATAGGGGAACACGTAATTGGGCCATTTTTTATTAACGGCAATTGCAATTTGAATGGTCCTAGATACTTGGATCTACTGCATCAGCACATTATTCCAACTGCTAGGCAGTTGTTAGGTGTAAGATTTGGTGAAACATGGTTTCAACAAGATGGTTGTTCCGCTCACAATGTTGGCCTTGTTAGGGAATATCTTGATAATGTATTTCCTAATCGGGTTATAAGTACACGGGGAACTATTTTATGGCCAGTTCGATCTCCCGATCTTGCTCCTAATGACTTCTATCTGTTTTTGAAGAATCTTTTATTTATATCACCCCTAACATGCTTGGAAACGTTAGAAGGGGTTTTTATAGTAGACTCGGATATTGTCTAGCCGAGCAAGGAGGACTTTTCGAACATTTGCTTTAATTTTTTTTTTTGACTGGGAGAATCTTTTTGGTTTTTAGAATGTATTATTTTATTTTGAGAACTTGCTTTTATTTTGTTTCTCCTTATTATTTTCATTGTAACACGTCGTCACTGATAAATCTGAGCAGTTGACAATAAAACGCTCTTATTTATCAGTGACAAAAAATAAGAAAATTACGTTATAAAAATTTGCGTATTTATTGACCAAATTCCGGTTTCATTGAGGCGTACTAAATACAAGGCGAACGGCGGCGAACGGCAGCGAATGGCGATCGGAAGCCTGAGTGTTGGTTGCTTCACTGATAGGCGTGCGGTGTCTCTGCATGTACGTACACTGGCAAATTAGACTTCTTTCGCCCTATGTTCGCAGTAGCTTGAAGCGGTCTGTATAGTGGACTTGTCTCATCCATAATGATCGGCGACCCGACGAACAGACCAACATCTGCCTAATTTTGCTAAAATTTGGGATTTATTTACAACAAAACATGACAATGAGTGGACTTTGACACCTTGTAACATAAAAGTTTGCTAAATCGTAGATATATTGCATATAAAATCGGCGTATGCATTTTATGTGTCGCAAAGTGTATTTACTTGAATCTCTTTGTCCTTTAAACGAAAGATTTTCATGAACGAAAGGGAAAGCCATATAAAAATAAATTCAAACGCTAATAGCCGTTATCCGCCATGGCAAAACTGGGCTGAACACTTGCAAACAAAATAATATTGAGGAAGTTTTGAGTTCGCAAACTTTCTGTCCGAGTTTCCATTCAACAAGCTGCTCTCGCAGCCAGGGCTTTTATTTCGTTTTTTGATGGCTCATTTAGTAGTTACAAACTATCTAAACTCCCTTTCGCTTGCCTTGGGTTTAAACTACATAAAATAGATTTACAAAGTTTATTCCTTTTAATATTAGAGTGAAACTTGGGGAAAAGTGAAACTGGGTAATGCTTTTTTTTACAGTTGGCTTTCGGTGTTTTACACTACTTGCTTAATGCGTTTTTCTTTCGTAACACTCAGAGCCTGGATTTCGGAGTGAGGGGGTAGAGGGCTAATTAACTAGCGCCCCACCCTTGAACTTAGGTTTTTTACTAAAACAAAACAAAAAAAGGAGTTTTTTGCATAAATTGCAATACTGTCTGTCTGTGGCGCTATAACACTACCCTGCCAAAAAAAAAATTACAAATTACACGTAACACATTATAAGATTTGTTGATCTATGCTCACATAAATTTAAGATATTTTATAATTTCTAGACTAGTCAAAGTGAAACACAAATCCCGCATAGGATTTCAATATATTCCACCAGCCGCATTTGCTTTATAAAAGTTTACAATATTTTATTATAAATTAAGAAATAAAAGCTTAAAAGATTTTATATAATCTACCCTTAACATTCTAAAATAAAAAATGACAGCAGTGGTAGTAGTAGTAATACTAGTATAAGTAATATATACTAAATTATAACCTAACCTAAACTATAATATAATAACACACTTTGGACTTGCACAAGCCCTACATATCTAATAGAAAATTGTTCTCGTATAAGTACTTATTTGTCGCCAGAAGCTGTGGGAGATATGTCTTTGATAAGTTTCTATGAGATTGTTTGAGGCATTGTTTATAAAAGCTTACAAGATTTTATATGCCAAAAAATATTTTCTTTCTGTAAAAGTATTTTCGACAAATGATGTGAATATAGCGAGGATTATAGTTTTTTTGTATGATTGTATAAGAATAG
The DNA here is from genome assembly GCA_963921995.1 of Oxystoma pomonae. Lineage (NCBI taxonomy): Eukaryota > Metazoa > Arthropoda > Insecta > Coleoptera > Brentidae > Oxystoma > Oxystoma pomonae. The sequence goes on from OY998169.1 coordinate 16,711,486, forward strand.
GTGGGAAAAAACAAATTTTTAAGACTTAATATTTGTTTCAAAGTGCTGCACGTAAGATCATGACATTGTCTGTTTCAAAGGCCTTAGCCATGTTAAAAGTAAGATTACAAAATAAAACCTATAAAATATTATGGCCTGTTACATTATAAAATGCCCTGGAAAACCCATAAATTTGTGGATATATTCAGTCCCATAATATATATTTTTTAAGTTGTTGGGTGTGAGTTTGTCTTACTATAGAATCTATAGGAAGACCTATAAAAACTTGTATGTTTACGAACGTATAGGAAACCATTGATAAAATAATCTTTATAGAAACCTTTAAAATTTTATTAATTTGACTGATCATAAAATCTCCCAAAACTCTCATACAAAATGTGCTTGTACGAACCCATAATACATTATAAAAACCAGGAGGTAATCATAAAAATCTGTTAAGTTTAATGAGTCTGATGAATAAATCTCTTAGAAAACGGTTCTTTCATAAACCTATGAAATTTTTGAAATTTTTGAAAACAAAACCAAATTTTTGCTAAATTAATTGCGCATTCGCCAATACCACACGAACCGGAGGCGTACACGCAGGTGGCGCGGCAGCATTTGTCGCTGTTACGCGCGCATACTTGTAGAGGTTGCGTTCAATAGTTTGTTTATAGATGTCACTTGCATTTACCCGTCTTGCATTCATGTGTTGTTGGCGAATGCGCAATCAATTTAGCAAAAATTTTGTGGTAAATTACGGGTTTTACGAATTCCGGGTTTGATATTAAATGAGTTTGATGAATAATGGTTCGATTAAAAACGGGTCTGTAAAATTTCGAATTTGTTTGTTGAATGGGTTTGATGAAATAAGGTTCGGATAAATTATTGATTTGATGAATTGCAGTTTCTATGGTGAATAGTTCTTACGATGAACTTTTTTATTAAATACGGTCTGATAAATTTCTGGTTTGATAGGTCTGTCACAGTATACGATAGGGTTAAAAATAAATATATGAACCCGCACAAAATCTTACCAAAAGACATTACTCATAAATTATTACAAACTCTCATAAACCTAAAATTTTACCTCACAAAAGCTTATAGATCCTTTAAAAACTGGTAAAATCCTGATTCTAAAAAAACCGCGTAAAATCTCTTAAAAAATTTTGCCGAGATTTTATAATGTTTTATCAGGTTTTATATGTTTTCTATGGGGTATGTGAAACAAACTTGTAAAAACTAAGTTGAACCTCATAAACTACATATTTTTTTATCAGTTTTTACGAGTAAAACATTGTGACTCATAGAATCTTATAAGACTGACCAACTTACATGAGATTCTATGCGGTTTCATTACGATGTAAATGCGGTCGTTTTGGCAGGACATTAATACTTACACAATTTTAGTTTAATATTTTGTGCATTTGTATTGTAATTTTTCCAAAAATTTTTCACATCCGGAGCACCATTAATATCTACGATTTTACTTTAATTTAAAAATGGTAGTTTTAGTGCAATTTTCTCAAAAATCAAAGGATGATGACATCATATCGAATGTCTCCTGAATAACTTAACTAATAGGAATACTATTCATATCCAAGACATTCAACATACCCTTATGATACATATAGAATAAGATATTATATTCCATCAAAGTATTAAAAAAAAACATATATTAGTGCATCAATATCTAATATCAATTTGGGCATCCACAAATCGAACTATAATAAAACCATTAAAAAATCTCCAAAATAAAGCCACTAAATGCGTACACAAACTTCCATTTTTAGAACCAACAAAAAATATTTACAATCCTGATCTTAAAAATATTCACCAATTCAGACTAATCCATTAATAAAAATCAAAGCCAATCACAAAAGATTCCTAATAGAGCAAGTAACTTCTGAAACAAATCCATTGTTTTTAATGGTATTAGAGTCTATAATTAAATACCGAAAACTATTAAAAATGAAAACATGATCATTTTTAAAAATAATTTAAAAAGCAATTACTTACGTAATAGATTAAAAAAAAGGATTAACATTTTTTTATATTAAACCCAAAAAATACAGGTAGAATTTTTAATTAACGTTAAATAATTTAAAGGAATTTAAAATGACAATAATCTACTTAATCTTTAGTTATTTTTGCACCTAGGTTAAAAAATACAGCTTTAATGCCAGCTCACTTCTTGAGCTGTTACACGGTGAGGGGGGGGATAGGTATTAAAGTATTCCAAACATTACAGCTCCAAAGTGAACGAACAGCATCTTTTGCAAAGTTAGTTATAAGTTTCGGGGGGGGGGGGCGGAGATTTCCCCAAAATTCCCCCCCCCCCCACAGTTACAATGCCACTGGGCCGAGGTACATATAACATTTTATGCATGATAAAGATGTTTTGTGTAAAGTGTAACTTTTTATCCCGAGGCGAAAAATTTGTCGGGGGATAAAAAGTCACTTTAGTCCAGATGTTTATATATTATTTTTTTTATACCTTCATCAAAAACATGATTTTAGTAACTGTCTGCAGATAACTAAAGCATGGCTTTTTTGGTTCCAGATATGCAAAAAAACTCTTTTGATTTGATCACGGGTGCAATCCAAAATTAAAGAGAAATAGCGGAATATGGTAATATTGAAAAAATCTAATTATTCTTGTCTAAATATCAAGTCATTTCCGCCGGTTTTCACCAAGTATTTACGAAAAAATCATTTTAAAAAATCGTCAAAATTTCAAACTGTCAAAGATTAAAATGGCGCAACAATGAACGTCACCAAGTAAAAAGGCACATCGCTATGGAAACCGCTTTGATTTATAGTATAAAGATGGTGTGTTGCGAGAAGTGCTCTTCGTTTGAGATTTTTAAAAGTATTTTCCTGTTTTTCTTGGATTTTTTGATAAAGGTATTTAAAAAAAATAGTGTTAACAACTCGCGGCTAAACTGTGCTGTTTTTTACTCGCGTTTTTAAGTACCTCGCTGCGCTCGTTATTTAAACCAACGCTTGTAAAAAAGCACTATTTTAGCCACTAGTGGTTAAAACTACTATTTCGCACTTCTGTATTATTTTTTTCTGTAATAAACTGTAAAATATTCAGTTGGTTGAGAACTAGTTTTAAGAAAATGGTAAATTTCATGCTGTTGTCAGAAAGTGAAATATTTTTACGCTTACTCTACCGACTAGTAATAGTATATTAAATATAAATATCATAGCCTAAAAGCTAATCTTTACACACGAGCAAGACTGTTTGATAATTTTACTGATTGTTATAATTTTAGTTGAATTTGAATTAATTTTTGTCAACAGCACTAATAACGTGCAAAGAGAAGCATTTTTAGTAAAATTTAGGCAACAAATAATTGGGACTAGATCACAATCCAACCCTCCTGGCAGCTAACCCAGACCAGTTTTTTCGTGGCTATGTTACAAAAAACGTAGAAAAAAGAAATACTTTTAAATTTTCTACTTCACTCGCAAAAAATTTTGCCTGAGGCGTTATAACATCGTTGATTATTACAATTTTAGTTTAATTTGAGGCATGATTTTTTTCTTTCAGACACGCTAAAACTTAACGTCAACTAAACCGCCCCCCCCCCCCGAGAAAAAGCTGCAACCACCACGCAATATTCATTTTGCTGATCGCTAATTTTTTGAGATACTAATCTATGCGTTATGCAGTGGCGTAGCCCGAAATCGACTCTGGGGGGGGTTATCATTTAATAAAAATAAACTACCTATATATACCGATGGCAAATTTTTAATTTTATTTTAATTATGTAGGTGCCTATTTCTTGAGCTCTTGAACTGAGGGGGGAGGCAGAGAGGCGGTTTAATAGGTGTTTATTTAGTGTATAAGACGCAGGCAAAACTTTCAAAAAAATTACACTGAAATGCGATTTTTTACGAGTTTCAAATGTTGTTGACAAAAAAGATGCTTAAAATTAAACAAAATTGTAATAAAATGTAGGCGAAACTTTGACAAAAAAAAATTAAAAATTTGATCTCTTAGGTTTTTTTAAATACCCGGAGTAAAGGGTCAAAAAAGTGGGGGAGCTGTCCTTAACTAAAAAGCAGTAACTTCATTGGGATATAATGTATTTTTACTGCTTTTTAGTTAAGGACGGCAGTATAGCTCCCCTACTTTATTTGGGCCCTTGATCATGATTAAAATATTGTGTTGGACCATCTGGAGGGGGGGGGGGTGACCCTTCAAAACCATCCTCTTGGCTACGTTACCGCGTTATGTGACCTTCTGCAAGTTTGTGTGTCAATGACTTCAAATCCTTAAACGTACGCATAATTTGACCCACTTATTTCACTTTCACCCCTCCGCGTTTCGATCCTTACATGCATCCTTGTTTGCCTGCTTACGTATGCATTTCGCCATTAACCTAGTGTGTGAATAAAGTTGACGATTAAGACAGGATACTCCACAGCAGCAAGGCTAGATTTAAAAATACATTTTCCTACTTGCCTGCGTAAAAGTGCACTTTTACACACGCATTTGCGTGCGGGAAGTTGCATTTCTCGCACGCCGTGCGGAAATGGATTTGCAATGTGTCGTTTCCGCACATGGAGTGCGTAAAAAATACTTTTACGCACGCCTTTTTTTAACGATTTTTTTAGGTGCAATTCGATTTATTCGATATAGATATAGATAGCTTTTGCTATTTTAACACTTAAAAATGGAAATATAATGTTGTCTTGACGGTTTTTTGAGCAAGTAGGAATCTGACACGTGCGAAAAGTATCTTTTCCGTCCTTGACGGCTTGCCGAAACTCCGCTCCGCATCGTTCGTGCAACTGCCGTCGCGTGCGAAAAAGTATCTCTTTCCGCACTTGTTAGGAATATAACTATTTTTAACAGATAAATCAAGAACTTTTTTAATTTAGTTTGGTTCTTGAAAAATAATGTTTACCAGCAATTTAAAAAAGCTTCAGAATTCAGTGTTAAAAGACTATCAGTGAAAGCACCGTTTAAACCATGGAGGTTCGATAAAAAGTACAAGGTAAAAATACCAGAACGGAATGAGTGGCAAAGGGAAGAATTCCGAACGGAATTAAGCAGATAGGCGACGGTCTGCTATACGGATGACTCTAAACTGTCAGCCAGGCAGACAACAGACACAGGTGTGTACGCGGAAAGCCTATAAGTTCAGAAGAGTTATCCACTTGAACAACATGCTACGGTGTTTCAGGCGGAGGTGTAATCCATTATCATGGCAGCTACCCTACCCGAGGTCAGAAATGGCAGGAGGAATATATAAGTGCTCCCAAAGAGGAGTGCGCTAAAGCACTGGGGGGGACACTAATGTGGGTCCCAGGTCATGAGGGAATACCAGGGAACGAGAAAGCGGACGAACTTGCCAGATTAGGGGCCGAAACCAAATACATTGGACCGGAACCCCTTCTGGGAATAACAAGGAAACAGGTACAGAGTGAGCTCAATAAATTGGCGATCAATGAACTAAAGACGTCAAGCAAGAGTCAAAGTGCAGACAGTCCAAGCTATTCGTGGATGGTTCGAATGTAGCCAGAACTAAATGGCTCTTAGGCAAGACCCGAAAGGACATTGGCCTGCTCACAGGGATGCTGACTGGGCACAATCGGCTGAACAAACATCTGAAGCAAATAAGAGTAGCAGGAGATCCCGTGTGTCCCGCTTGCGGGGTCGAAGAGGAATCGGCGCAGCACTTGATAGCAGAGTGTGCTGCATATGCCAGATCAAGGCAGCTGAAGTGGGGATTTCCCACGAGAGAGAAGAGCTGCACTCGCTCAAATGTGCCGACATACTAAACTTCGTAAAGAAGACATGGAGGCCCGGAGAGAGAGGTGCAGCGGAAGTAGGGGCATAGGGGTAAGCAACGGGGTATGGCAGAAAGGGACCATGAAGAGGCCTAATTGCCAGGCCCACGGGCCGCCCCTATACTACTACTAAGTGTTAAAAAACAAATTACTATTAATTTACGAATGTTTATAATAGTAGTTTTTACAACTAGCAACTAAAATATGTTTTTTTTACGGTACAGTTTAGCCGCAAGTTTTAAATACTATGAAAATATTTAAAAAAAACTCTGAGAGGTCATCATTATTACACTATGAATCAAGGACGGTTGTTTGGATGAAACAAGAGCATTTGTCTCGCGGATGATTTACAGCCTACTACGATTTTAAATTTTGCACCTACACTGGCGTCATATAAGACAAGCCTTGATCAGTAAGAAATGAGAAATTTTTTAGGTGAATGTGGCACCCCACTGATAATTTTAAAGTAATAAAATTTCCACCAAAATGCTTTAATGATGCAGAAATCTGCACCACCAATAAAACTTTTTGCACCACTTTCTGCGAGAAAATACAGCGACTTTTATGTGGGTAAGGGACAGATGAACGCTGGCCCCCAGTGATATTTTTGGAACAAAAAATGTTGCACCAAGCTGCACCAGTAAAACTTTTTGCACCCCCTCCCATGAGTAGCTACAGCTGTTTCTTTACCGTGAAGTTAGTCCCCCTAAATGACATTATTGACAAAAAAATATTGCACCATAATGCACTATTCATGCACCAATAAAACGCATCGTGGTCCATATAAAGGCGCATTTACACAGACAAACTTTCCTTTAATGTTGAAATGCCGACAAACATTTACACGAGCTTCTTGAGCAAAATGTTCAAAGAAATGTTCGAGCAAAATCTCGTACAAAAAAACACACGTAAATTTTGCAGAGAATGTTGAGCAAAATTTGTTTGAAGAATTGGGGGTATAAAAATTTCTTTACAAATTCAAAATATATATTATTATCGGAATTCATTGAACTTAACTGAAAATAGAAAAACAAAGTTTTAAAATAAGGTATTTTTAATCAAGTGCTTTCCGACGGAAAAACGATTTGATGCCGAAATTCACATTTTACCTCATAAGCAACTTCGATTGATCTGATTTTTATAGGGGATATGCCAGTATACTTGTAACTTTTTTGGGGTTGTAAAAAAAGCGAGAATAAAAAAAAATAATAATTGGCACTTATTCATTGTGGTTGTCTGTAAAATATAATGATAAAAATTTACGTTTAAAAGAATATTCCTTTATTTTACTTCCTAGTTTAGTCTTTTACAATAATAATTAAGTCAAATTAAAAAACCTATATACATTTTATTAAATCTCAAATATATGAACAAAAGCACGTTCGGTTTAAATAATACCCGTTTATTACCCACTTTTACAACCCTACGCACCCGACCCTTGTCTAAAAAATATAATTTAGCAGTAATTTAGTAGACTGTGTCGCCGATCTATCATCCCGCGTTTTGGATTTCGCAGATAGTAGGCCGGCCACCCTTTTGAATCGCAATGTTGCCCTTTGCATATTGTTGGTTCAGTGTCAGTAATCGACCTTAATTATTACATTAAATTGACAGTAAATATCTATATCTTCAGCATTTTCATGAACCTTTTTTAAGCAACCGTTGGGACCTTAAACTAACTAGGTAAATCTGGTGTGAGGAATTAAAAAACAACAATAAAAGCTAAAGGTAAAGCAAAGTTACAAAAATATGTTCAAAAAAAATCCCCCTCCCCACCACTCCTCATAGTCGTGAGACGCGGATTACCGCTTAAAAGTGCAATTTTTGAGTTTCTTGCCGATATTTGAAGAAACTCAAAATTTTTTAGGAAAATAAAAATTTTCCTGGGTTTTTTTTTGACTTTAGGAAAAAAACTCGCAAGAAAATCCCAAAAAAAAACCCGGGCAAAAAAATCCGGGAAAAACCCTAAGAAAAAAATATAAGTAACCCTAATCCATGTGACAAAACTGATAGTAGAGCCAATAATAATGTTTCGCTTGCCGTCGGCTTTTTTTCACAAAAATTTTAAATAAAACTTGGTGTTTCATTTTTTTAAAGAATTGAGATCACTGATCACTAATGTGAAATTTTATTTATTCTCATCTTTAAAAATATGTTTCCAAAACAGATAGCAATAATTTGCTCAAAAATTTACCCGAACAAAATGTTCAAAGAAAAGCTCACAAAAATGTTCACGCAAAAAATTTTAGATCTTTTGCACGAGCTTTTATTTGAGCATGTTCGTGTGTGTAATTGCGCCTTAATACGGCAACATCAGCGATGGGATTTACTAAAAGGGTTTAGTTTATTTTTGAACGGTCCTAATTTTAAGTGAAATTTTTGGTTTTAAGCATTTTAAACCAACCCTCCTTCAGTTTTGGACATAGTTTGATTTATAAGAAGACTTTTAATAAATTTGTTTATTGAATAATCATCTTAACAACAAATTCAAATTGGGGTTATATGTCACTGTAAATAAAACTTACCCCATGATTTATATGGGTAATAATAAAATAAGGAGTAGATTAATTTTGTATTTACTTAAAAGGTGTTTTTATTTATGAAAAACTTAAATGCAAGTTTTCTTTACAATTCTGTCACTGTCGAAATGTCAGTTTGCTGCGTTCAAATCACAAACAGCGAGTTCGGATCTCTTACCTCTGCTTGTACCATGACTTGCACCAATCTCTACTGATGGAAGTTACAGCTTTGAAATGAGTGGGCTTTGAGTAAGGAAAGTTTTCTAGATTGAGCTTTTGGATAACCTCAATGTTTTAATTTCAGTTTATAAATAACTTAATTGGATTTTGTTGTTTGTTATATTTTTCGCGCATAATCAGTGACCATGTTTATTTTGCATCGTAATGCCCTCATAAATACATTTTTTGTGCTGAAAACGGGTTCAAAATATGGCGTTTTTCTGGACAAAATTGGAGATGTTTTATTGGTTAATGGTTAATGAACAACTTGGGATATTAAATAAGGGAAATTAATCCTTGTAGAAACGGTTACCTAGGAAAATTATAAACGAACTTATTACCAATTGCCACAAAACAATTCTGGGGGCTAT